>JANRMT010062809.1:1581661-1621293 GCA_026402145.1 Polypterus bichir lapradei | reverse complement strand
GTATATATATATATATATATATATATATCTATACTAATAAAAGGCAAAGCCCTCACTCACTCACTCACTCACTCACTCACTTACTCACTCACTCACTCACTCACTCACTCACTCACTCACTCACTCACTCACTCACTGACTGACTGACTGACTCATCACTAATTCTCCAACTTCCCGTGTAGGTAGAAGGCTGAAATTTGGCAGGCTTATTCCTTACAGCTCACTTACGAAAGTTAAGCAGGTTTCATTTCGAAATTCTACACGTAACGGTCATAACGGTCGATAACGGTCGACAACGTCCACCATGTTGAACTTTCTTATTTATGGAACCATCTTCACGAAATTTGGTAGGCGGCTTCCCTGTGCTAATCAAAACCGATGTGTGTACTTATTTCGATGGTATGACGCCATTGTCGGCCGCCATATTGAACTTTCCAATGTCACTAATTTTCGAACTTCCTGTGTAGGTAGAAGGCTGACCCCATCTTCACGAAATTTGGTAGGTGGCTTCCCTGCGCTAACCAAAATCGATGTACGTACTTATTTCGGTGGTAAGACGCCACTGTCGGCCGCCATATTGAATTTTCCAAACATCACTAATTCTCCAACTTCCCGTGTAGGTAGAAGGCTGAAATTTGGCAGGCTCATTCCTTACACCTTACTTACAAAAGTTAAGCAGGTTTCATTTCGAAATTCTACGCGTAACGGTCATAACTTTCAACAATGTCCGCCATGTTGAACTTTCTTATTCATGGCCCCATCTTCACGAAATTTGGTAGGCGGCTTCCCTGCGCTAACCGAAACCAATGTACATACTTATTTCGGTGGTATGACACCACTGTCAGCCGCCATATTGAACTTTCCAACGTCACTAATTCTCCAACATCCCGTGTAGGTAGAAGGCTGAAATTTGGCAGGCTCATTCCTTACAGCTTACTTACAAAAGTTAAGCAGGTTTCATTTCGAAATTCTACACGTAACGGTCATAACGGTCGATAACGGTCGACAACGTCCGCCATGTTGAATTTTCTTATTTATGGCCCCATCTTCACGAAATTTGGTAGGCGGATTCCCTGCGCTAACCGAAACAGATGTATGTACTTATTTCGATGGTATGACGCCACTGTCGGCCGCCATATTGAACTTTCCAATGTCACTAATTTTCACAATGTCCGCCATGTTGAACTTTCTTATTTATGGCCCCATCTTCACGAAATTTGGTAGGCGGATTCCCTGCGCTAACCGAAACTGATGTATGTACTTATTTCGATGGTATGACGCCACTGTCGGCCACCATATTGAACTTTCCAACGTCACTAATTTTCCAACTTCCCGTGTAGGTAGATGGCTGACCCCATCTTCACGAAATTTGGTAGGTGGCTTCCCTACGCTAACCAAAACCGATGTATGTACTTATTTTGGTGGTATGACGCCACTGTCGGCCGCCATATTGAATTTTCCAAACATCACTAATTCTCCAACTTCCCGTGTAGGTAGAAGGCTGAAATTTGGCAGGCTCATTCCTTACTGCTTACTTACAAAAGTTAAGCAGGTTTCATTTCGAAATTCTACGCGTAACGGTCATAACGGTCAACAATGTCCGCCATCTTGAACTTTCTTATTCATGGCCCCATCTTCACGAAATTTGGTAGGCGGCTTCCCTGCGCTAACCGAAACCAATGTACATACTTATTTTGGTGGTATGACGCCACTGTCAGCCGCCATATTGAACTTTCCAATGTCACTAATTCTCCAACTTCCCGTGTAGGTAAAAGGCTGAAATTTGGCAGGCTCATTCCTTACAGCTTACTTACAAAAGTTAAGCAGGTTTCATTTCGAAATTCTACGCGTAACGGTCATAACGGTTGACAATGTTCGCCATGTTTAACTTTCTTATTTATGACCCCATCTTCACGAAATTTGGTAGGTGGCTTCCCTGCGCTAACCAAAACCGATGTACGTACTTATTTCAGTGGTATAATGCCACTGTCGGCCGCCATATTGAAGTTTCCAACGTCACTAATTCTCCAACTTCCCGTGTAGGTAGAAGGCTGAAATTTGGCAGGCCCATTCCTTACAGCTTACTTACAAAAGTTAAGCAGGTTTCATTTCAAAATTCTACGCGTAACGGTCATAACGGTCAACAACGTCTGCCATGTTGAACTTTCTTATTCATAGGTAGAAGGCTGAAATTTGGTACTTATTTCGGTGATATGATGCCACTGTCGGCTGCCATATTGAACTTTTCAACGGTCTTTGTTACTTATGGGCCCCATCTTCAAGAAATTTGGTACGCGGGTTCCCAACACTAACTGAATCCTACTTACGTACATATATACGTTCATAGCCTGCAGCTCGGTCACCGTGTGAGGCGGCGTTGGGTCCCCCATCCCAACGCCTCCCACGTTGTTGGCTGCCTGCCTATATAAGGCCGTCTGTCGCTCCAGTCTCTACATTCCCTTCCTTGCTTCACCACGGTATTCACGTCTCCCTGCTGATAACTACAGCCTTTTTATTTAATCCACGGCTTCTCCGCTGTTTTATTGTTCATTTATTACGATTATAGTTATTGTATAGGTATTTTAGACTTACTTTACATTTTTCAGGTACCCATTTCGTTTATCATTCCAACCGTACCCCCATTAACATGTCTATCGAGGTAATCACCATCAATCAAAGAACTGTCACTTACCAAGTGGTTTCCATGCCCGGAGATGGCACCTGCCTTTTCCATTCTCTTTGTTACATATTGCACAGCCATATCAGGCTCACTATTGATATCCAGAGGAACATTGTGTCTTATGTATTGAATGACTGGGACAGGTTCAAGGTGTGGACTGATGACGGTACAGGAGATAATTATACTACACAGGAGCTCTAGAAGAGTGAAATGCTTAAGTGTACCGAAATGGCCAAATATTTTACACCTTTGGACAACCGCCAATGCCTCTTAAACATCTTAGCTTCACAGGTGACGATTTCAGTAGTGGACACTTTGATGTTTAGAAATGTTTAAACTCTCAAAAGCTGGATGTGAAGTTATTAATGAAACTGGTTGTATACTTACAACGCTTGACAGATGCCGAATGTCTCTTCAACACAAGTCCTACAAATACTGTCGTAACTGAAACTAACCATGAAACTCAAACCGATTATGACAGCAGCAATCCAAGCTGTGAGATTTGAAACAAGATTACTGTTCACATGGCCAACTGTACGTTGCATGCTCAAGAGTAAGCTCAGCGCACAGCTACAGCTTGGTCATATTGCAACTGGAGGGCCGAACTGACAACGTGGCATACAAAGAGATCCTTAACAAATAATTATTGGTATATTTTCCCTCAGTTTAAAAAGGTTTAATTTTCTTCTTAATAAAAATTTTAAGGCAGTACTTCACCGCTGCGAAGCGCGGGTATTTTGCTAGTATATATATATAGTGGAGCCGACCCGGACACAGACAGGCGGACATGTTGTTATAACACCACCACACGTTTATTTACAACTATATACAAAGGATATGGTCACTCAGACCCAGTCCCGAAGTGCACACAAACCCCAAACACAGTCCTGGCCACGCAATGCCTTGTCTTCGGGCCGCCTCCACACTCTCTTCTTGCCTCGTCCTGCTTCCACCCGACTGCAGCCTCGAATGAATGGAGACGGCCCCTTTTATAGGGTTCCCGGATGAGCACCAGGTGTTCCCGGCATTCCTCCTCTGGCCACGCCCCAGCATGGCGGAAGTGCCGGCTGTCCTCCCGGCTGCTCTCCGGGCGCCGTCATAAATCTTCCCCCCAGCACTTCCTGGTGTGGCGGAAGTGCTGGGGTAACAGGTCCCCAAGGCATTGGGGTGCCTCCTGGCGGTGACCACGGGCCCCTACAGGGTGGAGCTTCCATGCCCTGTACCCGTGGCCCCCAAAGCAACCCGGAAGGCAACCCCCACGTGATCCAGGGTGGGCACAGACCCACATCCGGTCCCTCATGACGTCCCGGCCGGGTCATGGCCCCTGGCATTCCTGACTATATATATATATATATATATATATATGTATATATATATATATATTCTTTCTGCCATGCCATTACCCATTCTGCCCATCCTGCAGTTTGACCCAAACATCTGGCAGGAATGAAAAAGAGTAACATATGCTGATCTCAAACTTCAAAGCCATCATGCCTTAGTGATTCTTCTGAATAAGCATGAAGAACCATGGTTAAACAAAGATCAAGTCCAAGGACTGGAAATGAAGCAAGTTTAACATTAAAATGTAATCTGGAATACAGGCTGTTGGTCAAAATCTGGTAAACAAGATCAGTATCATTAAGCAAGACCAATGGTGTATGACAGAATAACACTCAACCTAGGAATCATGCAGGATCATATGCAGAGTAAGGGCACATATTTTAAAAAGCTGGGAATCCAAAACTGTGTCATGTTTCAAACAGGGTTCCTGACTTGGCTGGGGTTTAAAATAATTTTTTTTGTCTTTTTTGTTCATTTTTTATTCTTTGGTGTGTGTTTATGTCCGTCTGCTTTGTTATGTTCTGTGTGTTTTGTGGGCGATACCCTAAGTGTAGGGGCCACTTGCCAGTCACCACCAGGTTCTGCCTCCACCCTATAAATCAGGAGTGTCTTCCAAAGTTTTTGGTGGCTCATTATAAATACACTCTGGAGTTCTTAATACTTTTTATAGTTCTTGTAGGTTAGTTTAGTAGTTTAGTTTTAGTTTAGTACTTTAGTAAGCTCTTTATGCCTTGTGTTTTGACCTCGCTTTTATATTCTGTACTGCAACTCTATTCACCTTGTTACAGACAATTCAATTTTGCTTTTGTGCTTTGCGGAGCTTCATTGTGATGTGAATACTCCTTTCTAAACAATAAATCATTTAATCTATAAAGATTATTTTCTTCTTTCGGCTGCTCCCGTTAGGGGTTGCCACAGCAGATCATCTTGTTCAATATCTTTCTGTCCTCTGCATCTTGCTCTGTCACACCCACCACCTACATGTCCTCGCTCACCACATCCATAAACCTTCTCTTAGGCCTTCCTCTTGCCTGGCAGCTCTATCTTTAACATCTTTTTCCCAATATACCCAGAATCTCTCCTCTGCACATAAAGTTTCAGTGTTTGCTCTTATTTCTAGCTGAGGTTTAACATTAAGATCGCCCTCTAGTGGGCATTAGTGGAAGTGTTTGGGACTATGTGCTGTGGAGCTCTTTGGTACTTCTAGTTCACAGCAAAATGAAAGAACTCAGGGTAGAAGGCATGAAGGGCACATTGTTCAAAGAAATCCATGAATGAGCAAATTAATGAGGCTTCACACCTACCTAAAATACACATCATCTGCATCCTGTGGTGATTCCCTAGTTTTTATTTCCAGACAACAATCAATTAAATGTGTTGCATTTAAAAGGTGTGACCAGACGTAAGTCTTATTTGGAAGGCAGAGAAATGTAAATGGATGTCAGAGTAACATGACTGTCTCAACTCAAAAGGAGATGCCAATAATGTTCTTCTAGTATTGTTGATATGGTGGTGAATAAAGACATTTTCTTTCTTTTTAGTCATTCTGATGTGCGTTCAGAACATACTGTGCTTTTATAAATTTGTTTATGTATTTATTTAATGAGCTTCTGTAACAAGCCAAATTTCTCACCAGGGACAGATAAGAATCTATCTATCTATCTATCTATTGTGATAATAATACGCCAAAGACATCATAAAGGTTTGGGGCAGCCACCCATATACTGTTTTTCCCAGCTGCAAAAGGGTTTGTTGTATCAGAAATATCAAGTGCATTTCACAGAGTCCAAACTAGAACTGGCTATAGTAGCCCAAGATGGAGGCTTTAAAGGCCTGGAGATGAACTGATGTCATCAAAATGGCCGGCTTCGGAAGTGACGTCAGCAAAGGGGCCGGCTTCGGAAGTGATGTCAGCAAAGGGGCCGGCTTCGGAAGTGATGTCAGCAAAGGGGCCGGCTTTGGAAGGGATGTCAGCAAAGGGGCTGGCTTTGGAAGGGATGTCAGCAAAGGGGCTGGCTTTGGAAGGGATGTCAGCAAAGGGGCTGGCTTCGGAAGTGACGTCTTCTGAGGTGCCGGAACCTTGCAGGATTTCCCGGGAAAGGTCTGGAGGGAACTGAGAAAGACAGCGCACTCCGCCGCCCCCTGGTCAGATGTTTCATTACACTTACTCAAGCCCTTTAGCTGCCTCCTACTCGCACGTGTGCGACTCTATCTATCTATCTATCTATCTATCTAATAATAGTTCATTATTGTATCATTAGCTGTGAATTCAACAAAATGCAACAGTTTTGTCCTGCAGAAGGTGAAATGATCTCCTCATATTTCTCAAGATAACATTACATTTTGAACTCTAGAAAGCTGTTTGCCATGCATTGTTCATTCTCAACACTAAATAGGCAAATTATTATAAAGTTGGAGAATATGTACAGTATATTATCATGGATGTGTTTTCATCATCAGTGACAGAATTTTAGTCAGGATAAAAAAAAAACATTTTGCGATATATGCAGATGCATTAAAAGGTTCACAAAAAAACTTTAAATAGCTATTTGGTTCTTTGTACACAGTAAGACTGTCATATTCAAAGGATTAATTCGATTTGCCCCTCTGAGCAGACCAATTCAAAACACTGTCATATTTTAACAAAGTATGGATATTACAGAAATAACTAGCAACTGGCAAGCAACATTGACTGGGGGCAATATAGTTTAACATCTCTTGAAGAATTGTTATATTTTACAAAGGCCAGATGCTCTCTCCCAGCAGGCAACAAATAAAGAAGAGCCTTGGCTCTTCTCTTAAAGATGACAAAAGGATAAAGAGAAACAGTATGATCAAGCATTTGGCTACGATACACACACGCTAGTGATGGGGTGTGGTAATAAAAGAATTCAAACTAATAAAATAACAGCTTTGTGCAGAGAGTCACAAGTGAGGATTAATTATTTACAGTGTGTAGATGCCACTAGTACATATTCCATAACTCTCAATCCCAACAGATGATTTAATTTCTCTGGCTGTTACTCCCTTGTTGACATGTGAATGTTTATATCTAAAATACCCTAGATGGTTATATTTAATTTACAGATGTGAGAAATTAAATATTATTAGCTTTCTAGTAATATGTTCTTGTATTTCTTGCAATCATACTGTGACTTCTAGGCAAGAACAGAAAAAGACCAAAAAAAAACCAAAAAGCTGCAAACAGAGTGATTTTATTAAACAAAAGTAAAGTACATAAGGGGGATTTAAAGAAGGTCGCTTTTGCCCTATTGAACCCACCAGACAGACGTCCAAGACACACTTATAAAAGCACCAAGAAGATTTTTTAATAATATTCTTCAAATATAGTTCACAAAGCACCACACTTGCCACAATTCTCCAATCAACAATAACAATAATCAACAATCACAATCCTCCACTCCCAGCAGCTCCATCACACTCCCTCCCAACTCCAGCTCGACCTGCTGGGTTTCCCACAGTCCTTTTATAGTCCATGACCTGGAAGTACTCCTTCTCCGGGTCAAATGCCACATCGTCCTTCCTCAAGTATCCCGGAAGTACTGCGGACTTCCGTCCTCATGACTCTGAAGTACTTCCGGGTTGGCGTAACAGTAATAGTCCCCAGGTTCTTCCCTGGCGGCCCCCACGGCACCCAACAGGGCTGAAGAAATGGACTCCATGTCCCATGCTGCCCTGCGGGAATCCGGGGAACCATTTCTGTCCAGGGGAGATGCCATCTAGCATCCCGGGGGATGTAGTGCCCTGAAAAGGCTATTCTTCTTCTTTCTTTCAGTTGAGGGATGCCCCAGCCAGACTGAAATGCCGGCCGTTCATCACAGTGGACGACATTTTGTGTTTTCTATTAAATAAAATTACATATTTAAATGAATTTTTGGTTATCACGGCACTGAAGATTGGCAATATGTGTTATAAACTGAGACCCATAAAATTTAAAAATGCCTAAAATCAGAAAAAAAGGTCTGAAAACCGAAACTAGACCACTGACCTTCTTTTTCTAAAAGCCCAAGGTCTATAATTCCCAAACAGGAAAGTAGAACTCTAGATAAGTTTTGACCCAAAAACAAAGCAGTTTTTTTATGGTAATTATACATTTTATTTAAAAAACGTTTTCATAAACAAAATAAGAAGTGATTTCAAAATTATTGATATAAGAGATAGTCCAAAATCGAACAGAGTCAATGAACTCAAGTCATAAAGCAAGGGTAGAAAAAACTATCTAAACGTCAAAAGAATCAAAATCAGGTAATTACAAATTTTTAAAAGGTGAGCCATACAACATAAGCAGGAGTTAATGCTTCAGCCACAGACTGATGCATCTGAAGTACTGTACTTACTGTAAATAGGCCGCAGGCATCCACAGGTGCTGCATCAGACAGGCAACGCCCTTTGGCTCCACATATAGAAGACTGTCCTGTTTGACTATCTGGCACTGCAGCCAATTTCACTAAAGATCCTTTTGCCAAGAAATGTTCATTTCTGATGGGGCTAAGAAGAAAATTGAATAGAAATGGGCAAACAAGTTACTCAAAAAGTTGATAAGTGATAAACAAAACATGTTGCTCTGAGTCCATGGCGTTGAAGATATTATAAAACATTAATGTATCTACACTAACTTGCCAAATAAAATGGCAATTGTTTTCTCCTGAACTATCCAGGCATTGTTGACAAAAAAAGAGAAAAAAGATGCAACGGTTTAAAATCACAAAAACTTTTGTATATGGAATATGATTGTGTCCATACCGTCATTTGGTTGCTTTACACATTCAGAATGGAACATCAGTAGGCAACACCGTCTGTGCTATTTGTCTTCTTTCTCTTCAAGAAGTACAGAGTTATCTTCTAGCATATCTCAAAGTAGGAAGAGATTACAGAATGAAGCCAGAAATTCATTCAAACACTTCCCTTTGAAATGGAGATGTCATTATGGTTTTGTTAGTCAGAAGTCAAATGATTATTAATTGCACTGACTTAGTCACATCAGGAAAAAGATTATTCAGCCAAAACACATATTTGGAAACAGTTCTGTATGGCCTGTTCAGGCATTGTATAGAAATTCGCTAATTTAGGCAAAAACTTTCATTGTGTATTAAATTATCTTTTTGAAGCAATTCCAATTCATTTTAGGAGAGTTCTATATGCATTTTTATTATTGTTAATTTATTTTATTATCTTTACAGTGTCGTCACTGCAACTCCGTATTGTTTTCCAATGTTTTTGTTGCTGACGATTGCTCTTGGCTGCTTTTTCATGGCCATGGTCATGTTGTTAACAGTTGCTACAAACATTGTCAGTCACGCGATGCAACGGTCACGTAAGGCATTGAGTCATCATTCCTCAGCTATACAAACTGGTAGAGAACTGCATTTGGTATCCATGCTTTGAATGAAATTTCCAAAGACAAACAATATATGTTATAGATAATTAGGGGACACATATACTAGATGCTTTGAAGACCATTTTTTACAAATATTGTGATGAAGGTTTTAGTATATAGATCTGATTGTTGATACCTGGATCAGTATTATTATTATTATTTTTGACAATGCTACAAGGGTTAATATGCTGTTAACTTTGCAGAATTCACATGTACAACTACATACAGAAGGAACTGTGAACGCAAATAATGTCTGTGTTGGAGAATTAGATTTCATTATGTAGTAGCATTATTAAGAATATTTCAGTTACCTTTCTTTTGAGCTTTAAGCTGTTAGAAGTATTAAGACAATAGGTCTATCTAAGTAGGTCATACAGATTCAAGCTCCCTCAGGTAACATATTTTTAGACTTTGTAAGCTACTTAAGAACTTTGATGAGCTTTTTTAAAGATTAAGGAGTGGTGTGACCAGCTGTAAGAGCAGAACTGCTTGTATGGCCCAGACTGCTTAGCACGCATGTATACGTAATAGATAGATAGATAGATAGATAGATAGATAGATAGATAGATAGATAGATAGATAGATAGATAGATAGATGCATGTAAAAACAAACAATAACTTTGAATAATGTTAGCGTTTACCAACAAGGGTGGAATTGAAGAGTCGCATAGTGTGGAGAAGGAACGATCTCCTCAGTCTGTCATTGGAGCAGGACAGTGACAGCAGTCTGTCACTGAAGCTACTCCTCTGCCTGGAGATGACACTGTTCAGTGGATGCAGTGGATTCTCCATGATTGACAGGATCTTGCTTAGCGCCCGTCGCTCTGCCACAGATGTTAAACTGTCCTGCTTCATTCCTACAATAGAGCCTGCCTTCCTAACAATTTTGTCCAGGAGTGAGGCGTCCTTCATCTTTATGCTGCCTCCCCATCACACCACCACATAGAACAGGGCACGCGCCTCAACCGTCTGGTAGAACATCTGCAGCATCTTATTGCAGATGTTGAAGGACGCCAACCTTCTAAGGAAGTATAGTCGGCTCTGACCTTTCTTATACAGTGCATCAGTATTAGCAGTCCAGTCCAATTTATCATCCAGCTGCACCCTCTGCACACAGTCGCCATTGATGATCACAGGGTCCATGAGGGGCCTGGGTGTTTCCGATGGGAGTGTTAGCTCCTTGGAAATATGTTCTTTTATATTGCGGCGTTTTAATAAACCTTTATTTAAATAATTATAAATAATAATGGCGATATCCCTCTTTTCAACGATAGGCGGTGACAAAGTCACAGAAAAGACAGAATGTACTTAGCTTGTTTAATGCGGCTTACGTTGCTATACAGACAGGAGAAACCAGTCAGCTTCATTTCACTGAAGAGTTCTTTTTTTCGGGGATTCGGTCGTGTAGAAACTGCTTTTTTGTCACAACGGAGGTGGCTTTTGGGTCAATCGCTTCCACCCACTCAGTTTCTCAAAGTTGGCAAAGTTCCAGCTTCTTTTATATTGTTTGCTACACGACCAAACCCCCATTACATTTCCAAACAAGGCAGACAATTTTGTGCTGAACATCAAACAGTCGGTTCAAATGACACTTAGTCCTTTTTAGGGTTTATAACCCAGCCTTCCAGGTGTCCTTGTCTGTCTTTATGCTTTGCTTGTCCCAGCAATTCTGAATGCTGACACTCTATGCTAAATCTGGCTCAGCTCTTTAATGCATGTTACACAGAAAAGGAATGAAAAATACATATAAAAAGATCTAAAACAGATACAGTGACACAATTCTTAATATTATAACAAACTTATTATAACACTGGGCCTCCTAAAATCCACTACCAGTTCCTTGGTCTTGCTGGTGTTCAGGTGTAAGTGGTTTGAGTCGCACCATTTAACAATGTCCTTGATTAGTTTCCTATACTCCTCCTCCTGCCCTCTCCTGATACAGCCCACAATAGCAGTGTCATCAGCAAACTTTTGCACGTGGCAGGACACCAAGTCATATTGGAAGTCTGATGTATATAGGCTGAACAGGACCGGAGAAAGTACAGTCCCTTGCGGTGCTCCTGTGCTGCTGACCACAATGTCAGACCTGCAGTTCCTGAGATGCACATACTGAGGTCTGTCTGTAAGATAGTCCACTATCCATGCCACCAGGTGTGAATCTACTCCCATCTCAGTCAGCTTGTCCCTAAGGAGCAGAGGTTGGATGGTGTTGAAGGCGCTAGAGAAGTCCAAAAACATAATTCTAACAGCACCACTGCCTCTGTCCAAGTGGGAGAGGGATCGGTGTAGCATATAGATGATGGCATCCTCCGGTCCCACCTTCTCCTGGTATGCAAACTGCAGAGGATCAAGGGCGTGGCGGACCTGTGGTCTCAGGTGGTGAAGCAGCAGCCGCTCCAAGGTCTTCATCACATGTGACGTCAGAGCAACAGGCCGGAAGTCGTTCAGCTCACTAGGACGTGGTACCTTTGGGACTGGGATGATACAAGATGTTTTCCAAATATATCAACCAAATAGTAACAGCTGCTGGATTTAAATATCAGAAGTATAGCAGAACTGCTCACAATTAAGGAGATGAATGTAGCAAGAGACCTTCATGCCATGAGTCACTTGAGCTAAAGCAGCATAACTGCAAAAGCAGAAATCCACTTGAACACCATTGCACATTGGGAACTTTGGTCAACACCATCTGTGAAAACGGCTAAACACCCAAGTTGTATGGTGTGATTGTCACACTCACTTACTTTACTTTTGGCATTTTAAGTAATGTTAAAGAATGCAATGACTGAATAAAGTATCTAATCCTCATGCTCTGCTTTTCTTATTGGTCTATTCTGCCAATCAGTGGATAGATGAAGAGAGGACAGGGCAGGTGGCACCTCTTAGAGAAAGAAGAGTTACAATAGCATTTAATCCTGGGTGAAGTTAGACTTTAGTCTGTTTGCAAGCATAGATTTTGTCTCCTTCCAATGATTAAATTCTGGAACAGAGCAAACAGAGTGAGAAAACATCATAACACTAAGGGACTATGGGAAAAGAGTCTGCACACTGAAATGTGGGATTTATGTTTTAGGAAAGGCTGCCCCAAAACCTTACTGTGATAATGAATTATCACATAAACAGACTGCTTTAAGTGCTGAGTAAACTAAACATAAAGGAAAATTAAGGAAAAAAATAAATAACAGTTATGTGAGAATAGTTTTACCCTTTTAAGTTTTGCAGGGAGCGGCACGGTGGGTAGCGCTGCCGCCTCGTAGTTAGGAGACCTGGGTTCGCTACCCGGGTCCTCCCTGCGTGGAGTCTGCATGTTCTCCCAGTGTCTGCGTGGGTTTCCTTCAGGTGCTTTGGTTTCCGTCTACAGTCCAAAGACATACAGGTTAGGTGCATTGGCAATCCTAAATTGTCCCTAGTGTGTACTTGGGGTGTGTGTGTGTGTGTGCGTGCCCTGCGGTGGGCTGGCGCCCTGCCTGGGGTTTGTTTGCTGCCTTGCGCCCTGTATTGGCTGGGATTGGCTCCAGCAGACCCCCGTGACCCTGTCGTTAGGATATAGTGGGTTGGATAATGGATGGATGGAACTTTGCAGGAGTACACTGACAATGCTCTTCACTCACTCCATTGTATTGACTCACAATGCTTTCTTTTCCAGGACACAATTCTCTTCTAATGTTCCACCTTCTTATTCATTAAACCTGCCTTCAATCTTTTTATCATTGTTTGTCCCAAAACTGCCTGGCACATGTGATTAAGGTTATAAACCCACATACTGTATTTGTGTTTCTGTTCTTCTTTTCTATTTTATTTCATTGTAGGAATTATTATTTGCATTTTTCTTTTAAATATGCACACAGGGACAAGCCTTTACCATCTGCAAAGAGGAAACTTTGTTGCTGTTTGTGGGTAGAATGAAGTTGCTGTTCATTGAAGCACTAAGACTTGGAGGGAACACGCTGCTGCTATTGGATCAGCAAAAAAATGAAAATAATTTGTAGAAAGGGTGAAACAATTGTTTTTTGTGTATTGGTTCAATTTGAAAATGAGATCCAGCTTGTTGATGGGACAAATAATTGTAAAAGAATTTGGTTAAATCTGCACAGGTGGCTACCTCCAAACCTTGAATTTTAATTTGAGGCCTGCCATCCTTGTGAACCATGCATTTTATCTAGTCAAGCTTAATAATATTCCATTGACTTTGCCAAGTCAGGCTTTTGAGTTTGAGTGCTCGGATTGTAATGAATCATTGAACTTGACCTCCAGTCTGAAAAATCTGCTCCAACGTAATAATTTAAATTAACATATCCGATGTCATAGCCCAAGTGAACTTCTTCCCTTCAGGATTTAAGTTGTTGTTTTTTCTGGCAGAGAGAAAAACACTTTTTATAACAAGCTTAACTCATTTAAGCACTCTTATATACTGTAAGCAACCAAATAAATGTTAAAAAATAGAAATCACAAATATAATAGTATTTATTAACAATGTAACCAATAATTATGAAATGGTGGCTGGTGCATACAGCACACACCTGCTTATTTTCCTAATTTTCATACTGTGCCACAAATTTGATGGAGTTGCAAAAAAAATAGTTAATAAACTCTTTGTTGGAAAGTAAAAAGGAGCAGATCCAGCCATTCCTAGCTAAACCAATACTTCAAATGGTACTTTGTAAAGAAGAGTCTCGATATACAGCAAGTGAGTTTGTTAATGTCATTTTTCTGCCACATGAACAAGCACCATTGAGAAGGAAGCTGCAAGATTCAGCTATATATTGGCAGCGTTTTGCAAATGTAGCAGAGCTCTTGTGTAGGTTATTGAGTTATAACATGTTTTCCACTGGGTATTTATCCTCAAAGAAAAAAAAACCCAAGAGCTAAAGATAACGTGCTTCTCCAAGACAAAATACAGATCGAAAATTAATGAGGATCTGATACAAAAGTATTCCGGTTAGCTAGCTGTGCTACTTAAGTCATATTTTGCTAAACCCTTAAAGCTCCTCTGAGTTTATGTCAAATTAAATGTTTCTCTGCAGGTATTTGAAAAATTCATAAGGGGTTTTCCTGTATGTCTAGTTTACTTGCTTGTGTTCATCAGTCAGCCCACGTATTTGAGCTTTTAACAGTTATTCCCATGCTGTAATCAACTCTCAAGGGACAATCATTCAGGTCTTCTAAAACCTTTAAGGAGCTCTGTACAAAAAGAACAAAACAAAATGTTGGCGTAATGTCTAACCCTTTGTTATTTCTGAATGTTTAGCTTATTGCAGTAATGTGGGAGTTCCATAAATTACCTAAGAGTAGACTGCTGCACTTTAGGTTGCACAGTTTGTTGTACTCATCATTTCAATGCATTAGGGACATTATTTTGTATTTAAATATGTGAGTAACCAATAATATTTTGTCTAGCATTACAGTAAGTTAATAACTTTCAAGTATTATACTGTACCATTGTACAATGTGATGTTTCAGCTGGAGAATGAGACAAATGCTTAGCAGGCTGTTTTATCATGGGAAGTGCATTAACTTCACCACTCAAAATGTAGCATAGCTGTTTTCTTATGTGACAGCATATACTCCAAACTTTAGTATTATAGAGTGTATTCCCCTGTGTGTTTGTGTTTCTTCTTACCAGACTTGTGGATTGTCAGCCATAGCGTTCCCACTAGGCAGTTGGGATTTCATCCAATAAGGTATACTCTTGCTCATATAGTGCCATTTTACTAATACATCATGCACACACTATCTGTTGAGGACATTTCCCTTTCACCTCTAGCACTACATGTGGGCAAAATGAACATCAATTATAAATATAAAATGGGAGGATCTGTCATACAGGAATCAATCTTTGTAAAGGATTTTGGGGTTCATGTTGACACATCATCTAAGCAATGTGAAGAAGCAGTTAAAAAGGCATTTAAAAACTAAGGTAATTATAAAAACTTGAATATAAATCAAGGGATATTATGCTTAGATTATTTTTATTCAAAAGTAAGACTTCATCTGTAATATTGTGTGCAGTTCTGGTCAACAAACTGCAAGAAAGACAGAACAGCACTTGAGGTTGTGCAGACTAGAGTAACCAGGTGCATTCCAGGACTTAAGGACAAGTCTTACTCTGTTAGACTCAGTGAATTGAACCTGTTTTGCCTCAAGTAGAGGAGACTGCATAGGGACCTCATCTAGTTATTCAGAATCCTTAAATAAATCTATAAATTAGATCCAACAGAATTCCTTAATAGGGAATCACATACTCGAGGACATTTAGGACTGAAGCCAGGAAGCACTTTTTTATGCAAAGACTGGTGGGAATCTGGACCAAACTACTGAGTAACCATATACTTGAAGCAGAAAGCTTGACAACTCTTAAGAAGTATGTGGATGAGACATTGGGACAGCTTAGCTATTAGCTATACAAATAAGCTTGATGGACTAAATGGTCTCCTCTTGTTTGTCAAATTTTTTATGTTCGTATTAATTAATGTAACAATCTCTTAATTTCCTCAGCAAAAAATCTGGTGGACTAGCAATGCAAACATATTGTGTTGCTTTTTTCAATACATATTCAAGGTAATCTAAATATTTAATTCCATAAGCAAAAACATATGGGGAAGAACCACACAAAGAATGCAAATGGGACTGGACTCCATAACTGCAGCAGTTTCAAGATGATCTCCATTCTATGTGCAGATGGCTCATTTCTTATTCACAGTGTTTTCAGTGGTAAATTCACAGCATGCTTATATCATTTTCAGATGGAAACAGCGAAATATCCACCAACTAGGTTACTGTCTGGTTAATATCTTCTATTAGGCAACGATATGTCTATCCTGTGAGTGCTGAGTCATGCATACTTGTTAACTTAGTCTTAAGAAAATACCCATTAAATAATTAAATAGACATAGGAATTCATACGGTACACCAGTCAGATGAACTTCACATTACCTTTTGACAAACAAATCATGCTAATTGCACTTAGATATTCCAAATAATAGTGGCATTAAAATACATACATCTAAAGCAAATTAACTATTTTTTACCAATGTCAATTCAACATTTCAGTCTATACAAACAAGAACACAAAAATCCAAGTGTTCCCAGAATTGCATAAAAGAAAGCAAACATAGTTCAGTTCAAATTTTGAAATACTATAAATCTGAAACAATAAGGAATACCAGTATTAGTCAGCTACTGGCAAATTGAAGGTGGAAAAAAACTGCACATAAATGCCTTATAGTAATGGAAAATGGTTTGCCTTTAGACTAAATCAACAGGTAGAGTGAAGGAGTGCAACAAAAAATGTTCAAGAAGCAACATACTCTAGCAGTAATACAAACTAAGAGGCTCCTAAACATAGACATATATAGGTAGACGCCGCATTTACTGTGTTGCCCAGTTGACACGATACGTCAGTGTGTCCGCCATATTGCGAGTGGCAAAAGTGCCATTTAAACTAATACAGGTAGACGTGGAAACCGGGTTTTCTGATGAAAAACAATAAAGTTTAAAGCAGTATCGCTTACATACAACAGATTTTGGCGAATTGTTTAAATGCAATTATTAATATTAATTTATACACTAATAATGTATACACTAATATAAAACTAATAATTTATACACTAATAATAATTATTATTATTATTAAATAATTCCTCCCATATAAGTAACATTTCTCGGAATGCCTTCTTCCATCTCCGAAACATTTCTAGACTTCGTCCTTTTCTTACGCAATGCAGCGATTGTGCGCGACCTTCAAAGAAATAATTTATTGCAGCAGTACTGTCTCCTTCAAGCGTACTAACCCTCAATTCCTGTCCTTCCTTTTCTTTCTCCAAGTAACCAATCGCCACACAATCATGGTTAATTCCCTAGTCACCTCACATATAGATTACTGCAATGCTATTCTATCTGGCATCCCACAAAAACTTATCCATTGCTTACAACTTCTTCAAAATTCTGCTGCCAGGATAATAACCTGGGGCCTCATGCATAACGGCGTGCGTAGAATTCACACTATAAAATAAAGTAAGCTCAAAAGCGGAAATGTACTTATGCACAAAAAAATACAGATGCATAAATCTGTGCGTTCACCAACTTCCATGTTCTTCCGCTACATAAATCCTGGTCAGCATGGAAATTAAAGCTAGTGCCTGCTGTCCCGCCCCATCTCCTCCCAACATTATGCCTCTTTGAATATGCAAATCAATATAAATAGCCCTTAAGCTTAGTGTTCTGTGAACAGACAATGGCAAAACCACAAGGAAAGATAGAACAATTTCAGCGAATACCAAGTGGAGGCAAGGAAAAACGTACTATTTTCTGGTTTAAACAATAGTATAAACAAGAAAAGGAAGTTGATTTAGTGACATGGCGTGTCGGAGAAACTCGAAAGCTCAACTTCACAATGTCGCACAGTAAAGTAGAACATCATAAACTTCATCTTAAAATCGTTTAATTTACTAGTTTCTTAAATCCCATCGTAACTAACATAGCACGTTAAATGCTTTGTTTTGTATTTGATCTTCTATGTGCTCTATGTGTGTGAATCACTACGTGCTTCCATGCTTTGTCTTCCTCCGACAGGACACAGAATCCATTACATTCGTAATATTACAGCTCTCTGAATAATTAAAATACTGAAATGTATACTTGATATAATTTTCATGATAATAGGAGCATGTTATTAAACATGGGAACACGGTGGTGCAGCGATTGTGCGCGACCTTCAATGAAATAATTTATTACAGCAGTACTGTCTCTTTGAAACGTACTAACTAACCCCCAGTTCCTGTCCTTCCTTTTCTTTCTCCAAGTAACCAATCGCCACACAATCAGCTCTGTAATATACCTTAAGCCATCTGTAAGGTTAGAACGCAGATTCTTCAAAACTTTTAAGGAACATTGAAATATCTTTGTAGTACATGTTTAATTATTCTATCCTTCACGCCAGTCCCAATGAATCATACAGTGCGAGGCAGGAACAATCCGTAAACGGAGCGCCAGATCCTTGCTAGCGTAGCGACACCGTGTCCTTTATTAACAATATAGATTATTTAAATGGAGTTAAAGTTTTATCTGTATAATAAAATAAACATATTTTGCTGAATTTCATCTTAAAAATGATATTGTCATCATATGTAAATACACGCTTTGTAAAGTGGCTCAGGTTGTTCAATATTATAACTGTAGTGCAAGTTTACAGTGAGGTGATTATACAAATAAGTACAAACAGTTCTACATGGAGCACTTGATGGAGTGATTGATTGCATTTAGAGCTCTTGGGATAAAACTCTTTCTGAACCGCGAGGTCCTTACAGGAAAGGTTTTGAAGCGTTTGCCATGTGAGAAGCAGTTCAAATAGGAAGCATGGCTGAGGCAGCATGTGCTTGATGCTGTATACCGATAATTCTCTTTCCGATCAGCTGCTCCGCGTGGTGCAGTGAGAGTAATATGGAAAAAGATGATCCGCTGTGGCAATCCCTAACGGGAGCAGCTGTAAGAAGAAAAAGAAGGTGCAGTGAGAGTAACAACGCTAAAGCAGCTATGGTATTTGGAATATTTTGACCATTCTGTGGACCATTATATTGTTACATGTTAAGTACAATCCGATGCATTAAACTAATAAACAATATGCGGTTAATTTCAGTGTATTTATAAAGCCGCGTCAGTAATGTGGATTTGAAAAAGAAAGATAAACCACCCAGGAACAGTAACACTGCTTTGACGCTGGGTGCCGCCAGTCTGCAAAACCAAGCAGAGAACTTACGTACAACAGGGTATGAGCTACCGTGTGAATGTGCGTGGCTTTACACCAAGTTTAGGTTTTATACATCGCGATTTGAACGTGGAAACGTTCTTACGCAACATTTCTGTGCGTACGCACCGTTTATACATGAGGCCCCTGTTCTAAATCCACTGAACATATTATACCTATTCTCTCTCAACTTCACTGGCTCTCTGTTAACTACAGAATACAATACAAAATACTGCTAACACAACCTTGCTCCTCCCTACCTCACTGATCTCCTACAGACTTACACTCTCTCTTGCTCACTCAGATCCTCATCTGCAGCTCTACTTTCTGTACCACACATCAAACTCTGTTCTATGGGAGCTCAAGCATTCTGTCATAGTGCTCCTCAACTCTGGAATTCTCTTCCCTCTCATATACGCCAGCTCGATGCAATAACACATTTTAAAACTACCCTCAAAACTTATTTTTTCAAACTGGCATACCTATTGTGAATTTTTCACTGTTACTGTCAGTTATCTTTGTTTGTTTGCTAATTATTGCTTTTTGATTTATAATTCTCTTGTTTTAATTTTACTAATGTTTAATTTGAGTGCTAAGAAAGGTGCCTATTAAATAAAATGTATTATTATTATTATTATTATTATTAATTATTGAGACGAAAACTTGACCAATGTCTGAAAGCCAAAATAGTAAGACTGCAACTGGCAGTCTGGTCTTTCTTTTAACAGTGAAATGATACGCTCAATGACAAAAATAAACAATTTTATTGTATATAAATTGGCTTAATAATTTCTGAAAACATTTCACTCATTCCTCTCTCAATCTCTCTCTCTCTCTCTCTCACACACACGCACGCACACACACACACACACAAAGTGAATAAATGTGAATAAATTAAATATATACAGGATAGGATCTAAAATCCTTGAAACAGAACTGTCTTACATAGCTTTTTCCATGTGTTGCCACTCTGTAATTTGAGAGTATTCAGTCTGGCAATATGGTGCAGCCTTAGTTTGTGGAAGACAGACACAACTAAAGACATGAGCATGAAATGATGGTTGTCAATTTCAAACTGTGTTTCCTCAATGTGCTTCTTGAGAAAAAACACATCATCTGAACCAATCTCAGTCCGAACAAATTGATTGATCAAAGATACACTGACAGCCTGCCCTAATGTCTACTGTCGGATAACACGCTCAGCTACTTTGACCACCTTGACTGTACCCTCAGAAGGAGTCATCAAACCTCCTTTGTTTTTTAATGTGAGCAAGTGGTAGCTTTGATCATATGATGCCGGTACAGCATCTGTTACCAAACTAGCACGGCACACATCACAGGACAGCTTTCTCAAAATCCCGTCTAAGGGCTACCTCCCACTGCTTCCTGAGGTGGATTTCTTTGGGAAACCTTCAAAGTTTGAGAAATGTTAACAGCTAACAACAGTCTACATAGTTAGTGACTAAATACGTTTAGCCAAAACGTTGTTTGGAGGCTCACTTGAGTACATAAATGCATAGCTTTGCTAGTTTAGCCTGGCCTAGCTAAAGTTAAGATTATAAAACAGGATTTTCTAATGGCCAAATATAACCAAAACAACTGTTCAGCCTTACCAATGAAATGTAATCCCCTGGGATCTGGTTTAGAGTGTACAGCAGTTTCTACAATCCCAAGCAGCACATGCGTGAGGCATCTTTATCCATTACTTCACTCCACAGCAGTGCCGCTCGCAATATGGTGGCGACATTGACGTACGATTCTGCCGGTCATGCTGCATCTAGTAATTCTATGTCTATGCTCCTAAAGCCATTTAAGGTCAAGAACAATGGTAGGCAAGAGCTGGGATTTCCTGTGGCCATTATCAACAGGTGAAAAACCTGAGAAAAATGCTTTCAACAAAAGGTCCCATGTAGGACCTTTTATTCAGTAACTGTGTTGGTAATCAATTTCTTCACCCCACAGATTGTCTCAATCTACAGTGTATATGTCCAAGACAGTGGCCAGTAACTGTCTGAGTGTTCTTTCCTTTCTGATTATAGGTGCAAAACACATCTACTCTTCCAAAATATTAATTAATAATTTTATAATGCATGTTTTCGTTTCCTGATATGTTTTCAAAGTGTTTTTGCTCTCTAGATTTTATGAGCTGTTGGGCCCTTTAGGATTTTTCAAAAAAAAAAAATAGGGTTAAATTTTGGACCAGTCGGAGCATGATGTTACTGCTAAGAATTCACAAAGCATCTTATTTTTTTATTCTTATAGGTATTACAATAATTCCAGCTCTCCTTTTATTGTTCTTTTACATACATTATTAATATTCAAAACACCCAATTTAATTGTTTGTTACTGAAATATTTAAAAATGTGGAATCCAGGGGGGTGTTCTCTGTACTTGGATTACTGGTTTAGCAAGATTAAACTGTTGATGATTTAGCATGATCTTGGATCTGTCAGTTCTTCAAAACTGTTGTTGAATCATCATAGCAGCAAATCGTAAACCTCAAACCTGCTCAGGAGCAGGTTTGTTCTATGTAAACAAAGAGTAGCTTGCACACTATGTTTCTCTAAAAAAAATTTAAATTGGACTAATTTTTTCAATTCCTAGGATTGCCTAATGTGATTGGAGTATTGAACTGTACTCAGATTCAAATCAAGACCCCATCAGGTGCAAATGAAGGGATTACATAAATAGAAAAGGTTTCCACAGTATTAGTCTATTATAGAACTGATTGTGTGGCGATCGGTTACTTGGAGAAAGAAAAGCTGCAGGGGCAGCCACGCCAATATATATTGAATATAAAACAGAAAGAGAAAATAACGACACAGCTAAAAATGCAGCGGCAAATTTCGACAAAAGTTAAATGCTTGTGTCATGAGCACGAGGCGGCTATGCAGTGTCCGCAATGGACGTGGCCATCCGCTGTGCATAAGATACCATATTGACATTGGCGGGCGAAGGGGCCACCGATTCTTTCTCTGCCCAGGGCCACCACAAGCCTAGAGCCCCCCATGAGTACTGCTGCAATAAATAATTTCATCGATGGTTGCGCACAATCGCTGCGCTGTGAAACCCATGTTTAATAACGTGCTTTAACTCTTATCATCATGAAAATGATATCACGTATACATCTCAGTATTATAGTTATTCAGAGAGCTGTAATATCACCAATGTAATGGATTCTGTGTCCAGTCGGAGGAAGAGAGCCGGTTTAAGAAGCACTAGTGATTCACACCATAGAGCACATAGTAGGTCACATACAAAACAAAGCATTTAACGTGCTACTTTAATTACGATGTGATTTGAGAAACTGGTTAATTAGACGATTTTAAGATGAAGTTTATGATGTTCTGCTTTAATGACAATATAAACTACAGTGGAAATTTTGAGATTGAAGTTGACATTTTGTGCTTTTTCCCCACTGTGTGCCTTTTTTTTCTCTGTACCCTAATAAGCTTTCATATGACACTCAGAAGGTGGGCTAAGACTCGTCTTTTCACGGCGACTTTGATATCTGACAACTTCTTTTTTAATTCCAGCACTGTGCGACTTTGTGAACTTGAGCTTTCAAGTTTCTCCAACACGCTATATCATTCGATCAACTTCCTTTTGTTGATTATACCACGGTTTAAATCAACAAATAGTTTGTTTTTCCTTTGCCTCCACTTGGTATTCGCTGAAATTCTTATATTTTCCTCTGTGCTTTTCCCATTGTCTTTTCAAAGAAGGCTGAGATTAAGGGCTATTTATATTGATTTGCATATTCAAAGAGGCGTAATTCTGGGAGGAATTGGGGCGGGACAGCACGCGTGTGCACGAGTGTCACTTTTCATGCTGACCGGGATTTATGTAGCGGATGAACGCGGAAGTTGGAGTACGCACAGATTCCTGCATCTGGATATTTCTGTGCGTAAGCACATTTCAGCTTTTGTGGTTACGTCATGTTACAGTGCGAATTCTACGCACAGCATTATGCATGAGGCCCCAGGTCTCTGAAAACACACCTATGGCACACACAAAGCACAAATATGTGCAATGCTAGTCCTTTACCTGCAATGAAGTGACCACTGTTGTATCCTGCCACTGATCCTGAGGACTAGCGTCCCCATTCAATGCCCTCAGAAACAGGGCGTTGGGCATTTTGCTGGAGAGCCAGCTCTTCAGCAGGGGTGAGGTCTGGACCAGGTGGACCTCTGCCAGTTTTTCTTTTTTGGTCTGCTTTTTCCTTATTAGCTTTTAAAAGAATAATATAATGTAATAATAACATCAGTAAAACAAATGTTCTTGAAACTGTTTATGCTATGATATGTATATTTTTGTAGTTCACTTTAACCTTTTCCCAGGTCCTGACTGTGCTTATATTTGATCTGCATTATAACGAATAAATGAAAATCAATGATGTAAGACTGTGGAAATTTAATGTTGTATAAAAATAATAAAAAAAATACTTGTTTGATTTGTCCACCACTTTTTGCCAGCTTTCTTTTCAAGTTTTGGCAGTTTTTGCCGTGTTTCCTTTTGTACATTTTAATTCCTTGAATTCATCACACCCCTGCAGTAAAACTTTTTTCTAAGCTTTGGAAAAAAATGTGCACTCTTTTTTTTGCCATCTCTAACCACCAATAAGCAACTTATCGATCATGTTTTCTAGTGATGATATATTTGGGTTTTTCAAGCAGTACAGGAGTGTGCACTTATCTTAGATGATTGAATTCGGCTACACTAAATCTAATCCTTGGGTCCATTTGGACAACTGACATAACCGGATGAGTTTAATCACCATTAACTGATCCAAGATGAGGCTTCTGATCTTCGATGATATAAATAAGCGACGTACAGCTGTCGATTTATAAATTATGGATAATTTACACACACACACACACACATATATATATATATATAAATAGGAAGAGAGGTAAACATTTGCAAATAACAATTGGCATATCAGCTGATCACAAAACAATCCACATGAAATGTTGGCACAGATTCTTGGATTAATAAGTAGCTCCAGCAAAAGGTGCCATTTCAGGTGAAAATACATGTTTTTTAGCTAACTGAAATAATAGGAGTTATTTGACGATTCTTCAGATTTGTCTATTGTCTTCTTCATCACATGTAGTGAAACAATGTGAGGTAGTATACTGAGTGTATCGTTTTTGTGATTATTGTCTAGTTGTCTGAAGGAGAAAGGAAGTGATTCACACTTCAGTAGTGATGTTCAATAACTTCAATAACAGCAGCAAAAGGGGATTTGTCATGTTAAAAGAATATGCAAATATTCAGTAATATTTAGTCATTCACGCCTGGTTACCAGCATTCAACAGTGTGACTTACAGCAGTAATGGGGGAGGAGGGAAAAAAGCAAAGAAAAATGTCATCAGTCTCTTTATTGAATAAACTTTTACAGTTATGGCAACATTTTCTGTGCAATTTTTTATGTTCTAACCTCTTTTTAATTTTATTCTTTATTAAGATTAACCCTTTGACCGCCAGAACCAGCTATAGTCAGTTCCCAATGCAATTTACCAGCACTCCGGAGCCGAGTATATTCGACAACATACATTCGTTGAATGCCGCAACCAACTATAGTCCATTCCCAGTGCAATTTGCCAGCACGCCAGAGCTGATCAGTCAGTGCCGTACATTTGTTGCGCAGCCAGCTCATGATCACTGTTGCCCACTGCAGCACCACTGTCCCTGGGATTCAGCTGCTGCACTAGACTAGCCTGCCAGCATCAGCAAGAGCAGTGTGCTCAGTGATTTACTGAATTACTCAATGGGGTCAGCTGCACCTTGTATATATAATAATAGATTCTTGTAGTAGTTTTTTTAATACTTTTTTACAGTTCACTGGCAGTGTGTAAAATGATTAGTGTTGCAGAAATTGTAATGCTCTTTGCATGAAAAAAATGTATTCCATTAAAATTTCACTTTTTCTTGGTGAATTGTGATGTTTCCTTAAGAAAGATATCAAAGAAGTATCTGGCATCCAGGGGTGCATTAACCCCCCAAGTATGTGGCAGTTTAAGAGTTAAAAAGATTGGTTTTGCATTTCCAGTTCTCCTGTGTTTATCTTGTACAAATGACATTGATTCCATTTGTCAATACTCTTTATTTAAAACTTTTATTTTCAGATTTAACTGAAATCTGATTTATTTATGCTGCAGTATCTTAGTTTCCTCTTGGGGTTGTTTTTTCCTTTATCTCTCCTTTTCCCATTTCTATGTGCATCATCATTTCTTGGATATTTTCCTAAGACATCTGGAAAACATTTTTAAGAGGCATTAATTTCCTCTTAAACTTTCTCTTTGTCTACATACACCAAACTTTTATAGCATCTTTAATATAATTTATCTTAATCCAGTTCTTTATTTTCATACTAATCCCTGTTCTTTACTGGTTCTTTACCTAGTTACATTGTGGGTTTTTTTTCATTCATTTTCCAGATTTTGCTAATTTTCTTACACACAAATAAGGCGTAATATATATGCAGTCTTTCTTTTTGTATCCTTCATAAGGGCATTTTGAATTCTTAACTGATTTTCTTTTAAAGTGATTACCATTTGTGTATGAAATTCCCATATTTTTCCTTTTATTCCCATATCTTTTCTGATTTCATTCTTGATGTTTCTTGATGTCAATACTGTCAATTTTCTTTCTTTTATTATTTTACTGAATAATTTTCAGCTAAATTTACTTTTTGTAATTCTTTTTATACATTCCACCATTTTTTGGTAGATATTGTATTTGTTTTTTATTGATTGCATCATAATTCATTTCCTCCCATCACATGCTTTGCTATTCATTTTGTTTTTCCAGATTTTCTTTGAATTATTTTAATTTGTGTAGCTATAAACATAAGGCCTGTTATATCTTTTCCACTTTTGTGTCTTATTTTTATTTAAAAATTGCCTCTTGCAAGTCTTTCACAAGTATACCTCCAAAAAAGTAAAACAATTGCCTTTCTATTTTCTCTAAATTTCTGATACTTGCTAAATTGGCAGTTGGTAATAAAATCAGTTTTGGCAAGATAATTTTGCCCTCATAACTTACATTTCTTAATTCCCATAGTCCAGTTTAGTGTATTTGTTCAACCATTCCCTGAAGCCGTTTCTCCCACACATTTAAAAGTTACTTGGAAAGCCATTGGAATTAAAAATGAAAGCAGGAGGCTTATATACACATACTTCCTTCTTGAAAAAGATAAATAAAATAATCTATTAATCTGATTAGCAACGTTTTTCAATTACTTCTGTAATGTGCATCAACTGTATTGCATTACTGGAAAGTTTACTTCCAATTTTCCCAGATTGCAATGGTGCTTCTTGTTTGTCAACATTCTCCTGATCGATTCTTAGACCTGAATATGTTAATGCCCAACATTCTGAATAGAGCATCTTTGCTGAGGCTGAAAGAAGACTCTGCTACAAATTGTCTATTTATGGTGGCAATTGTTTATGTTGGTAAAAACATGTTATGTTTTATGTATGTACACCCATGTCTAGGGAATCCATTCCTGGACGGGCTTACCCATTCTTGGGAATTTGGGAAACTCGCATGCCATTCCCAGGAATCCTGGGCACCCGGGGATGACACAGTGCATGGGCATATCACATGTGAACGATTTTAGAATGACCGACACTTGTTTTTTAATAAAAATACTGCAATATGTTGACACCAATAAAAGACTAACCTTATCTACAAGCAGTTCATGCTGTCATATAAGTACATGTATCTAGTTAGTTGCGGTAATAAGAGCGTAGAAAGCACAACGTGTCCAGTGTGCGGTCGTCCAGGTGAGAGCGCACATTCGTGCAGAGTATGCCAGCCACTGAGAAAGCAAGCTCTGCCTCCACTGAAGTAGGCGGCACAGTCATCAACGCCCGCGCTTGCTGTTGCTCTGAAACACTGCCATTTCAGCTTTTACTGATGCATCCAGTTTCTTGTCATCATTCTGTGATGGCAAGTTTCTTGGCACAGATAATGTGGATGCAACAGACTGACGCATTGCAATTTTAAGTTGCTGTTCAAAGCTGTTGTCTGACAGACGTCAATGAAGTCTGCCCCATCCCGGCATTCGTGAGCTGCAGCGTGCAGACTCCTCCCAGTCCACAGTGCTCAGTCTTTGTGGGAGCCGGGAGACTGACTGCTGCTGGTCTGTTGTTGACTGAATTAATCGGCAACACACTACACCGTGAGCCAAAAAACCGCGCCACTTAATTATTTTCAACTATAACTCTGTTATTTCTTGATCGATTTTTACACTTTTACGCACTATATATGTGAGCTTGGCCATTCCCAGTTTCCCGGGAATTACAGCAGTTTCATTCCTGGCAACTGGGAGCCCGGGAATGGATTCCCTACCCATGTCATGCAGGGACTGAATG
The DNA here is from genome assembly GCA_026402145.1 of Polypterus bichir lapradei. Lineage (NCBI taxonomy): Eukaryota > Metazoa > Chordata > Cladistia > Polypteriformes > Polypteridae > Polypterus > Polypterus bichir. The sequence continues at coordinate 1,593,748 of JANRMT010062809.1, read as the reverse complement.
TAGCGCCTCATTAATCAGTTAATGGCTTCCTGCACAGCAGGTATGATGGAACCGAAGCTTACCTGAGGCATTCCTGACCTGTTGGCCTGTTTCCTGAAAAGTAACAACAGGTAGCCAATATCAACTGATCAAAAACCAAATAAATTGGTCATTGTAAATGCGCTTAATTATCCTTCTTACAAGGGAACTAAAGTAGGGTCTGTACATCATATTAATTACTGTTCAAGTTTAATATACTGTACTTGTCACATCAACACATATTATGATAACAGCTCAGTGATATAAATTATTATACGCGAGTCATCATTTAGCTGGGTTTGCTGCATTTCTCTACTTGATCAAGGGTGTCATCATTTCTCACTTTCTCAAAAATGTTGCGTACACATGGGTCACAGGTGTTATAAATATACACAAGTCTTCCTGTCAAGTTTTCTTTTTTAAATCTCGACTTTTGCATGGAAGTTTTGCACACACATTTCAGCACTCCGTTTCCTAAATTTAAATCTGGACTTAAAACCACTTAGTTCCTGACACTGACTCACGTGATTCAAAGAATTTAACTTGCCTGTACTCCAACTGAAAGTAATTATGAACAATCCTAAGTTAGTAATACAGCTTGTGTGAATGCCTCTACTAAATATATAATAATAATTGCCTCTGATAATCTTCCACTGTTTTTTATGTTCCAAGAAGGTTGTAACATTATGATTTTATGGGAGTACAGCTGTTCAATAATGTGAATTTGGCCATATATGTTTGCATTTGATACTACTGTCTCTGATTTTTTCATATAAATGGAGACCTGAAAGCACGATAAAATCATCAGCTGTTTTAAACTTATTTAGGAAAAGCTGGACTCTGTCATGTTTGATGTTCCTGTTTGATATGCTTTTTTGCTAAAAAACCTTCCATACTTGTTCTTTTGAACATTGTGTTCTGTTTGAAATTTCCCACTGGAAAACGTGCATGTCTCCTGTTTCTCATAGCAGGTGAATAAGCTGTAGCTCATTTTCCTTGGGTTAGTGTTTAGGACACCTTAGGGTTTTTTGTTTTGTACCAAGTTTTCATATTACTTTGCAATATTTGATGTTTCAGTGATATATTTATGTACCTTTACTTTTTTTTATATTTTTATGTTTATACCAACTGAGTTGTGGCAAGAGTTGAGTGTACAACGTGTACATTATGTAAGGTTTTTTTTTTCCAGTATTGTTCCCGGATGGTCCAGCCTTTCCAGAACTTGAGAGCAGATCAAAGCTGAGCAAAACAGTAAGAACGGTAACAAGAGGGAGAAGTGAATGTGATAAAAGAATATAACTAGGGTCACCACAGAGTAATCACACTTTTTATTCTTTCACTTTTTAGGGAAACCCTTTCATCATAATTTAATTTTAAAATAAATATTATACAACAATGTTATATTGGGATCCAAGAGGGGAATTATTAACATAATGATAGTAATGCCATGCAGAGAAAAAAGCAGCGCCTGTATAATAGATAAAACTTTATTTGTCCTCCTAATAAAATTGTGTTTTGATTCAAGACTACTTATGACATTAATATTACTAAAAGAGAAGTGATTATTAAATAAATAATAATTATCATTTAAAAGTAGGGAATAGATTCTAGTGGTATATCACTGCTAGTTGGGTCCTGTATGTGGCACCTCAGACCCCCAAACCTAAGACACAACCACGCAGACAGGAGTCATAGGTTCAAAAGACCTTTTATCAGTCAGTCATTATCCAACCCGCTATATCCTACCACAGGGTGACGGGGGTCTGCTGGAGCCAATCCCAGCCAACACAGGGCACAAAGCAGGATAATGTATTTACTACATTATCACCACAAACTCAATTAACTCACAAATTCCTTGTCTCCTCCTCCAATCCTTTCAAGCAATTTCTGTTTACCTCCTCCTGACTCGGACACCTTAATTAAGGTGGAGCAGCAATTTTTATGCTGAACCTGGGAATACTTCTACTGCTAGACCACTGCACCTAGGAACCAGTTCCAGGACAGTCAGAACAGCCATAAAAGAAGGGAGTCCCTTCCGATCAGCACCCTCTAGTAGTCTCCAAGGAACCCAACTAGGGTGCCTTCTGAAACTAGAATTCCTATGCCCAAGGAGCACTGACATCTAGGATACTGGAGGAACTCTTAGTCTTGAGAAGCAGTCGTCCTATGTAAATTTGCTATTCCTGCCTGCCAATTGAGGCAGGAAGCATCACCCATCCTGCTCGGGATGACATTCCATCCTGGTTGTCCATCCAAAACAGCAGCCTTTCAGCCAGGTAAAACAACACCTTCTATTCCAGCCAGAATGCCAGTCCATCCATTTCAATCACACAGTTTAAATGCTTATTATGAGCTTTATTAACACCAAAAGAAATGCATTTTTGAAAGATCTCTTAAATTAGCCATTTTACTCATGGTACTGGACATGACATCTCACAGACATCTGAGCTGTGCTGAGTTAGATAAGAAATTATGTAGTCAAAAATAATCAATTCAATTTATTTACCTTGTCTGAAATAAAATTATTAATTAAAAGTAACATTCTCAAATGAACTCCACTATTAACACTGCAAATTCTAAAGGTTTCTGCATTGAACGGTTTTTAACAGTTTAATAAATTAAGCACAAAGGCTGAGCAGTAAATTATTCCTTAAAATTATATGTACTATTTGTATCTTCTTATATAATACGCTACTGTAGCTGTCCATTTCTCTGTCCACATTTTTAAATCATTTGTAGCTCGCAAACCATTTGAACTATTAACCTGAAATTTGCTACACATATACAATGTGACGTCTACTATCTGCTTTCGGGGTGATGATTGACCTCAAAGCTTATTCCTCTTTTATTTCTATTTTATTTTATTGTAGAATCAACTCTTGGCAGCGGCCAGCAGGGTGGCTGTGCAGCTCATGCGTATGGGCGCTGTTCTCATCCCTACCACCTTTGCCGTTACTTCGCCAACCTCTTCATATGTTAAATCATTGTTGAGGCAGATTGAAAATTTAAGTGCCACCTTAAGTGAAACATTAAGGAAAACATACTAAGTAATTGCAACACAAACACTGACTTAATCAGTTTTAACACGAAAACATGCCAATGAAAGAAGAGAAGAAGCGGGCTGCTAGGGTGGAGAAAAGAAGAGCTGCTCAGGAAGCAGTAAGCACATCAACATCTGAGCAAACGAATGCTAAACGTACAGAGCATTAATTTTAGACAAACATCACATACAAAAAACTCTTTAAAAAGTAGAAAAAAGTAAAGCAAACAATTATTGAGATTCAGCAGGAAGCTACAAACAAGCTGCAAAAAAAATGTAAATATATTATCCTTCAGGAAAACTCAATGAATAATGTCACAAAAACAGCGTCTCACAATTTCATGATAGAGCTGGAAAATCCAACAAGTCACCTGACCCAGATCTGTCCCTTTTAAATGCAGATTGCTGCAACATCATACACCAAATACAGTGGCACACCTTAAAGAGTGTACACACAAGACTTTTAGCCTGCTGACAGTCGCTGAAGTGGCACTACAGAAGTACATGAAGCAGGAAGCAGGCACCAGTGGCATACAGTAAGTAACAAAATAACAAAGACACCTGAAGAATTCCACCTGCTATGATATCCCACACAGGAAACTGGAAGAATTTAAACTGGAATGGATGTAATTACGGCTATAATGGAGTACAAGTTTTTGGTATTCTTGGCTCAATTAGTTTCTGTTTAGGATGTGTCATTATGTTACACTTGAATGAAAATACTACCTGTTATCAGAGCATTGTGTAATGCTGTCCCAAACCTGATCAATACATAAAATGACTCCTAAAAGGAGTATTGTAATAAATAAGAAAAGATTAACACGCTGACTTTCAATCATTGTGTAATGTTGGCATGTGTTATAAACTCCATACCCGTAATGACACACTCTGGCACGGTTCTTTAACCTTTCACAATATGCATTAAATCAATAGAACAAGGGAACGTACAAAATTACAAACAATCAGCATACAAATAATATAAGACACTGATTTTGAAGAGTCAGTGCAACAATCTTATTAAATGTATCCATCTGTTTGGAAGCTTAACTTCAGCATGAAATCCAAGTAATCCCAGCAACGCCACAATCTCACCAAAGAGCATTAACCTGGGTCCCCAGCCACGTAGAAAATGGCTCTCCAGATTGCTCCCCAATCCAACTTCTGTGGTCTTTTTCCGCTCTTTCTAAGGGGTTAAGTGTTCATTAATGTTTAAATAAAATCAAATAACTATGGACTGCCACTACCAGTTACACCTTCCTTACTTTTTACGACCTTTGGCACCTCCACTTTAAATATTGCTTCCAGTACTGCCTTTCAACAGTGGCTTCAAAAGTCGAAGTTCACTGTTTTGCCATTTCATTCATTCTTCATTTACACTGAAAAAGAAAACAAAATACAACAGCACAGATGAAGACAAACATATACACAAGCATGCACATGTGAAACACCTTGTTTAATATTTTACTGCAAACATTTTACTACTCTATGTAGAATTTTGCAGAATTTTTTTCAATTGGATCAACCTCACAAAAAAAAGTACAATACTTGTTGAGTGTAGATAGGAGTAGGAAAAAACATGTTAGTGTTAGGAATTTTGCTTCTTTCTTCGACTACAACTCAGATTTGCACTCTGGCTTTGATTTTGTTTTTTTTTCTCGGTACCTAAACATCTGCCTGCTTATTGGAGTTCTTTTCTGCCTGTGTCCTTCGATCCTTCCAACTCCTGGATGCTTTCATTCACAATTTAAAAAAAAATCCCATGCACCTGCCCACCCAAGGAGTTCCTTTGGTGAGAAACCATAAGATGAATGCTGATTCCCATAAAACATACTCCAATAAAATTGTCATTTCTGTCACATACATACTATAATGTAACTGACACTCCAATTTTCTGGTCAGTATTTATCTTTCTTTCTGGTCAGTATTTATCCTTCTTTCCCAGAAGATATTATTTATATGATACAGTATAAACTTTTTGTGTGCATCCAAAAAGACCTTGTGAGCATGTAAAACTTTCTTGCGTGCATGCAGTAATCTTGTGGGCTTGGGATAGTATGCACAAGAAATAACTTTTTTTTTTTGCTCATGACCCTTTAGGTCTCCATACCAAATTAACTCACTAATCAAGTGCTTGATGTTTTATTTGCTGTCTTGTGCATTGTTGCATATTCAAGTCTGCCATTTTGACTAAAAAATAAACCATATTTGCTTTGCGCCCTCACCCACCATGATCTATCATCTATGGGTGAGGAGCAAAATCTTTAGATTCATCAAAAATGTTGATCTCTGGTTTTCAATGGATCTCTATGTTTTAGGGTCCCCTGATACTGAAAACATTGATATCTCAATGATGGGGGTGTGTGTCTGTGTGTCACAGTTCCTTGAGGACAGTCTAGAGCTAAAACGGCTGGATGTAAAAATACCAAACTCAAAACTTAAGACTGTCATGAGATGACGATGTACTGATTAGTTTTTGAGCCAAATCGTGCAAGAGAAAGAGGCACTCTAGAGGAGCCTTCAAATACCGTAATTCTGCAATTGATTATGAATTGTTCTCGTCAGTTGCTATCATAATGACCTATTATGTGATCAGAAAGGTAAGCATCAGAGGGGTAAATAATTACTGAAATGTTGTAGCATAGTTTTGGTAACTTGGTTCCTAGGGGGTAAAGCCTACTGATGCTCATGTCTGAATTTTTTTACGCTATTTTATAAGCAGGTGCTTTATTCTTCATGGAAATCCGTCATGCAGTATGTGACACAATTAGACAACCAACTTACCAATGGTCAAACAGAAAGAAATATGCAATTTCAATCTTATTCATATATGCTTATAGTATACAGATTATACTCATTTTCAAATATCAAACAAAAGACTAAACTCTTATTTTTATGCCAGATCTGGGAAGGCTCTTCTTTAAGATATAAAGATTGTGCTTCATTGTTGATTCATTTTCTAGGTGTTGGCCTAATGCCATGCAACTTCCTACATTCCATCTTATTTTTATTAAGTATTATAAAAGAAATTGTGTCAACGTGAGAAGTTGCTTTACTGTGAGGTTTATCACGTTAACTCATTTCTTCATGCTCCCAACTTTAAAATGTCCTTAGTTTAATTATTTTTTGGATAGTGCTACACAGTGCATAATACTTTCACCTGTTTCCATTTAATTGCATTTGTTGAAGAAAGCTGTCTGGGTTTATAGATACAACTTGGAACCAATAATTTCTGGTGGAATCTTTGGCAGTGAGAGGTCAATATTACGTGGGAATCCCTCCTATATGCAAGTAAACACATTTAAGAAGATGAAGACTTTCATAATATTAAGAGAATGTAAAACAACAATGGGAAATATGACTTTTAATTTACAAAAATCTGCAAGCTCAGCAACATTACATCACTTTTTTATCTGACAGATTGGTTCCTGCATAGCCATGTGGAAATTCTGAGTTTTTTTTTTTTTACTATACATTGGTCCATTAATTGTTGGCTTCTTATAATTTGCCATAAGTTAAGGTTTTTAGCAAAGTGTGAATTACACAAAAACTTTTGGGGGAGATTACAGATGACTGCTTTGAGGTTCAGGATCTTCAACCCCCCAGAAACACACTATTCCTCATTCCTTGTACCACACAAATCTTTTATTTTGATTATAATCAGATAATGACATTGATTTACTATGCTTTCATCAATACTGTAGTGATGCTGACTTGTGATTGCATTTCTTTTATTTCATATTTAGATCTGTCCTTTATTTCTTTGGAAATACGGCATATTATTTCAGTACAGATTTATAAACAGTGCTTACTTTTGTACTATTATGTTTCTTTAGAATTATTAAATGAATGAGCTTTTTATAACATTTACACGGCCATTGTATATACAGATGTAGAATGGCCTTCTTGAAGTAAATTAGTGTTCGTTTCAAATATTTTTGTAGAGAGACATTCCTTTTGCTTTGTTTAATTTCTTCAATTTCAAATGCTCTTTTATGTCATATGCTATTGTCATGCTTATGGATTTTTTTTTCATAACTCTTTCTTAGCATGGCAAATTACTTCTGCAGTAACCTGCTCTTTTAATAAAAGTACACAATTTTTAGTATAGAAGGCTCTTGGAAATCTTTGCACATTGTCTACCCCAAAATATTTTTGACTAAAGACCCTGTCATATTGCATGATTTCTCTACCAATTTTGAGTCACAAATTTCATTTCCGTGGTTTTCACGAGTCTGAGGCAGTCGCACGTGTGAATACCAGTCATGTAGTTTGACAGCCCCAATGACTCTGTCCAACCATTCTGCATCTCACTCCGATTTAATCTTAGGTTGTAAGGATGGATTCTGGCAGACAGCACGCTATTGGCTGTCAGAAAAAGGATTGACTTTGAGATAGATAGATAGATAGATAGATAGATAGATAGATAGATAGATAGATAGATAGATAGATAGATAGAAGCTCTTTAAATAACTAAATATATAAATAGTTAGATAAATAAATAAATGTATATGTTCATTGTGTGGTGGGTGCGGGCAAAACACTGTAACATCACAAGCTTCCAACCTCTCCTCTCTCTCTCTCTGGAACCTTCATGTGGATGGGCTATTTGAAAAGAAATAATGGTTCCCCTATAGCATTGCTGTGAAGAACTACTCTGGTACCTTTATTTTTAAGAGTCCACCAACCATAAAGTCAAGCAGATGAGAAGTATCAAAAGGAATCACTCAAGAGTTTCTAGATTTTTAGTTGGGAAAGCAAGCAAGATGCACTTCCCTAAGGAGTTACAGGTAGAGAACAAGAATTTTTGGTGTTACTCCTAAATAAGTTTTGATCTCATTTTAATTGCTTCAGCTTCCATGTGCATTTTTGTGTTTTTTTAGGCCAAGTGATCTCTGTTCTCAAGTAAAATAAAACCTTTACAAACTAGCTACTAGTACTGTGATATTTAACATTCTCAAACCAGATTAATGCAACTCAAGGTCACAGAGAGCCTGAGTCTAACACTACTTTGTCAGGCACAAAACTAGTATTATCAGTCAACCTAACATTAACTTCAGGATGTGGGACAGAGATCTTTGGGATATGTGAGCAAAATATAAATATGTAGAGATAAACAAAGATACAGGGAGAATACACACATTCCACAGGACCCTGTATTTGTGAAGCAGCAGTGCACAACCACACCACCACTATTGAGAACATCTGTTGGTCTAATGCTAGACAATTTAGTCTAATTTTATCTTTTTAGCACCTTTTCAATTACATACTTTGCATGAAGATTCACCATTAAAAGCAAATTAAGCCAAGTGTCCCAAATGTTGTAAATAAAACAAGAAAATAACGCTGTTGCGAGCTAGTGGTTAATGTAATTGGGCCAGCAGAGGATTTATATAGACATGGCTTTGGGCACATGTCTAGAGTCTAGCAACAGCATTTTGTAACAGCAGAGTCTTATGATCTTTCCTATTAGTATATGTTTGGAGAGAGAACCTCTCTGTGACCCAAGTGTGCAGTAATAAACGTAATGCCATAGAAGGATATGGTTTTGGTTTGCCTATAATGTTATTTATTAACTGCTAACCAGTGCTTTTAATAAGAGTTGAGATGTTCAATTCAAATTGTTCATAAGAAAATAAAGCCCTTACAGTAACCTTTTAAATCTTTTGTCTTTACTTTTAGAAAAGAGAACATCTGTCTATGTTTTAAATCCTGTTTTTCTAATTGTTGTGATGTGAGATTTTACATATAACTTGATAAATGTTTTATATATCTTTATTTGTAATTTAGGCAAAGCAATTTAATTTAGTGTTACTTTGGTGAGAGGCATTCGTGTTTGGCCGGGGCGGTCCTCCCCCCTCCGTTTACGAATTATTTTACGACAGGATTTGGGGGATTTGTCTTAAACCAGTTTGATGAGTATTTCTCTGCTAAAGTCTTTCAACACCTGCAAGGAAGCCAGGGTACGTTAACATATGGTTTGGGAGCAGGGGTTAAGATGTTCTATTTCCTCCATTGGTCTGAGGTATGGCTGTTTGGAATTTGCTTGTCTCAGAGGCCTTTAAGTACCATGATGTCCTATTGGCTGTAGGGGTTGGACAGAAAACCCATAAATTTGCTTGCTCACCCACATTATCTCTCTCTAACCAACATATGATGAAGAAGCATCTTCTCTTGCTAACCTGTGATGATGTAGAAGTATCTTTCTCTTGTTAACAACTGATGAAGACCATCACACCATGAACTGACAAGAACAGCACAATGAAGAGCACAGCCCAGCAGACATATTGAACAGACATGTGGCTGAAAGCTGAGCACCAATGATGCCTTAACTAGAGGCATTTTAAGTAACTACAAGTCTGTGTGCCACCTGAACTACACATCACCATTTTATCTGGTTGCCAATATTCAAATGTACTTTGCATTTTGTTATTATTTATGAATATTATCAGTAATACATTATTTTATGTGTAACTTAACTCCTTCTTGTCTTTTTACTACATCTAATTGCCTGAGGTTATAGATATAGAAGGGAAGGTGGGGATAGGATATATACAATAATACCTTATAAACAGTAGCAAATCTGTGAGATTAGGCATTCTAAGGCTACATATTAATAATACAATAGGGGAAAGTAGAGCAATATATATATTACTCTATTAAGATAAAACACTAATACAGGGTCTCATTCACTAAGCTATGGGCACATGCAGGTAACAAGCCATGGATCAGTCCAGAATCCTTTGTAGACTACACATGTTCATAAAAATGCACAACTCATATCAGGGTTATTAAGAGATGCCAAATTAAGCGAATAGGCACCTCTATAGGATGTTGGAGAAAACTAGAATACCTGGGAAAAAAACTTCACAGTCAAAGGGAGAATATGTACACACCCCACAGGCAATGACATGGGCAAAAATTTCCCTACAGTGTCAGTGCTAACCACTATGCCAGTGTGCCACCCAGGGCAGGGAAGTGCTTGATAACATAATTCACTCACAGCAGTGGAGCTGATTGTAACAAAGAAATCAATATTTTGGTATTGCACCTTCCAGCAGTTAAATATACTGTCACTTTAGCAATAAAAAGACTAAATTAAATTTGCACACAAGTACTTTGACCTTCTTGTACTGAGTGCAGGATTTGAAATCTTCATTAAAAATAGCTGCAGCAACATGCAGGTGGCTGTGTGTGCTAGAATTGAGCTTAGCCAGCACTTATACGAAGCACTAAATGGTGCAGAAATACATGAATAACCTGAAGAGTCCCAGAGGAATGCAGATGGTGGCACTTCTAATGATACTCTGGAGACTGATGCTAAGCATTTGCAGTCCGAGCCTTAAGGTCATTCATAAAGCCACCAGCAGAATATCTGCCATGCTTGTATTTTCCTGACAGGTAAAGAACTGATCCACTTAATCTAATTTCAATTACAGTCGCCAAAGATTTGCCTCACAAAAGTGTCTGTCTTGCAGTTTCCAGTTATACAAATATTTAAATTTTTTGAGCAATAATGCTTTGACTATGAAAATATTAACTCTTATTCTATAGGTGCTGTTTTGGAACACAGGGTTACACGAAGACATCTTCTAATGACTGATTCTTTAGTGACCCCAGTCTGCACTGACCCACAGGCTAATTAGACTACCCATCAGTGTAGAGACTGTAAGGAGTATAAGTAATGCCTCTTAAGCCAGTCCTACATTTCACAACTTCTAGTTGGAGGGGATGTCAAACTCAATAACTGCTGTTGCTGATCTTATTGCCCAAAGGATGGCATGTTACACTAGTATGCACAACTAGAATGACAAATTAGATGCCTTTCCAGTACAGTTCTCAGAGTATCACTATCAAGGACTGTGTTTCTGATACGGATGTGAGCAACACTGGAGCACCACAAGGAACAGTCCTGTCTCCTTTTCTCTTCACTCTCCACACCTCAGATTATAAATATAACACCAGGTCATGTCATTTGCAGAAATTCTCAGATAATTCTTCAATTATGGGTTGTATTGATAAGAGACAGAATATAGGAGTCAGGTGGAGAACTTTGTTTCTTGGTGCAAAGAGACTTGTCTGCAAGTTAATATCAGCAAAACCAAGGAACTGTTTATTGACTTTCAACACACTAAAGAGCCTCTAAATCCAGTCACTATTCAGGGATTGGATGTTGAGGTGGTGCACCCCTTCAAGTACATCAATGAAGGATTGGACTGGTCTTCTAACACAGATGAACTACATACGAAAGAGCAGAACAGGCTTTTTTTTCCTTCAGAGACAATCTTTTAATTTGGGAAGTGATACCCTTCACATCTTCTGTAACTCTGTAATGGCTGGTTCAATCTTCTATGCTGTGGTGTGCTGGATTGATAGCATCAAGAGAGGCCCACTTAATCAACAAGCTAATTAAAACGGCAATCTTAGTTATAGGACTCACTCTGGACCCCCTGGAAGTAGTACCAAAGGAGAGAATTAAAACAAAACTGACCACCATTATGAACAATGTTGCATATCCTCTCTCTGACACACTAACTTGAGTACTTTGAGTACTCAAGTAACAATTTACTTTGAGTAACATTGAGTACTTTCAGCTGACGAATCTTTCAGGAGAAGTGTGTGAAGGAATGCTGCAGGGGCTCCTTTATACCAACAGCAATATGTCTGCATAATGCCTCAGTGGGACTGTGACAGCCAAGTCAGAAGTTTCCTTTCTTTGTAATCATTCTGGTCTGTGTTTAGACCAGAGTAATGTGTGTATGTATGTGTGTATATATATATATATATATATATATATATATATATATATACAGTATATATATATATATACAGTAATCCCTCCTCGATCGCGGGGGTTGCGTTCCAGACCCCCCCACGATAGGTGAAAATCCGCGAAGTAGAAACCATATGTTTGTATGGTTATTTTTATATATTTTAAGCCCTTATAAACTCTCCCGCACTATTTATAAATATTCCCCGCAGAGTTATACAGCATAATCCCTTTGTATTCTCTTAGATATTAGGCAAGATTC
>JANRMT010062809.1:1556105-1581261 GCA_026402145.1 Polypterus bichir lapradei | reverse complement strand
TATATATATATATATATATATATATACTGTATATATATATATATAGTGGTATACGGCCGGCCAATCATCCCGGCCAATACCCCCAGGCTGCCAGATGGAGCCCTCCCTGCAGCATGGAGATGCTCCGAATTCCAGCAGGGCATCATGGACATCGGAGTTTTTCTTCACAGCCCTGCTGGATACCATGGGGGCCACCAGAGGACGCTGCAGGGAGAATCAAGGACTCGTATGTTCAATATAGCCCGGAAGTACTCCATAGTCACGAGGACGGAAGAAATAAAGTACTTCCGGGCTGAAGAAAATAAGAGTTTTAATCTGACCTGGAAGTGATAAGAATCACATGGACTGGAGGGATCGGAAGCACTTCCGGGTCAGGGAATATAAAGGACAGTGGAAGTTCCCACCGGTGAGCTGAGTTGGGAGGAAGGGAACAACGCGTCTGGGAGAGGAGGATTGTATTGATTATTGTATTGTGAATTATATTAATGAGTATAGTGGAGTGGAGGGTGCTTTGTGCACATTATAATTATAATAAAGTCAACATTTGGAATTTTATCTGGTGTCTGGCGTCTGATCTGAGGGTTCAAGAGGCCGACAGCACACCCTATCTGTCACAATATATGTATACCTGGATTGTGACCCGAGTGCAGAGAGTGACATCTCAGCACCACACTAGAACAGTGTGAGGTTTTTTACAATCCTGCTACCAACCCCCAAGTTTTCCCTTCAAGTTGGAGAATCTGTTTGCAGGGCTGAATACTGATTAACGTCATACCCAAGGCAAAGTAATTGAAGGTTTAGGGCCTTGCTCAACAGCCCAACAGAGTAGAGTCACTTGTGGCATTTGCAAGATTCGAATTGGCAACCTTTTATTTGCTTGTTGTAAAGACAAAGTATTATTTGTAAAACCAAAGCATAAGACCAGAATCCCAGAGCTGTGGAGCACATGGAAGAAGCCTAGGCAGCAGCAGCATAGAACATTTTTAGGGCAGATAATAGATAGATATTGGCTTCCTCATTGCAGCAGAAATACTGTGGCATCATAGTGGAGAGGGGCTTCTTTGAGTAATATATAACTCTATTTAAGGACTTCTGCAGACAGTTGATCAAAACAGATTAATTATGTCCGAAGATGATATCTACAAAAATACCTGTCAACAATTAAATGTGGCCTCAATATTACAAGATGTGTTCCCTGATTCATGTGTTTAAAGATTTGGAATAACTTCAAGTTTTAAACACCTTTATACATCTAGACAAAGCATAAAAAGTACTACAGTCTAAATTCTGAGGATTATTTCCATAACCTGCTTTTTTAATCAAACAAATATATCTCTTCCAGAGAAGGCAGCCAAAAGATTCAAAATAGACTGAATGGGGGCTAAACACAGAAAGGCTGCAAGGCAACTTAATTGAAAATCTAATTATTGGTGGACAAAGTAACATTCTAATAAAACTGGTTATATTTCACTTTTTATGAGATTGATGAATGGGAGTTCCAAATTATGCTAATGGAAATGAATTATCTTGAAAACATATAAAACCTGAGCTGCCAAGAATCTCGAGTATGTAATTTTTAAAGCTTTTAACTTTTTCTTTCATTTTTTCTACCTGTTTTCTTCATGGCATTTCTCTAGATTTTTCTTTTTTACTCCCATATTCTTAAGACGTGTGAGTTAAGTTGATTTGGGCAACACTTTTGTTTTAGTACTGCAAAAATGCATCTATCACTCATTTACTGTTGCTCTGGGTGTTCATCGCACTTTTCAAATATCATTAAACAGGCTAGTCATACCTGTGCTTTGTCACATTTGACATGAATATGAAGGATTCACAAGTCTTACTTTTAAATATGCAATAACAACAGACACTTAAGCTACCTCTGACAGTTCCAAAGTGAAGTTATTTTAATAGGCCACATTGCATAGATGAATAAGCATTTTACTGATGTTTATGTAATGAAGACCCAAAGAAGCCTTTGTTAAGGTCTCGTCATATAAGAGTAAATGAGTAATAGATGTATTTCTGCAGCACCTAAGCTAAAGTGTTACCTTGATTTGGTTTTAGTGGGTACTGTATAGAGTTAGACATTCTGCGTTCCATTTCCAGCACTCCAGTTTCCTCCAACATGTTCAGGTTATGTTGTCTGATTGTGGGTGTGTTTGTCCTTGAGTGTACCCTTAGATTGACAGGCCAAGTTGATGTCAGGCTGCAATGAGAAGAGCAGCTTCTGAAAAGAGACATATGAATGGATATTAAATATTGCTTTATTTTTATGGATAAATGTCTGAGTCTCGATCAATATAACCTCCCTGTAATAGCAATCTCAGAACTTTAGGCAGAAAAATTAAATTAAATCAAAACCAGTTCTATTATTATTATCATTATGTATTTATATTAAAATTATCATAAATCCTTTTCTGCTTTCTCTGGTGAAAGTCACTGTAACAGCACATTGATTTGAGTTGATCAGGCCTGTTGGCTCCCCAATTTTTTAATAAGCAATTCTTTATAGAATCCTTTCTTGCTCTTCTTGGGGAAAACCTTGATGTTTCCAGCATAGTTGAAAGATATAGTCTCCTGGGTCTGACCCTAACAGATTTTCTTCATCCCACAAAAGATTTTCAGTGACCAACAAGGAAGAAAGCATGTGGGAGTGACATGCCAAGTCACTGCACAGAACAATCACACACATATACACCTTCAATACTGGTGTATAGTATGCCAATTTATGATCACTAATTAAAACAAACTCCAAAATCTTATGGTTGAATTCAGTGGATTTAAAAATAGATGAATGAGTGGTGTGACAGACAACTGGGGACCTTGCCCCACCGGGACGCCTGGAGAAGCAAAGGTCTGGGAGAGGGGCAATTCCATCCCTAGGATGCATGAGGGCAGCCCTCCTGGACTTCATGGGGGCCACGAAGTTTGGAAGCTCAACCCTGTGGGGTTCCATGGCCAATGCCAGGGGGCACCTGGATGGTTCCGGAGCAATGGATTACAGCACTTCCACCACAGGTCATCACGGAGTACCTGGAGCACATCCGGGTGCATTATAAAAGAGGCCGCCTCACTCCTTTTGGGGAGCCGAAATAGGGAGGCAGAGGACAGAGCTTGCGGGAGAGGTGTGGAAGCGGCAGAGGAGAAGATAAAAGAAAAAGGAAAAGAATAAAGAAGAAAAAAGGACTGTGAGTTGTTTATGGTACATTGTGCTGTTTGAATTGTAAATTAAAACCACGTGCTTTGATCAGTGTGCCTCCGGCGTCTGTGTCAGATTAAGCACTGGTATAGCGCCATCTACTGTCACAGTAGATAATTAAACTAACATTTTAGTTATGAAGATAGGAATCAAAGTGCCAAATCCAGTCCATGAGGGTAACAACTGCACCATGATGTAACCTTCACAGTACTGTATAATGAATAAAATTAGTCTTTTACAGAGGACATAATGGGTGATACAGTCTGTTCAATGACAATGCTAGCATATAGAAATGGTGGTGATAACTGGAGTAATGGATAGCATTGATCGGTCATGGTGGTTGGTGGTACCTTCCTAGACTGGGAGGTCAGAATAATGGAATCAACAATGGGAGACAGAAAAGATGGTCAACCAGTGCACTGGGGAGTAGCGTACCTCTGGCTCTTCTCCAATTTGAACATCAGTAGGGCTACATGGGATAAGTAGTCCAAACAGGCAACCCTACTAGGGACCTTTGAAGCACATGGAAGGAGCTACTAGTAGGAGAGAGAGGTTAGGTTAGAAGCAACTAGTAGGAGGCTCCCCTATTATATTGGAGATCTGTCAAATCCAGAAATATTTAAGTTATGCCTCTGATGTACTAGAAGTACTCCAGGGTCTAACTTTAAAAGTAAGTCCACCCAAAACTAGGAGCAGAGTAAGGTCAAAACTCACCTCCAGAAGAGTGAAGGAGAAAAAGGAAGAACAATGTATTGTGGAAACAATTAAGTGCCATGAGCATGGTAAATGTGCCATATAAATAAAATTTATTATTATTATTATTATTATTATTATTATTATTATTATTATTATTATTATTATTATTATTATTATTAAGGTGTATAGAAACCTGTAAAGGTGTTGTGTACAAATAAAAGTGTCTTTTTGGAGGAGAAACTTGTATTTGAAGTAGATTTGGTCTGGTTTTGATGTGTGAGATACCACCTAATTTCCACACTGGTATACTGGCCAAAATATAAAATAATCTGACAGTCTTCACTTTTATTTTTTAATGCAAATATCACTCAGAAGAATGTCCAATACTTCCCAGTTCATGCAACTAAGCAGATTATATATAACCTGTTTCAGGCACACTTATAACACTACTAATTTAGAGTACTTATTTTATTTAATGTTGTGCTTCACTTGGCATCAACCATTCGCAAAATTCATCTCAGATGTGCTTGTTTATTATAATACATGTATTTTTTTGTCTTAATCATAAACTGATTTTTCAGTAAGCAAATCCTTGCAGAATCCTGTCTCACTCTGAGACCTATCTTGCACAATATTGTATCGTCATCAGATAACAAGGGAAAACATAAGAAGAGATGATGCAGCGTGCTGTGGAGTCTTACGTTGAGAAGGCTAAGATCTAAAAAGGGCGTCATATTCAAATGCCAGAGCTGAGCGCCACATGACAGCAGAGAGTTTATTTATTTATTCAAAATGGATTGCTGTAGTATTGCTCCCTTTCATGTCATTCTCTTTTCTTGAAGTTTAATCTCCACTATGTCTCTCTCTTTCTCACTCATATTTTCAAGCTTAGGTTTTCTTGTGTTTTGGGTTTTCTCCATCTTTTTAGCCTGATGTTCCCTGTAGCACACTTCACTGACTAAAAGCGCATTTCAAAAGTTAATACCTGAAACAAAACAAAAACATTCACTTAAAAACTTTGAAACACTTCAAGATATTTAAAGTGAATTTAATTAAAGGGTTAGAGCTACTACCTTATTTTCAGCTCTTTTGTATCTTCATTTCTATTAGAAGATAAATGTACACTCTTTCAATCAATGCAAGCATCCTCCTGTGCTTTGCAGAAAGAGAAGACAAGAGGAGCAATGCAAATGAAGCTCTATTTTTTTACATTTGCTCCAAGTAAGTCACAACAACTCTAGTGCTGTTTTGTTACTTAGTATCTGGCACTTGATGTTAAACCTTGCTTTTACATTAGAGACGGCTACAAATTTCAAGGCCTCCCCCCTTGTTTTAACACCCTTTCATGCCTGTACTAATCTTCTTTTTAGCAGAATATGTGCCTCGGTGGGAAGTAGAGTTACATACAGTATAAGTAAGTACTATATGTAGCTTAAGGAAAACATATAATGAACTATATGTGTTTTATTTTTAACATAAGATGAAGAAAACAAAAATGAAACCTTCTCAGTTGTTTTATTAAAGATGTACTCTAATAATAGAAAAATGATAAAGCTATTCCCATTCAAAAACATACCTAAGGATTGTGCTTTAAATCTGATAAAAGCTAAATAGCTGAAATAGTGTATTCCTTACCTTATTTTCTTTTCAGCACGGGAGTAACTTCACCTTTTTTTTCCCTTTGCGTTCCTTTCACATTCTCAAATAATACCCAGCAACAGATTGGTGCCCGTATCAAGAGGTAGTTCTTGCCTTATACCCTGTGTTGCAGGTACAGGCTTTTGCTTCAGGATTCCTCTAATTGGGTTAATGAACTGAGCAGTGAGTACTGAAATAGCTTTGAGTGGCTTTACACAAAAGTTAATCTTTTATAGTCAGTAGCCATTTCATTATGGACTAACACACAAACTAATGTGCTGGTCTAAATACCCATTCATGTAGCTGTAACTCTCTCAATATATATGGTGCCCTCCATAATGTTTGGGACATAGATACATTTTTCCTTGATTTACCCCTGTGCTCCACAGATTAAAATTACAAACCAAACAATTCAAGGCATGATTAAAGTGCATATTGCAGACTTTGATTTAAGGGCATTTGCATACATTTCAGTCACACCATGTAGGAATTACAACTCTTTTTCTACATGGTCACCCCATTTCAGGGCACTATAATTTTTACGACATAAAAATCTATTAAAGCAGTCATAATTATTACTTTGTTGCATATCCCTTACAATGCAATAACTGCTTGAAGTCTGTGATTCATAGACATCACCAGGTGCTGAGGATCTTCTCTGGTGATGCTTTGGCAAATCTGTAATGCGGCCATCTTCAGCTCCTGCTTGTTTTGTATGCTTGTCCCCATAAGTTTTCTCTTCAGCATATGGAAGGCATGCTTTATTGGATTAAAATCAGGTGGTTGGCTTGGCCATTCAAGACTTTTCCATTGTTTAGCTTTGAAAAACTCCTGTATTGCTTTAGCAGTATGTTGGGGATCATTATCTTGTTGTAGGATGAAGCACCATCCAATGAGCATGGAGGCATTTACTGGAATTTAAGCAGATAAGATGTTTCAATACACCTCAGTATTCACTGAGTGAATGCTGTGAGCAGTTCCATCATCCATGAAGAGAAGTGAGCCAGTACCTGTGGCAGCCATACACACCCAAGTCATTACACCACCACCACCATGTTTAACAGATGAGGTGATATACTTTGGCTCTGGGGTAGTTCCTTATCCTCACCACATGTTGCTCTTGCCATCATTCTCCAATACAGGTTCATCTTTGTTTCATATGTCCACAAGACCTTCTTCCAGAATTCCGCAGGTTCTTTTAAATACTTCTATGCAAACTGAAATCTGACCATTCTGCTTTTGTGGCTGACTAGTGGTTTGCATTTTTGCAGTGTGATCTCTGTATTTCTATTCATAAAATCCTCTGCAGATTATAGTCTCTGACACATACACATCTGCCAACTGAAGACTGTTTCTGACCCAAGAAATACATCTGATAGGCAATTGGAGCTCTTCCTTTACCATAATGAGGGTTCTTCTGTCATCATTGGTGGAGGTCTTCCTTGGCCTACCAGTCCCTTTGCGGTTACTATGTTCACCAGTGCTTTCTTTCTTCTTAACAATATTACAGACAGTTGATTTAGGCAATCCTAAGGTTCTACCAATGTCTGTAACAGTTTTATTCTTGTTTTTCAGCCTCATAATGTCTTCATTCACTTTCATTGGTACAGCTCATCCACTCGTTGAATAACCACTCCAGACTTGGATCGCTTGACATCACTGACACATTTGTGATGTCATGATTGTTATGTTATAAATTCATACTGGTGTCTGCATTATCCCTTGGTGGATAATAATGCCTTGCTTTGTGTAGAATAATTATCTTATTTTTCATATTGGCATTAGCAGCAGGCCAGCAGAAGGTTTATTTTTGGCATTTTGACTGTCATTTCTGCCCATAACTTCTGATTAACATCTTTCTTTGTGATTCCAGGTGGCCTGGTTATATTCAGATTTATTTTTGTCCCTGACTTTGATACCATCTCTTGATCTTTTTTTTTCTCTCATAATAATCCTTGGACACTTTCATATCTCTCAACAGCTGGATGCTCTGTCCTCTGCAGAAGATGATTCAAAAATGAATGCTGACATCCCATGAGGCCTCAGTTTAAATACTGTTGACACTGGAAGGGGTGGGGCTTGTGGCTTAGAAACAGAAGTGATGGCAAATTCTCCTTCTCTTGAACAGACCCCGTGCAACACTCATGATGCTTGCTTGACTGACAATAATATATTTATAGCATTCACACATAAATCAGGGAATTTTGTTGGTTTATGACCAAACATTACTATGGGCAAGATGTGTGGCTTAATTGTCTATGAATGTTGTTTGGTTGTTGGTGCCAGACTTGGTGGTTTCATCATCCCCTAAACAGCAGCCCTCCTGGGATTTTCGTGCAGTAAAGTTTCAATAGTTTACAGTGAATTGTATGGTATTTAATTTAGCTAGCATTTAAGTTTATATACCAGTGCTACTTTATAAATCTTAGAGATAATAACAAAAATATACAGTAGCACATATTAGTTAGCTTAAAGTATCAATTGTTAAAGGCTTTTTTTTTTCTTCTTTCAAGTATGAAGCACTGTGTCAAGGCTGTCTGCAGCTTGGCCCTTACCAGTGAAGCTGTGTGCTGCCATTCACTGGCACAGTTGCCTATTATGTTAGCCTTAGTCTTACAGGACGCTAGTGAAACAAGCAATTATTTATTCAATTATTAATTAGGCAGACCAGTTTTCATATATGGGTCCTTCTGATCCCAACTTAATTGTTAAGAATTGATTAACTGAAAGGCCATAGATCTTAACAGTTTAGGATTAGTCCATGAGAATGAATGGAAGGGTAATCAGGTAATGTTCACCTCTGGGTGGTAAATATATCCTTCAAGCCAAAGTGGTTGTTATGAGAAGAAGGGTTGGGAAGAAGATTATTATGGGAATGTCTACGGGGGCAAGGGTATTGTTATGAGAATGTCTGGAACATCACATGATTGTTATGAAAAAAGGTGCTAAATGAGGTCATCATCATGAGAAACCCTGCACAGTAGATGATGGGAAACAGTGTAAAGGGGGGACATTTTGTGATAAGAATTGTAATAAATTTGGGGCTCACTTCATGAGCTGAGACAGGCTTTATGTGCTCAGCAATTTTCTAAGGTGTGCTATAAAATCTAAGTTCTGATTACCTTTCTGAAGTCTCTGCTCCTTTTTCCTGAAGATCTCTCCACAACATTGTCAGTAGTACAGGCAGATGGTGGTAGTTTTATGGTGTGGTGGATGTTTTCTTGCCATTTTAGGCTTATTAATACCAGTTGACCACTATTTCAGTAGCGACATGCTCTACCCTGTGAAGAGGTTCGCTGGATAAATGTGTGGCCAAAAAACCTGCAGGGAACTGCATGATGCTATGGAATCAAGATAGTCCAAAATCTGCAAGCAACAATTCCAGCACTTTGTGCAATCCATGCCTCAAAGAGTTCAGGCTGTTCTGGAGGCAAATACAAAGTACGTAATAAAGTTGTTACAGGGTGGACATTAATGTTCTCATTTGAACAAACACGAATAAACTATCTCCTTTAGCTGCAAAAAGAATAATTATGTTTAAAAAGCATAAAAACGTTCACGCATTCAGCATCTCTTTACTTTGAAATGTCAAGAATTACATTCTTTCCTTGTTTTTGAGCACTTACTGTATTATCACTTTTTTCCTGCATTTTATATAGCTGACTTTGTACAGTACGTTAATAAACATGGCATAAAGGGAGCTGTCTTAGCAAGAAGTGTATTGTTTTGTATGTCTTATTTTTATTACACTAAGCTTATCATTGAATGGCAAACAACAAACACCTGGGAACTGTGGCTGTATCTTTTAGCAATTCATGTTGCTTTGGAGATTAGATAAGATCTTAGTTAATTAATGGATCAAAGTAGCTAAATATGGAAAATGTAATTGCATTTTTACATTTACATTATGATTTGATTATCCCCCCCTTGAATATAATGCACCATCACCTTGTTCAAGTATGGCTCTTACTCTTTCACTACATTTTGGAACAAGAAGATTTGGAAAATAGAGGAATGAATGAGTGAATGTCTCGCTTATATCCTAAAGAAATCTCTGCTCTCCTTTGCCTGATTACTATCCTAAATCTCCATTCTTCTCTAAGTATAAAGAGGTAAAGTCAATTTATTTAAAGAACTAGGTTTTGCTATTACATTTTTTTCCTGAAAAGGCTGTCAAAATTTGGTACTGCTTAATAAAGTACCATGCACTTTATTTAATGATTTATTTATTGCACAGTACCATCTTTAACCTTTGGTTTTTATTCTGCTCTTGAGGCAATTGGCTGTTGGATATACCAGCTGCCAGAGCAGCGCAATTAATAGTTGTAGAAAAAAATTAATAACTTTAGGGCTGCTTGTCACTGACCAGCCTTCATGACTTGGCATGTGTTGAAAGTCCCCCTTCCATGAAAAACAGTTCTGCCAAATTGCGACTTGATGAAATTGCTTTTATATTTTTATGAAAGCAATAAGAATTAGATGTAGAAATGGACAAGTAGAGCTCCTGTACATGGCCTGATCTGAACTAAGATGTGCCAGTTTGTGTAAATTAAAAAGTATAAATCATGCAATGCCAGCATAGATGACTGTGCCCACTGCACTAACAAGCCCCTTGTGCCCGACTGTTTGAGTTCTGATGCTGACAAATATCATTGGCAGATGGGATGAGACCTTGCTCACCCTTTATTGCCAGGCTTGTCAAATAATCTGCATAGGACTCAGATCGGAAAACAGCTGGAAGTGGGAGGGCCAGAAACTGGGACCAGAGACTACTTATTCTATTGTGCATCTCTAATAATATGTGAGAGGGATTTAGAAATTCAAATAGGAAATCTGCACAGATGGTTTAAATATTTATTTATCGAATTTGCACCAACATAGCTAGATTGTGGCATTTTATCTGATTTTAAAAATACAACATAAAAATTTGTTAGTGATTGAAATCAGTAGCCAGGTATGTGAATATAAAACAAAAACAGTCTGGAAAGCATCAAATTGATATTCATGTCTGGTTCAGTACTCAAATGTTTAATAATCAGAGATGAACATGTTGCACTCTCCCACTAATGCAGCGAAACTCAGAATTTCCTACCATTCCTTTCCTTAAGTACAGTTGCAAATCCTCAAAGTATGCGCACATACTTCTGTGGAGGCCTCTTCCCACATGTTACATCATCACTACTAAAAAATATGATATTTCATACAAAAGCATAAGCGGCACAACTTCCCATCCTCCTCATGTTAGCAGACCCTTGAATAACAAATGGAGCAGATTTATAACTCCCAATACAGCAAAGGTCAGAAGTCTTATTGAATATCAATAATAGTTTGAATTAGCCTTCATCTATACAGATCAACTGCAGTTTATACCTATGCGGCCCCATCTATAAACACCAAAATGAGAAGATAAGGATCTGCTTATATGCATAGCATTGAAATTTTTATCTGTTGCACTTTTAATAACTGTATTGATACTGCTCATTTCATTAAAATGAATTTAATACATTCAAAAAAGAAACAAATAGGGAGTTATTTTGCAGAATTCACTTAATAAACCTGAAGGTTCCAAAAGGATAAAAAGGGGCTCAGCAAGCTCAGTTCTTTAAGGACAAAATTACTAAATGTGTCTACAGGGAGATGGCTAGCACATCGTGTCAGGGAGCACATTCGAGCGTTAACATTAAAGCCTGTTCATCATAGCTACACTGATCTCTTTATGTTCTTTCACAGGGTTCAAAAGACACTTTTCAAAGAAAAACAGAAAAGGTTAAGCTCATTCTCGGATTGGCAAGATCCAGGTCTTAACAACTGACTAACTTTTTAATCTCTCTCTTCATCTTCTCTAAAGGCAGCCTTTTCTCACCTACTCTCATCTTTGATCTGCCCTGACTTTGTTCTTTCCTTCTTCTTTTATGTCATCCTTTCTTTCCTTTATAATTGCACATCTGATAAAGGCTATACAGCCAAAATGTTGTCTTTAACCTTCTCTAATTTTTAGAGTGGAAATAACCTTTAACTTTTTTTCCATTACTAAATGGCACCTAGATTCTCAAGACCTTTTGGACTGTTCCTTTGTAGGAATGGGCATCACACTGGTTGATCTGATACACCAGATGAAATTCTTATTTTGAAATAAATGAGAACATTACATGTAGAACAATCTAGACGAGAACAGGCCAACAAAGAACACCTCAACAAAGCTTGCCAGTCCATTCCTCTTAATTCTTTAAAAATAACATCAAATCTAGCTTTGAAGGCTCCTTAAGAATTACAAGTATAGAATAGTTTATAAGTTTGAATAAGTTTATGTATGCTTAAAACCATCAAACTTACATTTAATAAAAATATTTTGCAATGTGACACAGAAATCAGTACCCAAACATTTTTAATCTACAGTATATTGTCCAAGGTTTCTTAATGTTATGCTAAACAATAAGTATAAAACTTTTTAACGTTTAAATGTAAAACTAATCACATGTGCAAATCTGTGCACGGAGGAAGGAAGGAAAACGGGAATTGTGATTTCAAGTTGTTGCATTAGTATCTTTGTGTATGAACTTGAACGTGAACTGTGTATAAAAAGTGAGCTTCCTCTTTAAGACCACTGCCCAGAGTGATGTGTGCTTCTTCCTGACTGATGATTGGTTTTAGCCCTACGAGTCTACATTGGTGATGTGGATCTGACTATGTATGGATGTTCAAAGCCTGTCTTGTCCTGTTTTCACTCAGCACCAAAGTTGCCAAAATCGATTGGGTAGCAGAATTTAATGAATAAAGATGGATTTGTTTAGTCTACAATGTATATACAAATACATTTTACCAGTATCTAATGACACTGTGAGAATTTTATTTAAAACATGAAATGTATTTTTTTCCATATCACCCATTTCTAGTTGCTTGTTAAGTAAAAAAGTAAATTACATTTTGTTCTAGTTTTAAAAGAAATAAGACTTCCTTTTCCTATTTTCTTATAGGAGTAGAGTTAGGATTCTCCTAATTGAATAAGAAAAGACAGTGTGCCAGCAGTATGGCATAAATCATCACAATATAGTGTTAATTTCCCCTTGCATTAGTATTATAAGAATACAACACAATAGGCATAGAGCAACTGTCCATATAATGTCATGCAAAATTTCATATAGAATGAAAATTCAGCTTGAACATCATCTGCAAATCATCAGGGGAGCAACAAAACTGGATAACCCATTATGTAGTTGTCACTCAAAAATTTGCAGGTATCTAAAGGGTTAAATGGGGCCTGACATGCTTACTTAGTGACAACATTAATATATTGAAAAGAAGCTTTGGACAGTTTCTTGAAAGGAAAATTACTTTTTTTTTCTAATTTTAAATAGAATTGGACATCCTAATAACCCTGTGTAATTGTGAGTGAACTGGGATTTTTCCCATTGACTAAGAGGAACCAACAAGCAAGCAATGTAGTGTATGATATCACAACAACATTTTCACTACACAATATTATGCTCTTCAGTAATATTCCAAACAGTAGTCCTAATGGATTAGAAATAGCAGTGATTCCAGCACTGTCTGACAGGCCGACAAAAGATTTTTTCCACAGTATGGCCTGAGGGTGGAATGGCTCCAAAAATTTTGACCAAGCAAAATGGATGCTTGACAACATTGGTTACAATTAGAGTCTTGAACTAGAAACATTTTAGATAGCCAAAGTTGAAATAAATGTGGATGGTGTACAATTTAATTAGGAATTAGAAATATGTTTTGCACAGACCTGTTGAAGAATCAATTTTGTTAATTGATGATTTAAATTTTTATCTGAAATTCTGATTAAAAGATCCTTTTCCCAATACAGTTTCCAGTCATTGAAGTGGGAATATTTGGAATGAGAATTGATAGAGCACTGCTTATGTCCTAATTATTACAAGAGTGTAAAGCTTCCATTATAAAACACAAAAATCCTGTATTTACAGTACATTGGATCTGAGTTGATGAGTGTAAGTATTCCACTGGTCCTGACGCTCTTCATATTACTCGCTAAAACAGAATTTAGATTGTATATTGTGAGAGCTCAAATTTATCATTTATTACAAAAGCAAATCAATGATCAGGTTTAAATTTACAAAATAATGAAGTGTTAAGCAGAAACATTGAAGCATGAACATGACAGCTTTAATTCCAAGCATCTCAGTGGACTTGAAATGCAAACTTTTTTTTATATGTTTGTATTTCTGTAAGGTAGTGTGACAGGCACCTGGCGTCCATGCCCAGTCGGGACGCCCCTGCACACTGTATTCAGGGGGAGCAGCCCTGGACAGTGCAATACCTCCCCCTGGACGCTAGATGGCCACCCCCCTGGGCTGGTGTAGTGCCTCAGTTTCCCACAGGGCTCCCTGGGAATTGGAGTTGGGGGCAGCCCTGTTGGGTCCCGCAGGTACCGCCAGGGGGTGCTGTGTTTGGGACTCCTGAGCCCGTATGGGCAACAGCTTCATCAAACCTGGAAGTGCCACCGGATCTTGGTGATCAAACACCTGGAGCACTTCCAGGTGACCTATAAAAGGGAGCCAGCAACCACCACTCATCGGCAAGAGTCGGGAGGAAGCGGACAGAGCTGGAGAGAGGGCAGGAGGCGGCCAGGAGAAAGGCAGTAGAACTGTGTGGCCTGGACTTTGGGGGATCGGTGCTGGAGGCACTGGGGTTTGTGAGTGCACTTAATTCTTGTAAATACTTTGTAAATAAACAGTGTGTGGTGGAGCCAACGATGTCCGTCTGTCTGTGTCCGGGGCCAAGTTCACAGTAGTCAAAATCTTTTGCTTATTTTTTCATACTATTATTGCAAATAGAAATGGTTTCATGCATAATTTAAAGTCTGCAGTTAATCCTGTATTTCTGTATTTTTCAAGAATATCTTTTCCAGTTAGGAGATCTTTAGTGGAGACAGTTCGAACATACCTTTCTAGGCTTTATTGACAATGCGCATATAACCAGACACTAACTGGAGTACCAAAGCAGGCAAGGTACATAGTTGTTTGACATTCTTTCAAGAACATTTTAATAACCAACATCACCTTATGCAGTATAATGAGTAGACCTAAAGCATAGCTAATGATTAAAATAACACTTATCTACACAGACATTAAACATGAGACTGACAAATAAATCACCGACTGCCTATTTAAAAATAACAATGTCAACATCATGTCATTGCACAAGTATCTTTCAATAATAACTACATAACACCACATGGAGAGATATGGCTATAGATTCTAGCCATTAGAGTTACAGTATGTGATATGGCTATAGATTCTTAAAGGTCCTAGTTTGTTTTTTATTTCTTTAGATTTTTTTCAACATTACAGGAGTGTAAATAACAATGAAAGAGGGTTGCTCCTATGCAGACCAATAATGGAAATTGTTTTTAGTCTCCATTTGACCTGATAGCTTAGAGTTACACTATGGGAGAAAATCCATGTAATTGTGAAAGGAAAATACAAATGCCCAAAAATGATTCAGAATCCTGTATACAACTAGGGTCCACAGATAAAATTAAGTTTTAGGAAGGATACTAAAGTATAACAGTTTATATTAGAGCCTCAAGCTGAAAGGCTCTGGGCTGACATGAGAAAGCAATTTTGCAGCCCCAAATTAGCTGCAGTTGGATTGATAAAATACATTAGTATCAGCGTACAAGCTTCTCTAGTAAAGCCTTTTATCATCTTTACTTGAATTGATCAGAACCCTCTGTATACGTTTTGGCAGTGTATGCATAGTCAGTCTCATAAAGACACATTAGGCTCTGTCTGGGATGCTCAAGCGCATTCAGCAGAGCTGAAGCAATTTTGTGCTTAATGCATGCTTATCTTGCCAACTTCATGGTTATCTCCTGTTGGGTTTTTTTTAGCCAAAAAAAATACTATCATCTTTTTGATTTGCCTAAATTGTAAATTTTAAAAGGGATATTATTACTTATGAAAGAAGAAAAAATTTCCCTTCATGCTCTTTTATAGCCTGAAGGCAATCTTATTATTACTGTGGTTGCTCCCTGTTCTGCAGTACACCTGCTTCTAATAAGGAAAATGTTTTCTCTTTTTTGTTGAATTTCATTTGAAAAAGATTCACATTCCTGCTTTTACGATGAACCAAAGAAATCTAACTAAACATTTTTCTCCTTTTTCTCAAATTCAACTTGAAAAAGATATAAATTCCTGCTTTTATGATCAAGCAAAGAAATCTAATAAATGTAACGCCATTTGACAAGTAAAATGACTATCTTCCCATATGTATGGTTTTGGTACATTTTGGGTCTTAATAATTTATTTTTAAAATTAGCATTACTAGGGTTTTCATATACTTAGAGTAACAAGCACACACCCTGTACATGTTTCCACATGGATACAAGAAAAGATGACAGAGTTGAAGGAGCAAGTTGCAGGTGGAGGCAGCAGGTTTACAGAAATGGCAGACCGAAAATGAATGAAAATATGACAAATAATAATTGGTTTTCTTTGCTTTGTACTGCTCCCAAGCTGGCACGATTATAATATGCTCTGCTATCCCAGAGTGGCAGCAAAGAGAAAGAAAAAAAATAAAGAAATGATCCGGGGCCCTAGCAACCAACACTAATTCCTTACTACACAACCACAAGTAGAAAAACACACCAGCGACGGCAAAGTTGAGTTACAAAAAATGATTGTTATCCAGAAAATAACAACTTGGACACAACTAATAAAACCCCTATATACACAGTATCGCACTGCAGTGCTTCCAACCCCACACAAATCACGGCAAAAAACAGTCAACCACATATGTCACTAATACATACGTATAAGAAAGAAAATAGAAAAACTTAATGCAATCAGAGTCCTTTAAATATTCACTCTCCCAAATGCCTTCACTTCATTCACAAGAAAATATTTCTTCCAGAAATGAACCCGGGTTCACCTGAATTTTCCCATGAGGGTTGAATAGCTTTCCCTCTTCCTTTTTGTTAGGGCGTCTGCTTCTCCCTTTGGTCTGGTGCTCTCTTCTCTTCCTCCACCTTTTTCCCACCACACATTTACATAAGGCTGGTTCCTCCCTCTAACCCAGGTGCTCCCTTCCCCATGTACACATTCAGCCATTCCACCATAATCAGGAATGGGGAAAGGTACAAACTGCTAATGACAGACACACACATATCCAAGGAAACCGTTACAGCTTGATTCTGGCACGTACCTGATATTACATGGTGGCTGTAGCTTAAAGACCAATAGAATGTAGAACTTGTCTGTAAATGAGGTGCCATTTAGGAAAAAATAATGCATGCTTTAAGTGTACATATACTATCATGGGTGGTGTGTTGGCGCAGTGGGTAGTGCTGCTGCCTCCCAGTTAGGAGACCTGGGTTTGCTTCCCGGGTCCTCCCTGCGTGGAGTTTGGGGTTTCCACTGGGTGCTCCGGTTTCTGTCCACAGTGCTTGGTGAATGGGTGTGTGTGCCCTGCCCAGGTTTGTTTCCTTCCTTGCTCCCTGTGTTGGCTGGGATTGGCTCCTGTAGTTAGGATATAGCTGGATGGATATACTATCAAAGTCATTTGAGGGCAAATGCATACTCAAATCAGATGATTTCATAGCATACTAATGGCTTTAATAATACATTTTATTTATACAAGGCGCCTTTCAGAGAACTCAAGGACGCCGAACAAACAATAAATAAATAAATAAATAAATAAAAGACACAATTATAAACAACTTAAAACATCAGAAAATCTAAAAATTTAAAAAAAAAAACACTATAATCAGGAGGAAGAAGAAAAATCCATTTTAAACAAATGTGTTTTAAGTTTACATTTGAAAGCTGAATATGATTTGATATTTCAGAGATCTGCAGGTAATGAGTTCCAGTGCTTGGGAGCAGAACGGCTGAAAGCTCTGCTCCCCATGGTGGTTAGACGGGCAGGAGGAACGGTCAGATGGGTGGAGGAAGAGGATCTAAGTTTACGGGATGGAACGGCAACATGTAGAAGGTCAGACAGCTATGGAGGTGCGAGGTTATGGATGGCCTTAAAAGTTAGTAGCAGAATCTTAAAATCAATACAAAACTTGATCGGGAGCCAATGAAGCTGCTGCAAGACCAGAGTAATATGGTGAAAAGATAGGATTCCAGTGATGATACGTGCTGTAGAATTCTGGACTAACTGAAGCTTATGAAGAGATTTATTAGGGAGACCAGAGAGGAGTGAATTGCAGTAGTCCAGCCGAGAAGTGACAAGACTATGAATAACTTTGTTGTTATATCAGACATTCAGCACACTTTTATGAAGACTGCCATTTGTTGAAAGCCATGGCAGAACATAACCATTCCATGAAGCCGAATCGAACAGACACAAGGACGAAAATAAGCTGCCTGAAGCTACTGCGAGGCTTAGGTCAATTGGTAATTTGTGGTGCACTCTGCTGTACAAAATGTCAAAACTTCACCTACTGTGAGCACCCAAGTGAGCAGGAAAAATATCCTTACCTCAGGACAATAGTGTCAAAAACTGTGATAAAATGTATAATTTCACATTTATGCATCAGAAGCACAGAAGAATTATTTACTTAAAAGCTTAGCCACTTGAAAGAGGACATACTTTGTAAGTTTTAAAATGTTTATTGATGCCCCTTGAACTCCATTTTAAAACACAAGAACAGGCTAGGCATTTTTTAAAATATATGAAAACTGATTCAATTTAAAACTCAACTTTTTGTTGCAAATGAATATATGCCATGACTGTGAACAAGTAACTTCAACTTGAAAAACACTGAACTTATACTTTAAGAGCATAACAAGTTTGTCAGACCAAACACATCAGATGACCTGTTGGCACCTGTTGGCTTAAGGCTTAGCTTTATTGAAGTTGATGACTTTATAGACAGTCTGGAAAAGCCAGCGTTGGCATAAGCTACAAATAAAATGTTGCAGAAAACCAGCATTGTTAATTCAGATTAGTAGTGATGTGATCATTATGTTTGATTGATGTTAGAACTTTGTTAGCAACATTATGAACTGGTTGCAGTCTGTCGATTCTAGATAAAAGTGTTCAAAAGTAATTCTACATCAGTGGAAGCGTTACAGTCATTGGTGGGAGAAAGACTTCCTTCTGTGTTGTCCATATTGAAATACTGTTGAGCATGAGTCAAGATCTCATGTTGAATGTTAGAAGTCTATCACATAGATATGTGATATCTATCAGGGAGTGACATTTATATAGAGCTGGATAACATTGTCAAAGGAACATATGACATTGTTGGAAGGTCAAATACCCCAGTTGTCAAAGAATATTGAACAGAAGTTGACACTGGAGCACTGGACCTAGAAGTGCACAACAAGAGAGAGATTGTAGAAAGAGTAGTTCAGTACCAAAAAGCACAAAATGTATGAATCCAGAGTAGCAGGAGCAAATCCAGGAATACTGTGGCATGCCCCAGTAAATTGATCCAGGTTCTCCAACATAGTCAGCTGAGTCAAAGGATCAAGCAGTATTGCTGTTTTCCTGTTTTCTTTAAATTTGGAGTTATTATGTCATTTGGTAGTTTCTGAAAGTATATGGTGTCTAACAATGAAAAATAAGAGAAGGAATCAAAAGAAAACGAAAACGTCAGTTATTCTGAAATCAAAGCCAGTGACATAGCATGGCCTATCACATGCAGATAAATGGAAGTAGCCACATATTAGCCACAGTGAGGGCCTTGGTTGGTTGGCCATACTTATGGTGATGTCTTCTTGCTGTTATCTTTTTGTTTATTTTGTCTTCATTTTTATTATTTGGACTGTTTTTCAGCTTGAGAGTAGCCATGTTATTTGAAGTATAAAGGTATTCATTGCTAAGCATGTGATTGTCAATAAATATATTTCATGTGACATGACATACATGGAATAAAAATTGTCATTTTTCAAACTTCTGCGTTCAAAAAGTCATTTTGTTAGTGATAGTGGAAGGTAAGGGTGCTTCTATGAAGGCTTTAGTTTTAGGACTTTTTGTTTTGTTTCCCTTGACTACAAGTTCTGGTTTTTGTGTGGGATTGTTTTTCTGACTCACAACCTGGTATTCCAGACCTGTCATCTTTCTTAACTAAGAATCTGTCTTTCCTTTCACTATTTTCATTCCCTGGTTGGTGAGCTCAGTATATTACGCTTTGACACCGGAGCAGTGAAAAAACATAGAAGAAATGAAAATGCTATGCCAATGATGGTAAAGTAACTTCAAGCCATTAAGTCTTTTAAGTTTTGCAGACCAAGAAATGACAGGCAAGATGAAGGAAAATTAAGAGGCCAGGCTGAAATCTAATACATGAAGAAAAAAAGAAACCCAGTTTACCGAAATATAAGAGAGAATTCAAAATTCATGGTCAAAAGTTGAAGTCAGACATTATGGTCTAAATAGTGCTTTCCCCAGATACCCTAACACAGTAATTATGTTTCATTTAGAATGATCCAACTTAGGATATGAACTGCTGCATGTTGCCACCTTAAATAGTAAGAATGTGATGACATCATACATCTCTATATTGGTGATCACATGACTAACAACAGACATATCAGCTATAAGCAAACTATAAGAGTTTGTCCAGAAGAAAATTATACAAAATGACATTGCTTATAAACAAAACAATAATCCAAATGGCTACATTATTATATTATTTAAGTAATGGTAAAAATAAAAATAATAACTAGGAACAGAAAATAATCATAATCTTATATCTTATAAACAAAATCTTATATATACACTCATGACAGAAAAAAGAAAGGAAAGGAAACAAAAAATATAAGGATCTGGATGATACAAATCAGGAAACGGAGGA
Organism: Polypterus bichir lapradei; assembly: GCA_026402145.1. NCBI lineage: Eukaryota > Metazoa > Chordata > Cladistia > Polypteriformes > Polypteridae > Polypterus > Polypterus bichir. The sequence goes on along the minus strand of JANRMT010062809.1, from coordinate 1,560,928 downwards.
TAAGATAAATCACCTAATTAATATCATCAACCTTTGCTTTATTAAAAACCTTTGCTTTATTTATTTGCTTCACTAGTTATTTTATTACAAATTGATAATGTTGCTTAATTGGTTTAATTTTTATGAGATGCCATTTTGAACTATTATTTTAAGACATTTGTTTTCATGTTTGGACTGATGCCCCTTAAACTCCATATCAACACACAAGAACAAGCCTAGGCATTTTATAATTTGTAAGAATATTTTACTTTAGAGCACAACTTTATGTGACAAATTAATATATACCATGATCATGATCAAATAACCTCAAATTGAAAACTACTAAATTGATGCTTTAACGCCATAAAAAGGCTGACAAACCAAATTCACCTGGTTGTGATGCCCCGGGTGCCAGCATACATGGCATCTTCTGCCTCTCAGGACTTCGATAGTCATGAACTGAGTTGTTCTAGGACAATGAGGACACACAACAACAATTTGGTGCAAAAAGTGTAAAATGCCTTTTTTAAAACACATGTACTGTAGTGCTCAAAAATTATGGTATAATCCAAAGTCTTCTTCAATAAGTAATCCATTAAAGAGTGAGGGGCAGAAGATACAAGCAATAAATAAATAAATTCATTAATAGATAGATAAAACCATAAATTTAACATTAAAAGAATTAATGTCTATCATTATGTCTCAGTGCTCCACTCACTTGTCTCCCTTGTTCATGCACATGGGTCTACTCAGCAGGGCTGAGACTTCGACAAATACATTCAACCTTCAGATTCATGTCTCAGCCACTTCTGTTGGTAACCTGTTAAGACCATCTCAGTCTGGCTTTCTCATCCTGCTACCTCCAAAGGTCTGGCAGGACCCCAAGAGCCTGTGATCGCTCCTGTTCCTTGGTGCTGCCCCAGAGCGCCATTTCCCTTGCTTCCTCACACTGTTCCAACGACCTGATCGTGTTCTCTCATACTAATCTGTTTTTCTTTTCCTTCATTTTCTCTCTTCTCTTTTTTTTCTTTCCATTCTGTCCTACTCAGATTCTTTTTATGACCAGTTAGTGGTGGTTTACCAAACAATCCATAGAGCCTCAACGAGGCTCTGCTATGCTAACTGCATTCGTACATATAATGAGCAATTAGCCAATTCCCCCACGTAGCTGCATGGCTCTCGTCCTGCACACCTATATTCATGGGGTCAGATTTGCAGTATTTTAATAAAATACCTGCATCCGCAGTCTGAACAACCAAGGACCACAGATGCTCTTCAGAGATTAGCTTTAGGCACTTTTTGGCTTAAGGTTAAGCTTTATTGAAGTTGAAGACTTTATAGTCTGTCAGGAAAAGTGAAAATTGATGTAAGGATCTGAATTATACAAATCAGCATATGAAAGATAAAGTAAATCACCTAGATAATGTCATGAACCTTCACTTTTTTATTAAAAAAAAGTTATTTTATTGTAAACTAGTAATATTATTCTATTGTTTACATTCTTACATTATGCCATTTTGAATTATTATCAGGGTCACCTTTTTTGGATCACATAATATGGATTTTTCCCTGTTGCTTACACTTCTTGTGGCAATCAGCAGTCACATGATTTAAATCTCACTATGTAGCTGTGACTACAAAACCTGCAGCACAGTATTTTAAAATTCTAGTATTAGGATAAATCCAAATAATCCATGTTATCTCACCTTTTTTTGAACTTATAATTTTAAGAACTATCACACACGTGTGCATGGGAGACAGCTAAAGGGCTCAAGAGAAGGTAAGGTCAAACTAGTGGGTGGCAGAGTGCACTAATCTTTTCTTTTATCTCCCTGCAGACCAAATGCGGGAAATTCTGCCTGGTTCCCATGATGTCACTTCTGATTCTGCCCCAGAAGATGTCACTTCTGATTCCAACGCAGAAGATGTCACTTCCAGAGCAGCAGATGAGCCCACCTCCTAATGCTGTCATTTCCACATCTCAAGATGTCATAGCACGATGACCTCAGTTCCAGTTCCAGTACCATGATCCCTCCTCTTCCTGGTTTTCAACTATAGATCCATCATGTTTCCTAACCTTTTAAGTTCTGTTGTCTGTAAAGACCATTGCAATAAACATTTTTCTTGCATCAGCAGACAATTCTCAATTATATGGGAGGCTGCCTCAAACCTCTTTATTGTGTCAAGGCTTAATTATTACCACAGTACACATTTTTTTACTTTGTTTTTGCATTGGCATTATGTTTGTTATTTCCTGATTTTGACTCTTAGTTCCTTATTATACCATAGGTAGATACTTTAAGCTAAAGCAGGAAAATATTTTGGGAGCTATGGAGAGCAAAACAAAGAACAGAACGAATGACCTTAGTTCTCATTCAATGACATGAAACACAGGTTCACAAACCCACACTGAATAAATGGAGCAAATTGCATCTGCTACTGACAACAAAATCAGTTAGAAGGTAAATGTAAAACTGTTTGTATTGAATCATCACACTATGAGCTCCGATTGAGGAAAAAAATGTTAAATGTCGCCTTAAATGTCTTCTCAAAGCTTTTTGTCATAATTCTTGAAATTGAATGCACATACATTTGCACTTCAGAAAGTATTCAGACCCCTTCACGTTTTCACATTTTGCTATTTTACAGCCTGGTGTTAATACTGTTAAAATATGCCTCTTCAAACAATACTCAATGCCACAGAATAATAAAGTGAAAACAGGATATGAGAATTTTCACAAATTTATTAAAAATAAAATATTGAAATATCACATTGACACAAGTATTTAGCTTTTTTGCTATGACACTTGAAATATGGCTTAGGTGTATACCGTTCTAGTAAACAATGTTTAGATGTTTCTACACCTTAAAATTAAAAGAATACAAAGAAAAGCTAACAACAGCAGAAAAGAGGAACAAAGGAGTTGCCAAAATCGAATCTAGTGAACAGAATCCAAAAAACAAAGCAAACAGATCAAAGAACCAGCAAAAACAAAAAAAGGAAATAGCAATACTCACAAACAAACACTCCAAATGACCTCAGTGAAAATGCTGCTGAGGCCTCTTCTTTCGTTGTTTGGTGGTGTGGGGGAATGGGGGGACGTCACCGTGACCCAGCCTCTTGGGGAACCACATACACAGCACAAGGAACATTACTACATTTAAAGGCACAGCAAATAATTAATCAATAAACACAATTCACAGGACTATCATAAGTATGAAAATTAATAATTAAAAAAAAACAAAACTAACCATATTACACAAAAACACATGTTTAAACTTAAACAGCAAAATAACTCAAAGTTAGGAGGCTAAGTCTGTTTCTGGTTCTTCCTGTTCTTGTATTTATTTTTTAAGAAATGCTGAACATTCCTAAACATTGTCAGCTCTATATGAACCTAATGCTTTCTGCTGTTAATAATACCAGTAACCACTAAAATCAAATGTTAGATATGTTTATTTTATTATTAACTAGCAAAATACCCGCGCTTCGCAGCGGAGAAGTAGTGTGTTAAAGAAGCAATGAAAAAGAAAAGGAAACATTTTGAAAATAACGTAACATGATTGTCAATGTAATTGTTTTGTCACCGTTGTAAGTGATGAGTGTTGCTGTCATATATATATATATATATATATATATATATATATACATATCTATACATATACACATACATATATGTAACCGACTCGACTCTGCTTTTTCCTGCGTTGTGTAAATAATTATCACGTAGGGACGTTGGGTTAGAACACAAGCTTTTATTTTCCTCTTTCAGTAACCCCTTTGCAAAACAAAAAGAAAGAAATAGACAGAGCGTCACATGCACGTCTTCTTCCCTCTGCCCCTACAGCGTTCACCGCGCTTCTCGCGTTTTTATACAAACACATTACATATAAAACTATTTACCAAAAAATTACTCCAATTTCCAAAGAAAACTATTTACAATACACATAGCTTTATACAAAAAAAATCCTAATTTTATAATTATATACTCTTAACAAATGAAAAGGAAATACTGTATATATATATATTTATATAGCATACCTTTGCAAAACAAAAAGAAAGAAATAGACAGAGCGTCACATGCACGTCTTCTTCCCTCTGCCTATTAAATAATAAATTAAATCGATTATAAATTAACACAAAGTAAATGAAAAAAATAAAAAAATATCGGGAAAAAAACTGAAACCACAACCTACCCCTACAGCGTTTACCGCGCTTCTGGCGTTAAAGCCAAAAATGCCGTGCACGCAGGTTGTGAGGTGTGACGCTAATTAACGCTCATGCTACAACCGATTATATTGTTGGTATACTATAAACTATTTACAGGGATCAACACTTTTGGGGAAGTTCATAACAAAAAAAAAATGAATAAATAAATAAAATTATAGATAACATTTTACACTTTGCTACATATATATATATATCTACATATATACACATACATATACATACACACATACATACATACATACATACACACACATATATATACACAAATACATATATATACACATACACACACACATATATAAACATATATATACATATACATACATATCTACATATATACACACACAGCTATTTCGTATCCGTGCAATACGCTGCTTGTTAAAACGAATAACTCCCGCTCTTACGTGCAAGTCTGCGTGGATATTATGAACCATCGTATTTGTTCAAGTTCTATTTAAATTTTAAACAGAAGGAATTTTTATTTAGTCGACAGAAATATCTTTGGTAGGAATGGTAAAAACAGACAGGAATATTATTCCTGAATAAATCAACTCAAAACTGGTGCATTTGTGTCTCCCATAAAAGTAGCTTCACTTGAAATCACTTTGTGATT
>JANRMT010062809.1:1526295-1546105 GCA_026402145.1 Polypterus bichir lapradei | reverse complement strand
TATATATATATAAAGGATGAGAAATAACGAATATGTTGCTTGGAAAGATCCCATCCTTGTTTTTTAACCCTAAAAATGTAGAAAATGACCCCTAAGAGGCATAAAATGTGCATCACAATTTTATCCGTGGTGGTTCAAAGTACAAGGAGAAAATATATTAATTCTAAAATGAAGACACAGTTGTAGGAAGAGGCATTGTAAATTGCACAAATTAAAAAAAACTGTAAGACAGAGGGGAGAGAGAGAGAAACATGACAATATCTACCAAACAAACAGGTAATGTTCAAAAAGAAAAAGTTATTAAGGGTGCCAAAGTGAAGTGAGTGAACATTTTGATTAAAAAACCTGGTACATGCTAGATAAAGCAAAACGGTCTTAGAAGTAGAGATGAAGTAGATTTACATTGGAGGAAAAGGTGGTCAAGGTAAAACTCAACAATGGTCCATTAACCAGACTTTAACAGAATCAAAACAAGGAGTGGCAGAATAGCCTAAGGATGCAACAATTTATAGAAGAAATCTATATTCAAACAGAAAGGCGTACTCCATGGTTAAGTTTCAACAGTGAGTTTTAGAGGGTTGCTCTTATAGATGTTACATCCACATTTACCAGCTGAGCCTAGGCCTGCTTGTTGTGGTGGGATTGCTAGAGTCCGAGTGGATGGGTTACTTGGGTTGCCTCTGTACTGAGATATGCAGCTGTACTTTCTTCCTTCATTTTTACATTTTAACATTACACTTTTGATGTGCTGATTACTTACTGGTTTCCCTTTAATTACATCTGATTTTATTTACAATACACAAAATGTATTGCTGACTTATGCATCCATCCATGCATTATCCAACCAGCTATATCTTAACTAGAGGGTCACATGGGTCTGCTGGAGCCAATCCCAGCCAACACAGGGCACAAGGCAGGAAACAAACCATGGGCAGGGCGCCAGCCCACCACAGGGCACAAACACACACTAGGGAATCGCCAATGCACCTAACCTGCACATGTCTTTGGACTGTGGGAGGAAACTGGAGGACCCGGAGGAAACACGCAGACACGGGGAGAACATGCAAACTCCATGCAGGGAGGACCCGGGAAGCCAAACCGAGTTTCCTAACTGCGAGGCAGCAGCACTACCACTGCGCCACCATGCTGATTTATCTCTTTCTTTTTTTTATCTTATGCTGCAGGGCTTATTTTTGTTTGATAATATGTGATGTGATAAAAATTGAAAGATCCTATGTACAAAAAAGGCTTAGATTATTTGATGGTTACTGGTGTTCTCTATTTTGTAAACTGGATAATTAGGATAGGATATGAAAGGATGCTGCTTATTTTAATTATGTGCCATATGTCTCTTAGTGCCTTTTATACATTAACTCAACAGGACAGTTGGATTTACAGCACATTGAAGTCAATAGTTCATATATGCACATAAGAATTTAGGAATAAATGTAATTGAAATGAGTGTCTTAACAAATATCATACAGTATGTCCCTTTACCACATACAACAACACTTTTTCTTGATAAAACTAGGGGGCGCTCACTTCACTCGCCTACCCCCGTGTTTGGTTTACCGGATTCATGCATTATTTTCACTTTTACTTTAAAGACTTTTGTAAAAACAGTACTTGTCCTTTATTTCCTGCCCCGGGTGTGGTTACATCTCTTTCTCGTAGGACGTATAACGCTGCTCGCGTTGTGGGGTAGGGGGGGTATGGGCGGCTGAACGCACGCTAAGGAGATGCTTGTTCTGCTTGTCATATGTCATTGTTTTAAGAGCTGGGAGCACATGATGTGTGTCTGCTAAAAGCAATCCAACAACTGCTAGGTTAGATATCCGTGGACTTGTTTTAAATGATGGCTCACTGCCTTGTCTCGCGTGAGTTGTAAAAACTATACTTGTCCTTTATTTCCAGCCCTGGGCATGGTTAACTGTATTTCTCGCAGGACGTATAACACTGCTTGCATTGTGAAGGGGGGCAGCATCGATCATTTTAAAGTCTGTACAGCCGCTGTCCTTTTTGCCACTTCGTATCTCTGCTGCTTGCATTATGATCGCTTATCCGTGATCATAAATACATACCTGACTGAATTGTGTTTTCTTTGAAATTAAACTTGTTGTTGCTTTAACTGTTGCGGGACCACAGATTCTCATAGCGTATGGTCCATTATTGTGTAAATCTACGTTTTGTGCATTGAATGATGTGAAGACGAAAAGACTTTGTTTTCTGCTCTTTGCCTTTTATTTCTGACCTCGCTTTGTCCTGCTATTTTTTCAATTACACCTGGTCCTGATGATTAATTTCCTTTTGTTTGCACTAATGTGATCTTTACTATCTTTTTTTGACACTGTAGTGACTGATGTAATAAAATGTCGCAAAAGTTTTATTTGAACAATCGCTAACTTCGTAACCCCAAACACAACTTTCTAGCATCCTCTCCAACCCCTCATTCCCCCGGGTCTTGCCCCCCCCAACCGCATCAATCAATACCCCACTATCAGTCTTCCATGCTGTACTCTGCCCTCCCTCAATCGGACCTAACAGTCACTTAAAACAATAAAAGGTTTCAACCTGGCAGGGACGCTACAATACTTTCGAATTTTACTGCTTTCATATTCTTTACCTTTCTCTGCATCGCGCCATCGTTTGTTTGAGCCTTTCGAATTCCACTGCTTTCATAATCTCTTATCTGCCTTTTTTTCTCTCCAGCGCTTTTGGGTCTCTTTTCTCCATGCTGCTCTTTCCTCTTTGCTTAGTCATTGACGTTTCATCTAGAATGTATTGTCCTTATACGCTTTATATGTGCTGAGAGCACAGGATCTGTGTGTGCTACGTGCCTTTACACAACTGAGTGTGCTCTTATTTGATACTGTTTGTGTCTCGCAGGTCTTTTAAGTGTCTTCCGAGAATTTCCGAGAAGATCACGTCTCATCGCCCTGTTTTTCCTTTCCAGGATTTTTTTTTTATAATAGAGATATTTGATCAGAATAGAAACAGCAGAGTGTTCCAATGATTAGCATTGTAGTAAATCCTTAAGATTTGGCCTTGGGTTCCAGTACTGATTAGCAAAAAAAGCAGTACCACACTCTAACACATGAATGCATATAGCAGGTTATCAAAAATAAAAGCAGATAATGGTAGTCATAGCATTTTACCTCTCAAAAGACAGGGATATAATTAAAAAAGAACCGTGCGCAATGAAGGCTTTAAAAAAATATTAACACACAGGGTAAGCGGAGTCATCCCCTCTGCAATTATTTTTCCAAAGTTGCCTTTAAATAATTCCCAATGTGTGACAAAAATTAAAATAGATCTGAAACAAGTGGCACTTTATGCAACAATGACCAATTTGTGGTTGAGGAGAACTATGGAAGCATGACTAAACATAATGGTTCATTATAACAATGGGGAATATATGTTGAAAACACATATGCTTGCTGTGCTGCTTCTTTAAATGAGTGCACATTTTATTACAACACTTTTCCTAAAGCATGGACAGGGATGCCTCTGCTCAAGAGCTGAACCTGGTAGCAGCACATAACTGTGTGCTACTATTCTAATACTTCTTGAGCCTGCCATAAGTTGGCGTTGTTACACATTGTTAATGTGCTTACATACATGTATAACAGGACTATAACGTGTTTACATTAATTTCTCAGTTTTAAGCCATTTAAAATTTTATTAGCTGCTTTGATATTGCATACATATGCAACATGTGCTTTCTTAATAAAGTAGAAAGCCCAATTTAACATTTCCATGTTTAACATTTTCCCATAATTTACATTTTTGAATGGCATATTGTTGTGATATTTCCCTTGATTTTCTAATGTTCATTTTCAGTTTGGTTACTCTCACACCTTAAGATTAACATTAACACACACACAGACCCAAACCACAAAAGTATCGTATGAATGACATATACACAACCCGTTACTTGTTAGCACTTTAACCCACAAAAGTGCCGTATGAATAACACATGCACAGCCCACCTTTTTCTTAGTACTTCAAGAGACTTACTTATTATTGGCACGAACAAGATACAATGTCTTAGATATATCTCAGATCTAAATTTTACTTTGGTCTCCATGAATATATTTAAACATAAAAAGGCTCAACCTCCTTGGCTATAGGCCATGTATTACCCACGGATATCTGACTTTAATGCACTGTTTACTATTGGATGAGCTCTCCTCCTCAGTTCGGATCATATGGAGCTTCTTTACTGCTGCAGGTGCTCTAAATATTTACTTTATTACTTCAATCACTCTAGATATAAAGACAAAGTATACAAAGTTAAAAGCAACTTGGTAATTATTAAACAACAATAATACCAGTAGAGGATAGTATAAAAGAATATGTAAATAGCTAAGTCTGACTAAATGTAGTCTTTAGAAAAAGCTTAGAAAGAATTAGAGATCAATGTCCTTGGGCGTCTTTTGAGCTAACCATCAATATTGCTCATGAGATGCTTTAGCTGAAGATCAGATGAAAATGGTTACACATCCCTCGTCCTCTTCTGACGTTGCATCACCATCTCCTGACATTGCTCTCTCTTCGTTTCTTGCACAAGGCATATTTATTTTAAAATTTCATGTGGGATTCTGGAATATTTGATGCTACACACATTTAATTGACTGGCTGTTAATATGATGGTTTTTTTCGCTTATATTTTTTGATCTCTTTAGTAACTTCTGACAGTTCTTACTTTTTCAAGCTGTAAACCAATTTGGCAATTCCTAGTTCAACAGTCATCCTTCTGTTCACAGGTTATAAAGTTATCAATACAGCTTGAGGCATCATCCTGGTCTTCTGCTTGCTTTGTTCATACAGATGTTTTAGAAGTAAGGTGCAATTTCAGGAAAGAAGATACTTTGATGTTAATTACCTCCTTAAGTGTTAAGTTCATCCTGTCCATGTGAGGAAAATATTTGTTTTAAGGTGATACAATTCAGGAAGCGAAGATACTTTGATGTTAACTGTCCTTGTAAAATTAAGTTCATCTTTGTTTGTGTGGGCAAAAAATAAAATATAAAATTTATAATCCACAACACTACACATGATGAGTGGGGATGATGCCCGGATTTTTCAGAACTAACATTTATTTAAATCAATTGCATATTAACAATTTGTAAGTGGTTTTCCTACAAAATGGAGGATCTACTGTACTGTGAGTAAACAGAATACAGTATATGTAGTTGCTAAGACTAGATGCATATTTCACTCTGATGCTGTTAATTGAAATTAACAATCGCAACTATAATATGAAATGCAATAATCATCAATTGCTTATTTTGTCATAACTTTGTACTCCCAGATAGTCATAGGCAAAGCTCCTGATGAACTGAATAGGTGTTTGCAACATGGGTTTGAGCTTCTTCTCTGATCCTCTTTCATAATCATCAGGAAGAACAGCTTCAAGGAGAGCTTTCCTAAAAGAAGAAGCTGAAGCAGTTGCAACTAAAAGGCAGAATGCACACAAAAAAATCTCACAGTGCATGTTGATGTTGAAACAGCAACCTGAGGGAGCACTGTCCAAAATAATGTTTTCAGGTAGCCACCTTATTGACCTTAGAAGCTGAAGAGTGAGAAGGATGATGGAGGAGTCCTAGGCTGCACATGGTTGACATGTGAATGCTATTGAAGTTGAAAAATTGGAACTATTGATTCACAGCAAGAGTAAAATAAGGGAGACCCATGCTTTGTCTGACAGTTTTAAATCCTACTCTCCAAAACAGAAATGCAAAAGAAAAACTGGAAGTTCAATCACAAGAAAGGGTTAATGCTGTCTGTTACTGCTGTACCATTCCGCATTCTATTACTGGGAGAAAACCTTTAAATATATGTATTTATGTATATACATGTAGAAATGGCAGTTACAAAACTCCATTTATTCACAGGACAAAAATGTACAATTTACATTTATATAAGCCCCACTGGTACGATTTACTGACAATTGTTGTGTTTATCTAGCAAGAAAATGAACACACACACACACAAGTGAGGGTAAGGAAAAAAATAGACAGAGTATCTGATGGAATGGCATAATAAAAAGAAACACTCAGCAGTCCATCCTACAACAGACTTCCATTTTTGTCCAGATCAAATGTGGTGATCCACCTAACAGTACTTCTGAAAAATCTTCTTATTTCAGTTGTGCTGCAGTCATTTTGAACTCCTTTTGGTGGTTAAGAAAGAATTTAGCCCATGAGATGAAGCTTTGAGTCAGTTTACTTCTACTATTGGGAAGCTCTTACAACATGCCACAGAAGCCTGCTTCCGAGTGTAGCAGTCGATAGTTTTTAATTCTTAATACACAAATAGCTAGCAATTGGCATTAATTAGTCCAAAAGCAGACCTATTCTAAAACCATTACAGTTCCTTTACACATGCCTATACAAAATTTCCAGAACTCCTTACTTCTTTTCTCTTATAAAACCTTGCATTACTTTTCAGTACCCTCTGTGCTACAGCTCAGCATTTCCTCTACCCAAATCTCAGAGTATTTGGCACAAGAAACAGAATGGCAAAATAGAAAGAAAAGTCAAGGTATCCTTACTATGACCCCACTACCACTGACCTCCATTTCCATCCAAATCCAACATGCTGACCCAGCTAACTAGAATTACTGAAATATTTTCCTCTTCTCATTTCCTATCTCTCCCTATCATTAACTTCTATTATTGTCAACAGTAAGCCTTTGCCTCATCTTTCTTCTGTTGTTAATTGACTTCAGAACCCATCCCGATATTTCTTCCAAGTAGCACAATCACTTGTATGGACATGAAGGGTGCATTTACTATTAAACACAATATGTTCCTGTACTGCTGAGTACCATGCAACCCTTAAAGGCTCATGTTGCAATACTATTTGCTTCGGCCAGTTGGCCCGGAGGTTGTGTGGTTTCCTGCCAGAAAGCCTGTTATCACCACTCAGTTCCATTTAGTGACATTTTTTTTGACTGCCAGCCTTCTGTGGTACCTTTGTATCTCCAATGTGCCTGTGATTTAAATTCTGACATGCCAGTCCTATGGAAAAGCTCATCTTCCCCTTTAGTGATACCAACCTCACTACAATATCAAATGAAGAACATCTCCTTTTGCCAGTTTGGGTTTGGCAGTTTAGAAATTTCTTCTTGAAGTTTGTGCGGCTTTTTGCCACATTTGAGTTGCCCTTGCCAGTCAAGTTCCCCTATACAGTTTGAATCCCATTACATATTATTGTTGTATTTATTTTGACTCTGAAATCTAGGTAATCTGGGTAAACTGAGCACTAATAAACAACATAGATCCTAACTTTTCACAATCCATGCCTAAAGGTTCATGATTTTATTTCCTTAGTCTTGAAAACGTTAAAAACATTAACAAAAATAAAGCATGGCAGCCCACTTGTACAGTCTGTCTTGACAGCAGGAATCAGGGAATACAGTTAAAAGTGAGATTAGCCATTACCTGAGGAGATATCTGTTATCATTTGGTTTTTATTCTTATTTGGAGCATCAGGTAATCTCTTTGATTTGTGTGACAGTTATTTTTTTGTCACACACATTGCTCCTTTGTTGCATGAAGCTGTTTAAAAATTCCTGATTAGGAAAGCAAGGCAAGAGAATGAATAATGATGGCTGAAAGCGGTTTGGCTTGGGGTGAGAGCTTTGCTTTGATACTTCTGCCCAGCAGCCTCTTATCTCTGGAACACTGTAAGCAGGGGATGTGCTTATTCCTGCTGCTCCTCTGTCTCTCTGGTTATGCTACGATCTTCCACCAACTTCCTTCTCCTGACCTTGCAGCTTAGCTCTCAATAGGCCCAGAAATGATTCATTTATACCCTCTTGGCACAGTTCATTTCAGAATATTGACAGCTGGTTGTTAAATTCAAAAAACAAACCAGAATAACCATGCCATGATTTTTGGGCATTCATTGACTTAGTAATGATTTCTTAACAAATGAAAAGAAAAATATTTTCTCATTTAAAAATGAGCACAAATTCCCTGATGTTATTTTTATTGCCTGTGTTTAAGCCCTACAGACACTGTTATTAAATTAGGAACTTCATCTAAAAATTACTCCTAACAAATGAAAGAGCTTGTTTTTTCCACACCTGTGTGTAAAAAGTACAAATATGGTTTTTGTCTTTAATACAAAGCAGCATTGCAAACTAAACAAGTCTATTTAGCAGATGAGAGACCTCATTCTTTTGAGAATTAGCTAAAGTGCAAATGGGATGCTGAGCTGCAGCTTACCGTATCAAAAGCCAATTACCCTTATTCTAAAATGGCTTCACTTTTATTTCAAGAATAGCATGAAGTAAAAAGGAATACTTTTACATCTTCAAAAGCATAGAATAGAATTAGTGATAATTTTGAATTAGTAGTAACTGCATTGTTGGTATGCAAAATATACATTATTGTTTTTGTGACTGTTTTGTACTCACTAAAGTAAAGCTCAAATGATTTTTTATAAGCCGTAGCAAGACCAGAACTTAGATAGATCTGTTTACACCTTTGTTCTCATTTATTAAAATAGTGAATGTTTTATGGCGTTTTCTGCATTTGGGTGCAGCTATTTGTTATGGTAAGAAAAATGATTTGAGGCTTAGAATCAGAATTCTTTACTTCTGCAGATGTGCCACACAAGCCAACCTACGAGAGTAAGAGATGATGAAGACATTTTATATGGCTAGCTATAGCAATAATGGTTAACTTTAATTATTCACTAAATAGAACTTTTCTAAATTCATTAGTTTCTTAAAGTGCACCAGTTTCTTCTTCCTTCTTCAAAGACTTGCATTACTCAAGTGTGCTCTGTGCTACTGCTCAGCAGTTCCTGTATCCCAAACCTCAGAGTGTCTGGCACAAGAAAGAGAATGGCAAAATAGGAAGAAAAGCCAGGCCATTCTTACCGAGACCCTGCTACCATCTGCCTACATTTCCATCCAGATCAAAGGTGGTGGCCCAGTAAAGTAAAACTTCTGAACCAATTTCTCCTTCTTAATTCCCATCTCTCCGTCTCTCTATAATGACTTTTATCTCAGCTCTCCTGCTGACCCAATCTCTTCTCCCTTCTGTCCTCAGCTGATTTCAGACCTCATCCAAGGGTCTCTTCCATGATCTGGAATCACTTCCATAGTTATGGGTGTTCTGACAATTGATGCAAACCACTGTATTCCTGTACACGAGAGTCCTGTGCTGCCCTTAAAAGCTCAGGTGTTCAAGGCAGCTTACTAGCAAGTACTTTTGTTCCATTCTGGGATCACTGCTGGATTTCTTGTGGCTCCTGTTAGAACACCCCCCTCTTGCCACACTCTTCCTCTTCATCCTGTCTTTATTGACTAGGGATCCTAAATGTCCACCAGCCAATTTAGAGATCCTGAGGACACTTTTTGGCTATTTATGGTCCCTCTTTGTCTCTGATGTGTCAAGTGAATTATTGACCAGGCTGACTGATTTTCTGACATCACCTTAAAAGAAATGCAAGGACATAAATGCTCATTCAAACATGTATTTTAAGTATAGTATAGATGGCAGGCTGGACTTGAAAACAAGGAAGCAAAGGAGGGGAGTCTGCACTAGGAAAACAGACACTTAGTGAGGGGTGTGGAGCACTTTGCAGTGTAGAGAGTGAGCAAAGTAAGCACTGGTAGAAAGACAACCAGTGTCTAAGCTATAAATAGTATAAATTAAGTAAATTTCTTTAGTGAGAAGGAATTAGTATGTTAAAAAGATTCCAAGATGAAGCAGGTCATAGTGCTCATACCAGGGAGTGTTAGCACTGGTAGGAGAGCAAGGTCATAAGTTTTCATTAATAGGGAGGAACACATTTAATTTAAGTACAAACAGTGTAAGTGGCACCGATAGGACGGACTCAGCATTAGGAGAACAAGCAGAAGAAATCTAAAATTTAGTTACTAACACAGTGGGAAGTCAAGATGTAAAAGTTACAGAAGCCTAAGGGGCCAGCAGATATAAAATAACTGTTGTAATTTCTCTAAACTGATATTAAACTTCTTAATTTAAATAATTTACATTTTAATAAAAAGGCCGAGCATTTAATTTATCCAAATTTTAATAATAAGGACAATACAATAAACTCCTGTTTGACGCTGGACTTCTTGAAGAATGGCTTGGACAAGTCATGCCTCCTACAGCCCCCCCCAGTGTGCAGGAGATGCCAACTGATCCAGCACCTCAAGCTCAGTGTACCTAGCAGTGCCTAGCATGAATTGTAGTAGTACAGAATTGGTCAATCTTGCCCACATGTCCCAATGGCATGGGAAGAGACTCTTAAGGTGAAGGGTGCACAGGGCCAATACAACAGAGTTCAGCAGTCTTATGAGTGGGCTAGTTCAGGGCAACTCTGCTGACTCTCTTACACTTTAGTAGCATATCTAATTGATGAATTAGGTAGTGTCATTGTCTTAATTATAAACTTTTATTGTTTTATTGACTATGTTGTTCATGTCAAGAGACTTCACTATTTTATAGAGAAAATATTTTGTAGATACAGTATGAAATGCCTACACAGCTTCATTGAAAACATGTTGGACTTTTTACATTTTTAATAAGATCTTGTAGCTACACATACTGTCACAGGAGGCTGGGGGTCAGACCCAGCTGAGATGCCTGGAAGGACCGGGAGGTGGTCTATATGTCCCCTGGGCCATGAGGGGGCAACCACCCTGGATGTTGAGGGGACCACGGGGAACAAACACGGAGGCTCAAGCCCACTGGGGCTCGTGGCCACTGCCAGGGGACACACCGAGCATCGTGGAGCCCGGGAGATCGACAATACCGCCACACCTGGGAAGGTGGAGGAATGACCTCCCAGGGACCTCCTTCTGGGTGCAAGGGCAGCACTTCCGCCACACCAGGAAGTGCTGCCGGAAGAGCGTCATCAGGCACCTGGAGCACATCCAGTTGGGAATAAAAGGGGCCGCCTCACTCCAATCAGGGAGCAGGACGAAGCTCCCGTGAGGAGAGGAAAGGCGACCTACGGACACTAAGAGAGAAGCCCGTGAGGAGGGTGATTGGTGCTGAGAGCACTGTGTGCTGTGTGGGACTTATTTGTGAAAATAAACATGTGTGTTTTATAAAGAAGTGGTGTTTGTCTGATGGTGTTTGGACCCGGGCTCACAATACTTAAGCAAAACAATTAAAACAAAGGGATAATTTTAAGGAAAAGTACAAAAAAATAAATTCAAATGAATTGCTTTGGAACCCCTTTAAACATCACTGGACGTTGTAATTATCTGTTCCAGTAGCAGTCTATCAGTTGATAAGAGGCTAAGCCATTTAAAACACATAAACTTGGTTTGTTAAATATTTTTCACACTTGAAGAATTCTCTGCGAAAATGGCTCTAAGGTTATGATAAGAATGATTTTAGAACTAAAGGGTTAAATAAGTTTCTTTAGTATATGAAGTAAATATGCATGTTTGAAAATATTGCTTCAGTTTTTTTTTTTTTTTCTTTTTTTTGCCAAAGGCTATCTGTGGAAAACCTGTCAGCACAGCACTTGTAGTTTTTAGCTCG
Organism: Polypterus bichir lapradei; assembly: GCA_026402145.1. Lineage (NCBI taxonomy): Eukaryota > Metazoa > Chordata > Cladistia > Polypteriformes > Polypteridae > Polypterus > Polypterus bichir. The sequence goes on along the minus strand of JANRMT010062809.1, from coordinate 1,534,580 downwards.
GGGCTTTTGGAGCAAAATGGGGGAACTGCTTATCAACAATACACTTGCAGATCATGTAATATAAAATTCATATAAGGAAAGAGAGAGAAACTTACTAGATGGCTTTAATGACAATAAAATTCATTATGGCAGGCGGACAAGGAGTGTGATTTGGCAAGTGATTTAAGAGTTCAAAGTCTTGGACCTGTCACTTTTCTTAGCAGCCTTATAAATAATTTTCCTTAATCCAGTGAAAAACAAATATGTAAATTGTGAAACAGAATATGAAGCGTGCTTGTATTGTGCACACAAAGCATGTCTCATCTGCATAAGCACAGGTACTTTCAGCCACTTGGTGTCATCTTGTTCCTTTCATTGTTTTAAACTGAGCTCCCATACAGCCAATTCTAGGTTACCAGATTCTATTCCATCTTTCATTTTTTAGAATCTTTTGCATGTCTGGTGTGTTTAGTGTTGGGTATCTTGATACCTGACTCAATTGGGGTATAGGGCTGTTCCTTCAGTATTATTAATCAATAAAGAGACTTCACAGAAAAAAAAGAGCCTTCAGCTGTTTCATTATTTTACTTTGACATGAATGGCAAGATAGCAGCCACAGCCAGACACATACCCTGCCTGCTGTCAGATCTTTTATATCCTTTCTGGATGACAAATAAGGTTAAAAATGCTGAGAACAACTATTCTCCTTACAGATCAATCTATTTACAACAACGTAGGAAAGAAATTTTACATCTTGTTGGCTCCTTTTTCAATTTATATTTTAAAAGCTTTACAAATACTCTTGTGTTTTCTTCAGCCATTCTTAAGACAAACAAAATAGTCCAAACAACACTTCAACAACTGGACAGATTATGTGTTGCTTGCAAATTTCTGAGGCCTGATCACTAATATTTGAAAGTGATATTACTAGAATAGGCTCACTGGCACAAAGAATCATAAAACATTTTGTAAAGCACCATAGATTTTCCCTGTCCCTAATAAGATGTCAAATAAAGTAATATCACAGTTAATAAAATAGATGCATTCTAGGACTTACTTTCACTATAAGAAACTTTGTTGTCAGAGGCAGATGTGCCATTGGTGAAATAGGGACATGCACTTCTGGAGGAGGCCGGGAAGACTGCTTGTACGCAGCTCTGGGCACACTCATCTGCCTTATCCAAAGTACTCACATTCACCTTGTTCCACACTTGGGATCAGAGGCAACGCCATCTGCACTCACTTTTCCCAAGTGTGCAAGCCAACCTGAGTCAGAATTCTTAAGTGATGCACACTCAGGCCAGTCAATTTTATCAGAGAAGATGCAGCTCCTGCTTAAATGTAAGTATTTGTGCTAATTGATTCTGTTATGTGGCATTTCTTGTCTCCAGCTTAGAAGCACTCTATAATCTGCATTTTAATTTCTAAAGCTATTGCTTTACATTTCAGAGAAATACTGTATTGCGCAAATTTTATTTATTGCTAGTTGAAGTATCCAGCACTTGCCGAGTATATCTGTAGATTGGGTTAAGGAAGAAATGCAAATGTTTAAAGGTTTAAAAGGCTATTTATCACATGGTAACCTTGCTGTTATTGCTAGATGTCCCATCCGTTATCCACACTGCCTCACTATCTATATCTGCTGTTGTGCATCGAGATTTTGTTTTCTTTGGATCCAACAGGATTTCAGAATTGCAGTAACTCTTTGTTGGGTTGTAACCATTAACACTGTGTGGACGCGGCCCGGACACAGACAGACGGACATGTTGTTACTCACCACCACACGTTTATTTTATCTACAATATGTACAATATTTAAGTCACTCAGACTCAGTCCAGTGCACCACAAACCCCAACACACAGTCCTGACCACACAAATGCCTTTTCTTCGGGCCGCCTCCACACTCCTCTCGTGCCTTGTTCTTCTTCCACCCAACTCCAGCCCTGAATGAAGGGAGACGGACCCTTTTATCCATACCCCGGATGAGCTCCAGGTGTTCCCGACACTCCCCCGTTGGCCACGCCCCAGTGTGGCGGAAGTGCCGGCTGTTCTCCCGGCAGCTCTCCAGGTGTCCTTTTAAATCTTCCCCCCAGCACTTCCGGGTGTGGCAGAAGTGCTGAGGTAACAGGTCCCAAGGCATTGGGGCGCCTCCTGGCGGTGACCATGGGCCCCTGCAGGGTGGGGCTTCCATGCCCTCAACCCGTGGCCCCCAAAGCAACCAGGGCGGCGGCTCCCACGTGATCCAGGGTGGACGCAGACCCACATCCGGTCCCTCACGGCGTCCCGGCCGGGTCGTTGCCCCTGACATCCCTGACAACTGTTATTTCAACGTGGACAGAAAGAAGTGCTTAAATTATGCATAAAAGCCCACAAAGCAGGAGTTAAACAACAACCCTTTGATTTTCCCTTGTTTTGAGCTGCACTTCCACTGACAATCAAGTTTCACCCAACATCCCCCTGCAAAAGAATACAATACTCCTTTCAATTTACAGTAGACAGAAGCAGCATGCCCATGTAAGCAATGTTAATTTCTGATTGTTTTAAATGCTAGTCTGTTTTCAGGGGACCCTTTAACTAAGGTATTACTGCAAAATAACTTATTTAAGATTAGAAACTGCATGAACAGCCCTTAATTGGATTATACTGCAAAAAAGCACTTGCAAAAACTATAAAAACTTTTCACTCATGTTTCATTTTTTGCATATCAGCAATTTTGAGAGTGGTATGTAGACAAATTATATATCCTGCATTATGATCAGCAGTTATTACAATCAAACATGAACCATACTTGAACGTGAACTTGAAGTATGCCCAAATAAGTGTGCTACAAGTAAATCCACTAAAAATAAATACATTGGTTTGGAACTGTGCATCTTAACTATTCAGTTTGCCTCGATACTAGGTATTGCATAAAATGGATCAGTTTGTCTTTTTGGTATATTTGAAAGACAGGATTGCTACACTTTTTTGATGGGATAAAGATTGTGTCTCTATTATTAAAAGAATAGACACCTTGCCCAGATTTTGTGTTTGTTTCTAAGCACCACACACTGCAGTCTAAATACTGATGTAAATTTACTTTAAAATGCCGTGGGTCTGCCATGATACTGTAGAATGGCACTGAGCTCATTGACAGAGTGTGGTAACACACATAAACAAGAAAGGCGACATAATTTTATGTGGATTTTGAGAAGAATGACTTAACTTCAAAGTCTGAGATTTTGTGTTTAAAATGGGACAGTTTATCACAATCACATCTATATATCACTCCATGACAAGAAATACCTAATAGTGGGTTGGATAATGAATGGATGAAGCTCTTTGCATTGTTTCAGATTTCACAAACCACAGCAACAAGCTCTAGCTGCTCTTCCAGTACATGGAATGGTACCATTCAAAGTCACATTCTCTAAAATAGTTGTTACCCCAAAACCATGAAACTGTTAACTCCAATATATTAATATGTTTGACCTGTGAATAAGGTTCTGTTAGTGTTAGGATTAGGGTTACTATTGGTTTAAATCAGACATTTACTGTTATTGGTCATCTGTCACTCATCCATCCATCCATTATCCAACCCGCTATATCCTAACTACAGGGTCACAGGGGACTGCTGGAGCCAATCCCAGCCAACACAGGGCACAAGGCAGGAAACAAACCCTGGACAGGGCGCCAGCCCACCGCAGGGCACACACACACACACCAAGCACAATTTAGGATTGCCAATGCACCTAACCTGCATGTCTTTGGACTGTGGGAGGAAACCGGAGTACCCGGAGGAAACCCACGCAGACACGCGGAGAACATGCAAACTCCACGCAGAGAGGAACCGGGAAGAGAACCTGGAATTCCTAACTGCGAAGTAGCAGCGCTACCCACTGCGCCACTGTGCCGCCCCTTCCATCACTCGGGTATTTGTATTTTGCTTTTATTACTTGCCAGATACAATTGTTTCTATGCTTATAGATGACAATAATTAATTTAAAAATGCATGTAAACTCAGAAGTGTGACTAAAGCTTTATGGAACAATACTACTTCATTTCCAGTCACAAAACCTTTAAAACACCCCAAACAATGTTGAGGTAACTGAGTTATGTGTTTTCTAATTGCTAAATCAAAAGCAAGAAGATTTTGACAATCACTTTCACAGAACATTCTGCAAAAATTAAACCCAGTCCTTCTTTCATCACTAATTGTAATGTCCTGAGAATAAAATATAACAAAAAAAGGGTTATGAAGTGTTCGGGCACCACAGGCTATCCCTTGTGCAGTGATGTGGAAATACAAGTCAATAGAAAATGATCTTCTTTAGCTTTGAATGATGAATGAAGGACTAGCCTAAGCAAGAATTTTCCTAGGAAAACGTGGACTAATCAGTAAGATGACTGATGTACTGCACCTTACTGATGTGATACAAACTGACTTTAGGCACCCGATATCCAGGGCTACAATCTTCGGTTAGAATCATATAACAGCTCATAGCCTCTGTAGTTTAAAAAAGTTGAAAATGAAGACTTAAAGAAGAGGAGCTGAAAAGGTCTATGCTTCCTGGTTTTCTCAGGTGCCCAAATCTCCCTTGCTTACTGTGTATCCTTTTGGAAAGTATAATTGAATATTTACCCATTTCTTAATGGGAATGTTAGATCATTATCACATTGTTTAAAGTTTATGTTTTATCTAATGTTGAACATTTAAGAAGACTATAACTAAGTCAAATGGTACTGTACATGGGATTTTGTTTGTCATCGCTCTTTTCTGGATACTATGATAAGTGTATATCTAATAGTTAATGTCTAAAATTAAATATGTAAATGTTTGCAAAAATCAAAAGACATATAGTAATAACTAAGACCAAGGAGTCTGTCAGCTTTTGCCATGTGCTTACAGGGGTATAGAGATGCCTAGCTATTGTGAAACTGCTACAAGGAAGGTGTTATCTCTGGCAAGTGGGCCCAGAGCTCCTTAGCGAAATACTGTACAAAGCAAAAGTAATTTAATTATACCTGATCAGAATTCAAAGAACACTTGTTGTCAATCCACTGTGTAATGAAGTTAATAGTTGACCCTTGTGATAAGGCGCACAGGAGTTTATTAACACTGTTGTATGCCCACAGTGTTTCCAAAATGTCACCCTCTTGATGGAGCTGTACTCTTTTATAAAGGATAAATCGAAAGAGGTGGATATTTAATGCCATCACATGTTCTCTTTTTGTTTGAGGTCTTTCTAGCTGATTGCGGAAACTAAGGATAAGTTAGATGTGCAACATTTCATTCCCCAGATCCTTTTATATTGCATTGTGGATAAGACAACCTTTTCTTTTGTATGTGACATTATATTGATATTTATTGTATATCATAGTAGAGGGGTCTCCAACATGTCGCTCACGAGCTACCGGTAGCTTGCAACCCCTTTCCAAGTAGCTCACCAAAGGGTTAATGAATCCTACATAAACTTGAAAACTTGATTACTCAAATTAGGGGTGGGCGATCTTTCCAAAAAATCATATCACGATCCTTTTAACACAAAATCACGATCCACAATCTGAATTGCAATCTATCTTTTCAATATGGCATACACTTAAATATCAGCAAAGTTGAATTCAATTGTTCTCTCGTTCGCTAGCTAAGCGGAGTTAAGGAACACGTCCTGAAGCTGGCGACTGAGTGAGGGCCCCCCCCCCCAGCCCTCTGCGACTTTCTCGGATTCACGCAAATAAATCAGTACCGCAAGCGAACTATGATACATACCGAAATGAGAGAATTTAGAAAATCAATCGGAATGTTCTAGCAAATTACAGAAAAAACCCAGATCTAAATCCGTTAAGTAGTTCTCTCGTGAAAAGCGGACAGACATAAAGACAGAGAGATATTGGATTTTATATATTATATGTTAGTAGACCGGGTAACGCAGTGGCGCTGTGCGTAGCGCTGCTGCCTCGCAGTTAGGGGACCCAGGTTCGCTTCCCGTGTCCTCCCTGCATAGAGTTTGCATGTTCTCCCTGTGTCTGTGTGGGTTTCCTCCTGGTGCTCCCGTTTCCTCCCACAGTCCAAAGACATGCAGGTCAGGTGCATTGGCGATTCTAAATTGTCCCTAGTGTGTGCTTGTGCTGTGATGGGCTGGCGCCGTGCCTGGGGTTTGTTTCCTGCCTTGCGCCCTGTGTTGGCTGGGATTGGCTCCAGCAGACCCCCGTGACCCTGTAGTTAGGATATAGCGGGTTGGATAATGGATGGATATATTAGTAAACCTTCAAAATAATGTGCAGTTAAAGTCTCACCAGCATTCTCAGCATTTCTGGAGCTTAGTAAAGCCAGATAACTATAAGAATCTTCACCAAGCAGCTCTGAAAATGTCTGCTTTGTTTGGGTCTACATACCTCTCTGAGTTTGCCTTTTTATGACATGAATGTCATGAAATGAAAGCTCAGAACAAGACTGACAGATGAACATTTAAATGACTCCATAAGAGTGAACCTAAGTGGCTACACTCCACCATACACATGTTTTAATTCAATAGTGTGAGATACACCAGAAAATGCATTCAGACATACAAAATACACTTGCAGGTGAACTAAATATTTTTTGTGACGTTTTAATGCAAAATGTGAGTTTTGGACACCAACATTTTGTAAATGTTCAGGCAAAACAAGCTTATTTAGTTGTGTTGAAATAAGCTATGAGAATAAACATTAGAAAACATGAGTAGCTCTCGGGGGGAAAAAAATTTGGAGACTCCTGTCATAGAATATTATACTATAGGGTGGTCCAGATCTAATTATGCAATTTTCATTACGCTATAACTTATTAAGTTTATTACATAGAAAATAACCCAAAAAATCCCAGACCATCGAGAAGTGTGCGAACTGACGACATGAAGAATCGTCATTGCGCCGAACTGGAATCATCCCCACCTAAATCAAAGTCATCCAAACGATCTGAATCTGCATATTTAGATCTGGACCACCCTGTATGTACTTCTTTTCACAGCGTTTTAGACAATTCTGCACCAATTGTTATTTAAAGTATATTCGCATTAACCTAAACTGAAGTGAGAGTCTTTTTGCAAAATGTGTTTAACACAAAACACTTCTGGCCATAAATACTCTTCACTATGAGATTAACTCAGTACAAATGGCATAGTGGGACCCTGGTTAATATTGCCTCAAAAAAGTGGTCATTACATGCTTACAATTTATATAGTGTACATTCTCTCTATTTTTGAAGACTTCCCTACAGGGCTTTAATTTATTTTCACACAATATCAGGTTAACTGCTGACTCTACAGTAACTGGGTTACTAAAAGTGTATGTGTATCCATTAATAGACTGACATCCCACCCTACATCGGCTCTTGCCTTACAATAAAAGCTGCAACAACATTGTATGAAGCATTTGAAAATGAACGGAATGCCATGGTACCAAAGTAACTGACATTTATCTTGAAACATGTAAATTTAACTAAGAAATAATCACCATGTCCTTCATTTGGTAAAATAAATTTTTGATGAAGTTTTAACTGTGAATAGCAACCTGCACTTAGTGTGCCTGATTAGGGAAAAACTATGCAAAAAAAAAAAAAAACTATAAATGCATTGAAAAAAATTGAATCTTGAGAAAGTAAAGAAGAATGGTAAATAAGGTACTGATTTCTTGCTGAGTTTTGGACAGAATACAGATCCTTTAATGAGGGACTAAAAGCCTCTGCTGTTACATTAAAACATTGTACTCCCAGAGGGAGAGAAACACATTATTTTCTAGTAAACCTCCATAGAGACTGATACACTGCAATCAAGCACCTAGTATCCAAGAAGGGGTCCTTTAACTACAAATTTCCAATTAAGTTCTGTTTTCCTCAGTTAATTATTGTGCTATAAATGTATGTCTTTTTTGCAACCTCGTCTGATTAAATGATGAACCTGAAAGACTTTCTGAGAGCAGTCCAGGGATCAGAATGCTTAAAATAGTTATAACTGGTTAAAATCTCAGAGTGTCTTTGCAGTTTTTGATTAGTATGGAAAAGTGTCAGGTGAATTAAAACAATGGCACTCGTTTACTTTATACAAATCTTTTCATATATACAGACTGTTTAGTATTTAGTAACTTGGCTATGTAAGAGGTTGACAAACATTTGCATGCATAATGGAGTCTGATTTGCTTGTAGAGTTATTATCCTGTAATGGAAATAATAATAATTAATGGAACTGATAATTATGTGCTATTATATCCAAGTAATGCATATATTTATTTATGTATTTAAATATAATTATTTCCATTACAGGATAATAACTCTACAAGCAAATCAGACTCCA
>JANRMT010062809.1:1488348-1525895 GCA_026402145.1 Polypterus bichir lapradei | reverse complement strand
CTGGGATTGGCTCCAGCAGAACCCCGTGACCCTGTAGTTATGATATAGCGGGTTGGATAATGGATGGATGGATTATTATCATTAATAGATGTTTACGATTTTCGTTCATTTAAGTATTTCTTTTTGTGTTTTTTTGTCAGTTGTTTGTCCAAGCTTGTATTTTTTTAGCCAAAATTGGAAAATGGATGGATGGATATATACTGTATGTATACTGTATATATATATATATATATGTATATATATATAACACACACTTACACAACTGGATGAATTCACATTAGTTTCATGAAAAAGCAGAAGCAGCATATCAAAATGATAGGAAAAGAGAAGGGCCCACCACAGTTCTGTACCCTTAATAAAATATCTGAATATCAGAAAATAATTTAAGTAAAAGTGAACTGTTTATGTGGAGTGACATGGATGCAATTTGTTTGTTTTCTAAATGATTAAGACTATTTATGAAACTGCTACATAGAAGAGCATACTGTACAAGTGTATTATTCCTTTACAGTTTAACTTTGAATGTATTTGAGATACTATTCTCCTGTTAGTATCCTTATTTGGCTAACCCATAATCTACTGTGATTGTAATGTTCCTTTCAGAAAATGAGAGTACAAGTCAGACGTTAGCCATTGCATTCTGAAATGAAGAAATGGTTTATCCATACAGGTCGGAGACCAAGCAGTCTTTTGGGGATATGCTTTTAAAGATTTCTACAGGTTTTCTCTCCAAAAAAAATATACTAATCAGTCCTTGGAAGACTTCCTACTGTTCAGAATTAGAACCTCTTTTTGTGTAGACTAACGGTAGCAGTAGGTGGAGTTTTTTCTAGATAAAAATCAAATTACTCCTAAAAAGGAATTGATTATAAATGACAAAAAAAATACTTTGAAATACATTAAATGGATTTCCATAACTAAACAATTTTTTAAAACTAGAACTATGAACCCCTAATGACTGTAAGGTAGCCTGAATCTGGTTTCTTTCTACTTTTTCACACTTTAATATTACATGAACTGCTCTCTTTACCCCATCTTTCACTTTTAATCTAGTTGATGCCAGAACATGTTGGACTCTTGTAGCTAATCCTAAACTCACTGGATGATCTTCATTTCCTGGAGTTTTTTGCATCCTTATTGAGAGTTCCTCTCACGAGCCAATTTTTCTTAAGAAAAGACAAGAATGTGCTTTGAGGTTTCTTGAGTTCCATAGAGTTATTTCTGTTTATAAAGCTTGAAAGTCATGACAAAGAGGACAGAACTATGACCATACATGAAAATTTGACCTTCCTTTGATCAAGGAGCACTCCACATTAACTCCCATCCAATTATTGGTCAAGAGTCCTTCAATTAAGAAGCACGACCCTGTTTGAAGGAGCTTCCTGTTTGTGAACTGCTTCCGTTTTCTGAAGTTATTTATTTAACAATAATTTTGCAGAAAATACATTGATTTTGCCCATTATGAGCATACAACTGAGTGACTTGACATGTGGATTATGCAACACAAGTAATGTGAGATTTTTTTAATGCATGTTTTTGATATTGTTGGCTATTGTCCGGCATTAGTCACCATTGAGTTCCATTTTATCAGAAAACTTCGTGATGTTCGTTGTTACACATGGACGACTCTGGGACAACAATAGTGTTTATTTAACGGTAATTGTTTGTTTGTCGGTGGAAACACAGAAACTGTTTTCTTTGTCCTTTTGCCTGTTAAATAAAGGTCCAAATCAATTACCAAATTACAGATTTTAGATATTATTGCATTTTAAGAAAGTGTCCCAACTTTTTTGAAAATGGGGTTTGTATCCCTGCAGCATCCCTTTGCAGCACCCACGGAATACAACAATGTTGCCCTATGGGACTCCAGTTCCCAGCATGCCTTGCTAGTGTGTCTGCACAGGTAGCATCACCTAATTAATCCAATACATGACTGTGATGTAGAAGTGTGTCAGATCTCACCTGGTTGCAGTTTTGTTCCCTTTATGGGATGCCAGTACATTGCACGTAGGTTTACTTACACATCCTTACCAGTCATCCTAAACCACACACTTTTGGAAAGTGTGACAATATGGCAGTAACAGGATAATAAATCAAAGAGAAATTATATTTTTACAAACATATCAATGACATCTTTTCAGACGGGAGTCCAATGCAGAACTGACTCAAACATTGCTGACATTATTGTCATATGGGATTCAGGCAGGATAGGGGGTGACATCAGCAGTGGAATGGCTTTCAATCTTCTATTCTGCAGATGGTGGAAAATACAGGTAGAAGACATTACTGCACAGTGCCAACCCATTGTTTGGCAGGTAATTACCATCACCAGAACACTTTAAGCTGTCTCCCAATAGTACACGCATGACACTGGGCAGGACTGGAACCTGTTGTTTTGGGGCTATAAGGCAGCCGTGGCCATCATCACCATAACTATATTAAAGAAGTGTACATGGATGATAATAACTATGCTTTTACAGCATCAACATTAAATCAGTATGAGACTGAATGATAAATGAGTAAGGTTAAAAATTTGGTTGGGACTGTATGGGGAAACAGGTAGTTTCAGGTGTACAGTTACTTTCCTACAGTATGCATTACAAAGGTTAATGGTTGATGGTAAGTATAGTCATGTCAGACCATTGGCCCTGCTGCCTGTAGGAAATAGGAGTTAGTTGTGTTCAAGACATGGACAGTGTCTGGAATCTGTGCTGCAAGGACATCTGACCGCAAAATGTTTTTATTGCAAAATAATTCTAAAGCACACTAACTAACACTGAGTTTGAAAGGACAAGTCTTGCACTTGTTGAAGTAGTTCATAATGTTTTGCTTTGCACGATTGGTCACAGTGGCACTACATTTAGTGCTAATGTTGTAGAGCTCCAGGAAACTAGCTGCAAATCTCATCTTGGACACTGTCTGTGTGGAATTTGCATGGTCTTCGCATGTTTGTGTAGAGTTTTCTCCACACCCTTTGGTTTGGCACCCACATCCCATGCATTTCAAAATAGGTTAACTGTTTACTCTAAATTGGCCTGTTATGAGTGCCTGTGCCGTGTCATGGACTAGCACCCTTTCCAGAGCTGGCCCATAGGTTATATTCAATGATGCCAACCTTGACTCTGACTAAACGTTACCCAGAATTTGGTAAGCAAGCACAGAAAGTAAATAGATTTAACTTTCAGTGACTTACTATAAAATCTACTTTGAATAGATTGATGCCCATTTTTCTGTGTAAATTCTAATAAAGAAATAAGTGCTATATTTTGTCACTCAGACAAATCAAATTCTGCAAAGAAAGATTATGAAAAATTACGAAATACAAAAGCACTTGCAAAAGAAAGGCTTGTTTTAAAAGCGCCTCATTGGAAGAAATCAGTTTCAGTCTAAAAATGGTCCCTCCAATTTAATAGCAGTGTACTACATATTACTGTAAAAAAATTGATAAAGATGAATGTGGAAAAGCACTTTCAATATAAACGTTATCAGCAATCAAAGTACTGAGCAGAACCGATATACTAATAGATAAGGAAAGGAGAGATGGGTCTGGTAGGAATGGGATGGAAAGATGGATGAATAATCAATGCACATAACATTTATAGCATTTGTGATGTGGCATCAGAGCGCATTGAAGATTAAATTGCAGAGTTGGTCCTTTCATGCAGGGTAGCAGGGATACTTTGTGGAAAAGTTGGATAAAGTAAAAATAAATGGTCTGTAGAGCTAAAGAAAGTTGCTTTAAATATACCCTGGAAATTATATCTTTCCAGAAAAAAATCCGAAACATTTTAAATATAAGCCACTCCATCTTTAACTGAAGAGAAAGTGGAGACCTGGCCAGCAGGCATTGTTGGGGAATTAATTTACTTTTAAAGATCACCCTGGAGATACACTGAGTGACTTTTGGACACAATTGACACATTTTTTATTCATCCATAATAATTTAATTAAACAGCACATGGCACATTTGAACATCATACTTCTTAAGTGTGTGTACACAAACAAAGGTAACATTTGTGGAAGTATTGAGGAACAGTTTGCAAAACTTTCAACTTAATCTGTTTATATAATAGATTGATCTTTGACAAATGTCTGAGAGCTGAAAAAACAGTAAAAAGAGCATTGGGCTGTGTCTTGGCTGAAATCACATGTGTTAGCAAACCGATGCTTAAAAAATCTCATTGCTCAATGAGTTATTTCATATAGAGTACAGTATAACCCTCTATCAGGCTGCTTTACTTAAATATACACATTTCAGTGCATAATGGAAATAAAAGAAGAATCTTTGGGGATCACAGCAGTTACTCAATGTAAGATCAATATAAATTACACATTACTACTGTAATGCTGATGAATATTTTATGGACACTTTTGCTAAGTCAGTAAAAATATTTTATATCTACTGACATTGCTAACTATAATAATCAGTAATGGTATCACAGAATACTTCCGGATATGTTTGCAAATCATGTTACTCATTTTCAGGAAACATAATGCATTAATGTTTATAAGTGCTACAAAGTGGATTTCTATGTTAAACACTTTCTAAAACTAATCTACAAATGTAAACTGATTTCGAGCAGCTTTAAAATAGAGGTTAAGGTGGACAATAAAATTAATAACCTATTAAATTAAATGTATAGTTCTGTTTTGCTGGTATAGTTGTGTTGTGGTAGGGTTCTCCCCAGCTGGTGTTGAAATTCGTTTTACATCTTTTTTTGTTAATTTCTGATTCATTGTTTTATGTTGATGTTAGTTTTGTTAGTTATTTTCATTATTTCTTTATATTTGTGTATACTTTTATTTCTTTGTATCGTTGCTTGTGTTATGTTCCATGTGTTTTGTGTGTAGTTCATCAAGAAATGTCAATCACACTCAAGGGAATGGCCTTAACCTTCTTTGCAGTTCATGGAATGCACTTGTGTTGTTGGTGAGTTCTACTGTCAATTGCATTGTTTATAATTTATTGTTCTGTATTTCAACCCTTTTCTCTGTTTTTTGAATATTTCTTAGGTCATTGATTGCTATGGGATTCTGTTTTTTTCCTTTATTGACTTTTGTGCTCCTCTGAGCACTGTACACTGTACACAGCATAGAGAAAGCATAGGAATCTTGAAAAAATGCGACCTTGAGATTTTGGTGAATCTTGATTTTTTTTACACCTTTCTGGGTCCAAAAATACCATTTTGAGATTATGTCTGTCTGTGTATAAACATGATAACTCAAAAAGTTTTTGACCTGCTTTATATCAAAAATAAGGAATCTTTTCATCGTTTCTGAAGTGGTAATTTAACTGAATACTTTCACAATTTTTCAAGTAAATTACAGATAGAGTATTCAATTTTTTTATAAATATTTATAATGATAAAAAACAAACATGAAATTTGAGAAAAATTACTCAACTGAAATTTTTGGCATCATGGAAATATAAATGTGTACATGATATAAAATATATTCAGTATAAGGCATATTCTTTCAATAATTATTATTAATTTTATTAAAATTAAAAATTGAGCATGCCATGTAAATATGAAGATACTGTATAATGGGGACAATAATCAGCTACGTCCCAATTGCGTTCCTGCTGTTCCATGCTGTTTTACCTATAGCAATTTATTGCAATATTATATAATACTAACACTTTTCCTATGTTTTTAGGTGACTATAATTACTTTGCATGTAATCTAGGTAATGCATATGTAATCATGAAAAAATTCCACCACTGTTTTCGACCTCCCTAAGTGTGAAAATATCATTTTAATATAAAGTTTGATTATAAATAGAGATAAATAATTGTGTATTGATATTATCAATTAGTTATAATGAGAAACAAAGAGATATGATATTTGAGAAATATTGCGTAACTGGAAGTGGTTCTGATGACCTTTTCCTCTATTACAGTATATGAGAAAGTCGAGGGGAGCACACTCCTGATTTTATTGATAAAGATTCTGTGTTTGCTTTTTTTGCGACTAACTGGGGTTTGAAAACTGTTTGTTTCCCTTAAAGGCTTTTAAACACTTCTCAGGCTCAACAGGTCCCTAATGTCACCTTAATACCGTTTAATTTGTAGACCTTAACAGAATGCACCCAATACTCTTACTGTAACGTTAGGAGCTTGCATCTGTGACCTTAGGCAATTATACGGTGTACCAGAACAGGCAGGAGAAAAGTTATACACATGTATTTATTCATATATTGTAGACAATATGTTTTAATTTTTAAAATTTATAACTAACAATGGTGGAAAGTAACAAATTCCAATTACAGTACTTTCACTACTGTATTTCAGAAGGATTTATTGGGAATTGTACATTTTAAAGTGTATAAAATTAAAATACTTTTACTCTTTAAAAAGTATATTTATTTAGCAACAATCCTACTTCATTACATCACAGACTGCCTTTTACAAAGTAAAGTTGGTTATATATTTGAAAAATCTAGATTTCAGAGTGGTCAATTAAAAAAAATACATGCAAAAATTTTGGGGGTCGTACGTCATGATCTTGGATGGCTGGATGGATGGAGGTCATGATCTGGAAGTGAAGTATTTTTGTAACGATATAATGGGAAAGCAGTTTTCTAATTTTCTCCATCTCAGTAATTTGACTCATATTGGTATATGCCAACTTGGCTTGACTTTCATTGGCCATTCTTTAGTGTTGCTGTTTCGATCACAATATGTCATTGTATCATCACATTTCAACTATGTAAGATGGCAGCACACAGAATAAAAACTTTGCATTTCTTTACTAATTCCACATTTTTTAATGTAGATGAAGCTAAACGGCACATCCAAGAAGACTTTAGTAAAATAATTTTTTTTTTTTGTTTCTTTGACCTTCATATTTTGTATTTTGCATTTCAATGATTTTTCTCTTTCTTTCTGTATACTGAACTCCTGCCTGTTCCATAACTAACACTTGGCCTCCCTCAATGAGTTGCTTTCTTTTCCTGGTCAGTTTTTAAAGAAAAACTGCCTTCTTTCTTGTTTATTATGACTGTTTTCTGTTCATTTACTGTCATGATCAAGGAGATGTTTACAAGAGGCTAAGAACAAGAAAATTCCCTCGGTTAAAGAGATAAGCCAAAACGGGGGTCAAAATAAAAGCAAAGGTCAGTAAACAGGCAGTACAAAAAGTACTAGGCGGAGACTGCATGATGAAAAACTGATCTGATGGTTCCTGTGTGTCATCTGCCTTTCTTCCTATCTTCTATCAGAACCCATACTCTGAATATGGCAACCAGGTTGGGTGGATGGATGGATGGATGGATGGATGGATGGATGGATAGATAGATAGATAGATAGATAGATAGATAGATAGATAGATACTGTAAATTCCAGCGTAAACTTGTTAATACTGCAAAAAAGGATATCCATGTAGAGAGAACTTGAAAACTGGCACTAAAGGAAAATGTTTATTAATAAAAAAATTTCCTTCTTCATCCAGGGTAGCTCTAATAATTGTGCAGTGAACAGAATGTACTCCCCTCCTTTGATATTAAAATTCCTAAATTAAAATGTTCACTAAACAGTCTTTCAACAAGGAAGAAAAAAAACAACATAAAGGTCACTGTATATACTGTACCTATTTGGCAATTCCTCTGCTTTCACTGCAGCTGCAAGGAAAGCTATGCAGGCTGCTATTTGGAAAGCACAAGTGGCTCGGCTGTGCCTGTTTTTTCTTTATCCAGCTTGTCTTAACTTCCTTATCATTAGACCCGAGTATCACTCAGGCTGTAAAAATAGTGCTAAAAGTGTTAGTCCCAAGAATCACTCAGGTAACTGTATAGATGTGTCTTGCATAAGACCCAGGTTTACTCAGGTTGTAAAAGTGCCAAGAACATCAGTGCCAAATGTTACTTGGACAACGGTATAGGAGTGTCTTGTGTAAGCATCAGGCCCGAGTGTTTTCCAGGCAATTGTGTAGATGCATGTTCTCTGAGCCTCATAATGACATCTTGTAAGAAATGCCTCTCATCAGCAGTGATGACAAGGTGAATCTGTCTTAAGGCAGTGAAATTGAAACGGTCATTGAAACCGAAAATGATTCTGGGAATCCGAAAGTGACACTAACATTACTCTGACATGTACAGTGTGCTGTTCTTCTTCTTATTGTTGTTACTATTATTATTATCATTATTTGTGTCATTAATATACTTTATATACTTATGACTTTGTACTTTTAGTGTTTTGCAATAGAAAGATGAGATTTAACAAAAATCTAATTTTTTTCAAGCCGAAAAATGCAATGCTTTTTACATGTGTGTTTTTTTTTTTAAATGTAATGCTAAGAAGGTTAAATTGTCTCATACTTTAGGAAGCTTTCCTTTTGATGACCTAATTCAAGCCATGGAAGCTATCAACAATTAACAACTTACTGAATGTTCCCATGTCACACCAGTCTTGATTATATCATTAACTGTATCTTGAAAGTTTGTGCCATCGGGCCTCCTGTGTTGATGTAGAGGTTCCTTCATGCCAGTTTTCTGTGTCTGGCTCTTGTGTCTTATACCTGCAATGCTTAGTACTTCTTGTTTACTTTTGTGTAAACATTAACTCTTAGTCTCTTTTTGATAATTTAACTAACAGGAGTGTAGGGACTTTGTATTTCTATATTTCCATAATCTATCGTGCCTGGAAGCATAAACACATGTAAAGATGATACACCAGCGTAAAGAATGAATTTATATACGAATATAGGCTATAATTGTACCATGATCATTGTGCTGTATCATACAGGCTCAGTGTGTTCAGGTTAGGCAGAGTTACTTTGCTGTTGTGGGGGGTGTATTGTTTGGTTTTATGGGATGGAAATGGCCTTGTTGTTTCCTCTGTATTGGATATGTGGTGCTTGCATTGGTGGCACATTTTTTTCTCCCTATCTCCATATCTGGTGGTTTATTCTTTCACATTTCCATTTTTTTATCTTTTAGTTTGTGCTGTTTGATTTCCTCTTCACCTCCTTTCAATGGCTATTGTAACTGTCACATCTTAAAACCTTCGTGGCCTGGGGTCCAATATTAAAAGATCCAGTATTTTGGACAATTTGTGGTGCAAGAAAGTTGATTTTCTTCAGTGGCAGCCTCATCCTCTGTCCTTTCAAAGATGTGCAGAGGTGTCATTGTCCTGCAGCTTAATCTTACAATTAAAATTTTGGACTTGGGCTCTGATGGTCTTGGCAGGTTTTGCTATATGTTAGTTGAATTTGGTTGCAGGAAACGGGCACTCTGTGTGAGTTTATGACTCCATGCCATATTAGTCTTCCTTCTTTTCTTCACTAATCCATTTTCAAACAGTGATAGGCACTGTTTGATTTTTTTTTAACAAAACATTTTTCTTCACTTTGGTCTGCCTACTACTACTTAATGTTTGCTGAATCACCAACATGTTTTATACTACCAAATTTTTATTTTTATTTGAATATACTTAGTGGATGTTATGCTGTTTTAACATCCCAGTACTACATCCTGATGTGGGAATGTAAAATACTTATATAGTTAATACTTTGAAATACATGTTTAATGCAGTCTTGCCTCAAGCTTCTTCATGTTTCTACAACATAATGGTTTTCCCATTGGGCATGAAATTTCAGATGGCGACTGGGAGAGAAGGGCATAGTCTTTAAACT
The DNA here is from genome assembly GCA_026402145.1 of Polypterus bichir lapradei. Taxonomy (NCBI): domain Eukaryota; kingdom Metazoa; phylum Chordata; class Cladistia; order Polypteriformes; family Polypteridae; genus Polypterus; species Polypterus bichir. The sequence goes on along the minus strand of JANRMT010062809.1, from coordinate 1,516,263 downwards.
AAAGCAAGGATCAGAACCAGAACAACTATCAGTAACCAAAGCCAAGTATCACAAGACAAAATTGACGTTAAGAAGGATTGCAGAGAGTTCAGAAAAACAAAACAAAATAAATAGTTCTAAAGGTCTGAAAGGTTTAGAAATCCGTGTAGTTACTTGAGGCAGTATATCTTTCTATTACCTTTTGTCCTGTTACGTCTTGATCGATAGGTCCATAACATCTCAGGACACACCCACTTCAGTTCAGCAACCCTGGCAACAGGAATCAACAATAGTGGTATTCAAAAAATGGCAATAAAATACCCAAATCAAAAAAAAAAAAACAATACAGGTAAAAAAATGTGATTAAAAGTATGCGTACAACGTTAAATGAAATGTTATATTTAAATTTGTTGCTGTTCAACAGTCTGATATAACTGTTCTTTAACCTCAATTTTTCCTATTAAGCTTGTTTAATAGTCAAATAATAAAGTTACTTTTCTGACTACGTGTTGGCTAGTGGCCGGTATACCCTTGAGTTGTGATGTTCATTTTAAGGGCCAATTATGTAAGACAGCACAAACATGAAGAAGGGAATTTTGTACAATCTCCGTGTACATACATAAATGTTCCCTAAACTAGTTTTGTAAATTCTACATTGACCCCAAAGTACAAAAACAGGGAAATAATTAATTAGGCTACATTTCCAATTAAAAGCAGAAGGTGTTTTGAAGAAAATCCTGCAGCAACTACTTTTTTTAGGTACTGTACAATGATGCAAGTGGGGTACATTATTTTAAGAAGTAATAGTAATGGAACATTAACAAATTAAAGTATGGCTAAGGTTCCAGCAGAAAGACACTAAAAAGAAGTAATCTAATATATAAAGCAGAGTCAATGTATGTGTGTATGTTTGTTTGTCCTTTATACAAATCTGCACCGGGCGTCTGATCGCCACCAAACTGGGGATGGGGCTCCTTTGTGACCAGGAGGAGGTCATGGGGTATGTTTGGTTGGGAAAAATGTTCATGGTGAAGCGCAGGGCACCTTTTCACCGACACAACGTTCGGCACACTTCCCAGGCAATTCCATCTGGCGTACCAAACAATTACAGCTGCTACTTCAAGAGCCTATGAGTCATCTCAAGAAAGGGAAACCCCTATGAATCATCTCAAGAAAAGGAAACCAGGCTATCTGCCAACAGGACAAGGGCTGCTGATGCAGGAGTGGATGAAACATCTGAAGAAAGGGAAGGCAGGCTGTCTGCCAACAGGAGAAGGGCTACTGATGCAAGAGTGGATGAAACATCTAAAGAAAGGGAAGGCAGGCTGTCTGCCAACACAATACGATTTCAGTGTTGGTCTTTCTGACTGACTGGTGCTGTTTGTTTGTCCGCCATACAAATGGGCGTCCGATCGCCACCAAACTTGGGATGGGGCTCCTTTGTGACCAGGAGGATGTCTTGTGGTATGTTTGGTTCGGACAAATGTTTGTGGTAAAGCGCAGGGCAACTTTTCAGCGACACAACGTTCAGCACAGATACCAGTACTTATCATCAACAAGATGGCCACACTTTGAAACAGACGTTAACGGCGGCAAAATCTAGCAGCACGTTTGGTCCCTGTGCGTCGCTCTCTACCAATGTTTATTTAAATTGCCAACAAATGGCGGAAGTGTCCAAGTATGAGAAGGCCGACTGCTTTCATCGGGTGAAGAGGAACTGCCATATGGATGTAAAACATGACCAACCCACTAAGCGTGACTGGCTTTCCGTATTTGTGGTGTTATTTGTTCACTTTCTGACTCACAGTACGATTTCAGTCTTGGTCTTTCTGACTGACTGGTGCTATTTGTTTGCTTTGGGACGTATTGTAAATAACGTGCATTCATCTCACTGTGGTACTTATTCCATACGTAATACCATATAACACATTATAATAGTCCTGCTTTTCGCTATTATACTCATGCCACTGAGAAAATGACGTAGAATTAGAAAGTCCACTTCCGATGCCAGAAAAAAGTCTATTTCAAGGGTGTCTGAGGCATTGCGCACGATGTGACGATGTTTTCATACCAACAATTCCGCTAATTCCGAATGATTTACCCTTTGATTTCAAACTAGTACAATTTCCTGTTTGTTTGGCTTTTGCTATGTCAATTAATAGCACTCAAGGCCAATCACTGCAAGTTAAAGGCATCAATTTGGAAAATGCATGCTTTTCACACACACAACTCAATGTATCATGTTCTAGAGTGGGCAACCCTCAGAATTTGTTTATTTTCGCACTACAAGGCAAAACAAAAAAATTACTGTATCCAAAGGCTCTGAAATAAACACTTATATTACCTATTACAGTAAAATTTCAATCACAAAACTGTTTATTCTATTTCTATGTTCTGTTTTGTTCATTTGGTAAATTCACCGGTTATAGATTCCCAAGCAACTCTGGGTACTCCAGCTAGTATTCTATAAACAACAACCAGAAAACATGCAAAAAAGTACAGAATATGATTACAAAATATAGTGAGTATGAGCAATGAATTAATTTGTAGAAATTGACAAGCAGGAACATTACTGGAAAATGCATAGAAAAAATGTGATATATTATGAGTTGTGAAAGGCCACACAGATTAAAAGTTTTTAAGTTCATATGCAAGAAAAGTGTCTACAAAGTACAATAGAAAAGGCTAGCCTGAATGAGAATCTGAAGGTGATGAGAAATCACAGAAATAATGAATTAGACAGGAAAAGGGCTGGAAAGAAAGTGAAGCAGAGAAAGGTACACATAAATTTGGTCAAACTCAGAGTAAAGCATTGATTTGTGCTTAAAATAATTTGAGGTTATGTATGGGCAAAGAAAATATTTTAAACAAAAGCAAGAAGAAGGGGAATATTCAAAAGAAAGTACGGAATTAGTGTTTACGAGTGCAAGGAGAAAAAGAGGGGGGTTTCTAATCGAGGAAACTCATGTTTAACTGGAAAAAGTACATGACAAAAAGTCTGAATGAATGAGTGTACAACATCAAATGATGTGAAAAACATCCATTGAAAAAAGAAAAAAATCGGACTCTCGCCCTCATTCATTGGTCAAGAATCCTGTTATCAATTTAAATGCACAATATTATGGGAAAGTGTATTTCCTGTTTATCTTGTGTGCTGAGTTTTTCAGATGTATTAATAATATTTAAGCAACAAAAACAAGCATTTTGCATGTTCTGAGCATATGAATGGAGAACAGCCATATGGATCATGTAATAACAATTACGTGAGGATTTTTTTTTTTTTTTCCATGGACGTTTTTCACACTGTTTGCCATTGTCCGGTGTTGGTCACTATTGAGTTCTATTCAATCAGAATCTTTTATTAAGTGTTGGAGCTCCGGGTCCAATAGAGTTCATTGTGAAAAACCATAACTAGCTATATATTTTTAAAAACATATAGAAGATATATACCATGCTTGTGAAGAAAAAACTTTGACTTGAAAAATACTGAACCTATCTTTTACATCACAACGTTTGTTGCTCAAAGTGGACGTAATTAATTAGTATTAAGACTTTTTTTTTATCAAATGTGGATGTTGGGTTCCATTAAGGCCCACTATAAACTGCAAAAACAGACAAAATATGTTTATAATTTATAAAAAATGCTTTGCTTTAGAACCAAATTTTATATGGCAAATTTTATATATACCATGATTGTGAAGAAATAACTGACTTGAAAAATACCAAATTTATCTTTTAAGAATTATATTGTGAACTAAAGGTTTAACTTGCTGGCTCACATATTTGAAATCGGACAGTCCTCATGCAAGTCATGTAGTTTACTTCTGTAAGTACTGGACTCATGTTCACTGTCATTGGTGTTTTCTTCCTTATTAAAATATAGAAAAGATATTTAAGTTTCATCCTTTCACATTGCTAGTGGCACATATTTGCACAATTTTAGAGTGTAACATAAAAGTAAAGTAATTTAGTAATGTGATTGCTATCACCAATAAGCAAGTTTATCAGTAAAGTAATTCCATTACAATTTTTATAAGAAGTAATTAGTAATTTGTAATGGATTACTTTGTTTGAGGAACTATCCCAACTCAAGTTGCATCTGTCTTTGACCTGTACCAAGCATGTTATGTGTGTTATAGTTTGCTACACAGAAGGATAAAGACAAAATAAAATAATAATAATTACAGCAGTTACAAAAATATTCCAATACAATGAGCTTCTTCATCAGCTATGGACTTGCTAGGTGATTAATGTGAGTCTTTACTTACTGTATATTAATAAATGAAACCCTTGCTAGAAACAAGTCAATAAATTGAACTTTTACTTTATATAATATAGAGATAGGCTAGTAAAACCAGCCACTGCCAGATGCCAAAATTCTTTTTAAACTACATGTTGATGTCAGCCTGTAATAATCGTAAGTAAGCAGTGAGTGCTGTTCAGTAAAATAATTGCTTTATATTAATGGCAAGTTCAAAAGTTGTTGGTTTCAGCAAGAAATCTATGACCATTGTTTAGGTGCACGCTGAGCTTTTTTGGCTTATAAATAATGCATGCAGAAGCTTTTATATTAGCTTTTACTATCCTGGAGAAGATTGAAGATGTGTTTTTTTTTCTTATAAAACATTTAAAGCAATAAGGAAATTATATTCTATATAATACTAATTCTAATAATCATTATAAACATTTTTATTCTTTGTACAGCCTCCAGCTCAATGCAATTCACTAATGCAATGTTGTACAAGGAAAAGAGAGTAAATTACTGAAAAAGCAATGGGACAGAATAGAAAAGGCTATATTTGTAAATGAAATTAAATGGCTTATTTATTATATCGTGTGGACCAATGGTTAGCACTGAGGCCTCACAGCCTGAAGAGATTGGGTTTAGAGTTCTGGGTTTTCATTCTGTTTCTTCTGGTTCCAATTCTTTTCTTTGGGTAATCTGTTTTTGATCCAACATACCAAAAACACGTGCATATTAGGTTGTGTATTATTGCCTGTTACTCAAGCTTACTTACTACAGAAATGTTAACCTTCTTTAACCTTCTTGCCTCACTACTCTTTAGAAAGTGTCCTAATGCAAAGTCCATGGCCATAATTAATAGGCCAGTTTCAAGGCTGTAGGATAAAATGTCTTTCTAGACTGAATGATTCAATATGTCTGAAGAGAGACTTAAGGCAAATTTGAAACAGTAGATTAATCAATAATTGAGGTTGCACAGTATATTTCTGTCATCAAATGGACTGTTTTAGGAGTGCAGCAGAGGTTTTCAAAATTCTAAAATATGTAGAGTGCACAGTATTTGAGACATCTAAAAATAACTGATCTTTATAGACAAATTTCCTTGAAAAATAAGTTTACCAGGTTTCAAGAAAATCATTCAGCTGTGGGCAAAGCTGTTTTATGCAGACAGAAGACAGATGGACAGACAGACAGACAATGATAGCAGGTGCTTTTACTCATTTTATGCAAACACATTCTCAGACATGAGCAAGCAGAGAAGTTTTCAGGACTTCTCTGAGGCTGTCGTACATAATTGAGACCAAGAGTAGGCGCGCCTACTAACTTCTTTTCTCTCCTTACCTCAAGACCTTACAAAGTTTGATTTGATGACAACTAATGTCACTTCTTCTCCAAACCTGGAAGGCCTGCCTTTTCCACCTCCACCATTATATAAAGACAAACTAACAAAGAAGTAGGTGTTCAGAAGAGAACATATGTCTGTAGAAGCAACAATGTTCAAGACAGACCCTGATGGTCCACAGTTATTGTGTTTTTCTGCTCAATTTTTTCATACTAAATAGGGTGTGTTGTTGAGACTTCCCACCCCTTTATCTTGTTTTGTCCTTCTGTTTAACATCTAAAAAAGGATCTGAATGTTCCTTGGACTCAAGTGGCAGAATCAACAGCTAACCAAGCAGAGGCTGCATCAGTACAAAAGTTCAAAAGAAACGATTTATGTTTAAAAGAGTTAAATAAATAAATTCACCCATTATCACAGGGGATGCACAAACCAGTGTGTTTCTTTGTGCTGGTCCCAAGCCCAGAATAATGGGGAGAGTTACGTCAGGAAGGGCATCCAGTGTAAAATTTTGCCAAATCAATATGCAGACAACAATACAAATTTCCATACCGGATCGGTTGAGCCCCGGGTTAACAACTACCGCCACCAGTACTATTAGCCAACAAGGTGCTGGTGGAAATTGGTCTACTGTTGGCTGAAGAAGGAGAAGAAGAGGGGGAGATGTGTCCAGAGGCAGGAGGAGAGGAGGAAAGTAAAGAGAGTGGAACTGAGGGTAGGAACTTTGAATGTTGGCAGTATTACTGGTAAGGGGGAAGAGTTAGCAGATATGATGGAGAGAATGAAGGTTGATATATTGTGCATGCAAGAGATTAAATGGAAGGGGAGTAAGGCCAGGTGGATTGAAGGTGGATTCAAATTGTTCTATAATGGTGTGGATGGGAGGAGAAATGGGGTAGGAGTTATTCTGTAGAAACAGTATGTCAAGAGTGTTTTGGAGGTGAAAAGAGTGTCAGGCAGAGTAATGATTATGAAGCTGGAAATTAGAGGCGTGATGATGAATGTTGTTAGTGCATATGCCCTGCAAGTTGGGTGTGCAATGGATGAGAAAGAAGATTGTTGGAGTGAGTTGGATGAAGTGATGAGTGAATTTCAGTGGGCATGTTGGTGAAGGGAACAGTGGAGATGAGGAGGTGATGGGTAGGTATGGTGTTAAGGAGAGGAATGAAGAAGGTCAGAGGATAGTGGATTTTGCCAAAAGGATGGACATGGCTGTGGTGAATACATATTTTAAGAAGAGGGAAGAACATAGGGTTACGTACAAAAGTGGAGGAAGATGCACACAGGTAGATTACATCCTATGCAGAAGAGTTGATCTGAAGGTGATTGAAGACTGCAAAGTGGTGGCAGGGGAAAGTGTAGTTAAGCAGCATAGGATAGTGGTCTGTAGGATGACGTTGGAGATTAAGAAAAGGAAGAGAGTGAGGGCAGAGCGAAGGATCAAATGGTGGAAGTTGAAAAAGGAAGACTGTGAGGCTGAGTTTAGGGAGGAGGTGAGGCAGGCACTGGGTGGCGGTGAAGAGTTACCAGACAGCTAGGAAACTACAGCAGATGTACTAAGGGTGACAGCAAGAAGGGTACTTGGCATGACATCTGAAAAGAGGAAGGAGGAAAAGGAAACCTGGTGGTGGAATGAGGAAATACAGGAGAGTATACAGAGGAAGAGAATGGCAAAGAAGAAGTGGGATAGTCAGAGAGATGCAGAAAGTAGACAAGAGTACAAGGAGATAAGGCGCAAGGTGAAGAGAGAGGTGGTGAAGGCTAAAGAAAAGGCGTATGATGAGTTGTATGAGAGGTTGGACACTAAGGAGGGAGAAAAGGATGTGTACCGATTGGCTAGACAGAGGGACCGAGCTGGGAAAGATGTGCAGCAGGTTAGGGTGATAAAGGATAAAGATGGAAACGTACTCACAAGCAAGGAGAGTGTGTTGAGCAGATGGAAAGAGTACTTTGAGAGGCTGAGGAATGAAGAGAAAGAGAGAGAGAGAAGTTTGGATGATGTGGAGATAGTGAATCAGGAAGTGCAACGGATTAGCAAGGAGGAAGTAAGGACAGCTATGAAGCGGATGAAAAATGAAAAGGCCGTTGGTCCAGATGACATACCTGTGGAAGCATGGAGGTGCTTAGGAGAGATGGCAGTGGAGTTTTTAACCAGATTGTTTAATGGAATCTTGGAAAGTTAGAGGATGCCTGAGGAGTGGAGAAGAAGTGTACTGGTGCCGATATTTAAGAATAAGGGAGATGTGCAGGACTGCAGTAACTACAGAGGAATAAAATTGATGAGCCACTGCATGAAGTTATGGGAAAGAGTAGTGGAAGCTAGGTTAAGAAGTGAGGTGATGATTAGTGAGCAGCAGTATGGTTTCATGCCAAGAAAGAGCACCACACATGCAATGTTTGCACTGAGGATGTTGATGGAGAAGTTTAGAGAAGGCCAGAAGGAGTTGCATTGCGTCTTTGTGACCTGGAGAAAGCATATGACAGGGTGCCTTGAGAGGAGCTGTGGTATTGTATGAGGAAGGCGGGAGTGGCAGAGAAGTAAGTAAGAGTTGTACAGGATATGTACGAGGGAAGTGTGGCAGTGGTGAGGTCTGTGGTAGGATCGACGGATGCATTCAATGTGAAGGTGGGATTACATCAGGGATCAGCTCTGAGCCCTTTCTTATTTGCAATGGTGATGGACAGGTTGACAGACAAGATTAGACAGGAGTCCTCGTGGACTATGATGTTTGCTGATGACATTGTGATCTGTAGCGATAGTAGGGAGCAGGTTGAGGAGACCCTGGAGAGGTGGAGATATGCTCTAGAGAGGAGAGGAATGAAGGTCAGTAGGAACCAGACAGAATACATGTGTGTAAATGAGAGGGAGGTCAGTGGAATGGTGAGGATGCAGGGAGTATAGTTGGTGAAGCTGGATGAGTTTAAATACTTGGGATCAACAGTACAGAGTAATGGGGATTGTGGAAGAGAGGTGAAGAAGAGAGTGCTGGCAGGGTGGAATGGGTGGAGAAGAGTGTCAGGAGTAATTTGTGACAGACGGGTATCAGCAAGTGTGAAAGGAAAGGTCTACAGGACAGTAGTGAGACCAGCTATGTTATATGGGTTGGAGACGGTGGCACTGACCAGAAAGCAGGAGACAGAGCTGGAGGTGGCAGAGTTAAGGTTGCTAAGATTTGCACTGGGTGTGACGAGGATAGATAGGATTAGAAATGAGTACATTAGAGAGTCAGCTCAAGTTGGACGGTTGGGAGACAAAGTCAGAGAGGCGAGATTGCGTTGGTTTGGACATGTGCAGAGGAGAGATGCTGGGCATACTGGGAGAAGGATGCTAAGGATAGAGCTGTCAGGGAAGAGGAAGGCCTAAGTGAAGGTTTATGGATGTGGTTAGAGAGGACATGCAGGTCCTAACAGGTTCTGGGTGTAACAGAACAAGATGCAGAGGACAGAAAGATATGGAAGAAAATTATCCGCTGTGGCAACCCCTAACAGGAGCAGCCGAAAAAAGAAGAAGATCAACTTTAGAGCTGGGATTGATACAAGAAATGTAGTTATAGTCAGGTATAATAAAAAAGAGATTTTGTTTGATAAAAAATATGTTGAAACAAGAAACATTTATATAATTAACCTGTAGAACACAAGTATGACAAACATGTGGAGGTCATTCAGTACATCAGGCTTTTTAGGTTAACTAATAGCTAAGTTATCCTAATATCAGATACAAATACATTTTACAAATTTTCAAGGTTTTCGCTTCAACTACATCACACAGTAGTTTGTTAGATTTCAGCAAGACTTTGTATGAAGAAGTACTTCATTGGTTCAGTATTAAATTCACTTTACCTCAATTTTAACAGATCTTGTTGAGTACTCATTCCACTATTTATTTAATATTATTCTTCTAAATCAATTGTGTTAGTGTTTTTGAGAACAGCAAAAGACATTGTGCTCAAACTCTGTAATGCATGTATGAGACTGCATGTTGAGTGCTGGTCACCTGGGTATTAAAAAGATATAACATCTCCATGAAGCCATGCAGAATAGAACAGCTAAGTACCAGAAATAAAGGCCTGTCCTACTCTAAGAGCCTAATAGAATTAAACCTCATTAGTCTTTGGAAAAAGCTTAGGTGTCAATTTTATAAGATGTGATGTAGTTTATACCCTATTGTGCATATGGAAACCTCTTAATAAGCTTTCAAGTTATGTTGTAATAAAAATAGTAATAATTGCATACATAAAAATAAACCAAACACGCAAACCTAGTCTTTAAAACTCTTTCCTATAATTCAAAGTTTTTTACTTTTTCAGTGTCAGTACCATTAAGTTTAGACTAAAAGGATGTACAGTTAGCTAGAAAACCTGTGAATATCTTGGACAGAACCATGTACAGTAGTTTAAGATATTGAATAAGCCAGGGCACCCACTCTGGGAAGAAGCCTGTAAGGCTCATAGCCATACAATCAGGAGACATAGAAATGAAAAGTTGTGTTTTACACCCAGCAGTCCAAAGTTATTAGGTATGAATAAGTTGATAAAAGTAATCTGATTGCATTATTAAATTCAGACAATTTTAAAAATGCATGCCAACCCAAAACAAGTTTTTTAATCTAACAAACTAGATTTGGTTTAAATAAAAAAAAATCTCACAAAGCTGCTAACTCTCCTCTCTTGAACCCACCATCAGGAAGTAACACCATTTACTTGTTCTTTTTGTAATGGCGTACCTTGAAGGTGGTGTAACAGCCTGCAAAATAATATGAAAAATGAATAATAGAAAAAAGAAGGTGCAAGCAAATGGTGTCAAGCTGGAAAGGCCAATTCACAAATGAATCAACCTGCCACACACTGAAACCCTGGATATGCCATATGGTCTTCATGAAACATTACTCAGCACCTTTAGCAAACAGCATTTTGGCAGTAGGCCATGCCTTTTTCTAGCAAAGTATGTTAAATAACGATTAGTGCCACATGGAAGTTTCTGATTTAGGATATTTCTCTATAGAGTAATCACTTGAAATTGAACCTGAAGAATTTCCTGGATTCTATAAAAAGATAGACTACACCTTTACGCAGAATAGTATAATTATTGGTGATGGGCCATTCAGGAGTATTTTATCACAACAAAAGGAGAAGGAGGCATTTGAGATGTGGTGGTCTTCGTGGTCATTCTATATATTTTTATCTAATTTACACAAGAGATAGTCTTTTCCATATCTTACCATCTACCACTCAGACCAGACTCAAGGCACCATCACTTATCTCATGGTGCACTTACCTTAAATAAATTCTCTTTTTGTTTACTCCATTGAATTAAAGCACTGGTATTAAGTAACACCAAATATAATGTCCCTGAGAAAATGAGTATAAAACAAAACAAACCAGCATTTTAAACTTTATTAGAATGTTTAAAAGTTTATAGATTTACATACAGTTTGCAATAAGAGAATTAAATACGTCATCTAAAGTGAGTAATTTATAATCAGCAATAAAAACATTTGCACTCTTAATAATTATCTGTGTGTGGTCTCATAGTCTTTTTAAGAAAGAGTGCTGTTTTGGTTTGAAATTTAAATTTGTGCATTTTTCTCCCTTGTTATGAAGACTTGATCTAGGCTGCTCCCCATATTGAGTTTACTAAAGGACATGCTTATTGTATAACATTAAAAATGTACCTTATTGACTAATTATTGCAGTTCCAATATTCTTCTACTTCTTCCACTTCTACTGTATGTGGGGTCAGTGTGCTTGTTCAACCTTCTCTGTACAGCTTGGTCCTACACTTCTTTGCCATTCAGACCCTTTTCCTTCAGATCTTCTTATACTTTATCCATCCACCTCTGCTTTGGCCTTCTTTGCTTTTTTTACCCTGTACTTCCATTCCCATCTCACATTTGGCCACATATTCAATGTTTGTCCTCATCACATATCCATACCACTTCAACCTGCTTTCCTGTACTTTCTTAGATATCTCTGCCACTTTTGTTCTACCTCTGATTGTTTCATCTCTTATTCTGTCCTTTTTTGTAACTCAACGCATTCATCTCAACATTCTCAATTCTGCCACAACTAAGTTTTTTCTCCTGTGCTCTCACTTCAGCCTACTTTCCTGTACTTTCTTAGGTATCTATTTGGATTTATTGTACCTCTGATTGTCTATTGCAGGTCTTGTATAAGCACACACTTAATGAATAGAGCAGCAATCCTCTTAATTTAACTGTAAAAGATTCAATGATAATCAGCAATAAAATGTACCATTGTGAGAAAGCTGTTAAATGCTAAACTGTTGATCATTAATGTGAAATTGTTTATAATATACTACATCAAAAAGAAGATGTGATACACTGAAACATATGGAAATGGAAGGTAACCCTATATATTGTCTAGTCTTTAATAATAATTAATAATAATATAATATAATTAATAATATAATATAATTAATAATAATAACTAATAGGCCTTCTGCTGCTATGCACCTAAAATCTGGAATAGCCTGCCAATAGGAATTCGTCAGGCTGATACGGTGGAGCACTTTAAAACACTGCTGAAAACACATTACTTTAACATGGCCTTTCTATAACTTCAATTTAACTTAATTTAACTTAATCCTGATACTCTATATGTTCAATTTCCTCATAATAACTATTCAGGGTAGCTCTACAACCCGTACTGACCCCTACTCTCTTCTCTGTTTCTTTTTCCGGTTTCTTTGTGGTGGTGGCCTGCGCCACCTCCACCTACTTAAAGCTTCATGATGCTCCAACAATGATGGATGGACTAAAAGGCAGAATTCTACGTGACCATCATCATCAAGCCTTTCCGTGAGAACCCTAAATCCAAAGAGGACTGTTTCATTTATGTTAGGTAGAATGCCCAGTGGGGACTGGGCGGTCTCATGGTCTGGAATCCCTACAGATTTTATTTTTTTTTTCTCCAGCCGTCTGGAGTTTTTATTTTGTTTTTTCTGTCCCCCCTGGCCATTGGACCTTACTCTTATTCGATGTTAATTAATGCTGATTTATTTTGTTTTCATATTGTGTTTATTTTTCTATTCTTTATTATGTAAAGCACTTTGAGCTACTGTTTGTATGAATATGTGCTATATAAATAAATGTTGTTGTTGTTGTTGTTAGTCATTATTTTCTGGGCACTTGCTTTCTCCCAACACTACATGGAATGTGGACATGTTTGTCGTCTTCTTAAACAGTTTGAGCTGGATATAAATGTAAAATATCAAAGAGACAAACAGGCAGAGTCTTAAGATTTCATCTTTTACAGCAAGTACTTGAGCAAAACAGCCCTAGAATCTGAGATAACAACTGGATGAGCAAATATAATTGGAAGCTTGCAAAAAATAGAGGAACAAAAGAAATAAGAAACGGAGATCTAATGTTAAAAGTTTGAAGGAAAAGGCATGTGGCAGTCAAAGGAAAAGGGATAAAGATGACTTTGAAAGATATATTACAGCTAAAGATAAAACAGTGGGAACCTTGTAGCATTTAATTAAAGGCAAGAGAAATAAATGATTTGGAAGGTTAAGTTTAGTGTCAAAAAAAAAAAAAAACTGAGCAGACACATTGAAAAGCAATCCACCGGAGTAAGAAAATTGAAGTTTTTAAGAACTAAACTCTGGGGAGTTGAGGGAACAAGTGGTAGTCTCAATATTTTGTGAGAATAACAGCAACATAGCTATAGATTTGGCAAATAGTACCATTTAGTGTATAAAATCTTTGGTATTCATATATCGTTGAAGCAAATCCATCAGAATATCCATGGAAACATGGATCAATAAATTATCAAGGCCTACTTTAATATTGGTCAGGATAGAGGTTAAGGCTGCTACCTCGTGGCTGTTGGATCCTAGGTTTGGCCAGGGTATTGCATGTTTGGATTTGCCCATTCTTTTTGTGCCTATCCAGTGATATGAGTATTCATTTAATTGCCAGCTCTAACCTGGGCTCATGTGTGTGAATTTAGGTGTAAGCATGCATTTTTGAAGTTTACTCTCATTACGTGAGTTGAGGGAACATAGTAAACAGTTGGCAGTCGATAAAGATTATTCAGCTTTATTAAATGCCTTAAGTACAAAACGTACTGGACTAAGATAGGGACACACTTCACAAAACAGTTCGAAGGCTCCCTCCCGCAGACAGGGAGGTAGAATTCACAGATCTCTCTGTACTTGTTTCTACAGTTGCACATCCACATTCTCTTAATGATGGAGGGGATATCTGAACATTAGACAGCAGCCTCCCTGTGACTCTTGTGTTCAGAAGAACTGAGACCAGTCAGATGCATCTGGTTATAATAGCTATACATTATGTTCCAGTGCCAGTGAATCTTTATGTGTGGATCTGGAAATGACAAAATCACTCCAGTGAAAATACAATCAATCAGCCTAGTAGTTTGTTATGGGGAGGAGAGTAGAGTATATGACTACCTGAAGGCCGGCATTGCATTTTTGTCCCAGTCTGGATATATAGAAAAAATTGCTTAATTCTTGGAAGTCCTAGTTGGCCTCTCACTGTCCATATCTAATTTACGGAAATCATTAAAAGGGCAGGTAGAGTGTTGGGTATAAATCTTGCAGTCATAATAAGAATTGTAAAGTTTATGTCACATGGGTGGGCTTGGTGAGTCTCTAAAAAGGACACATTTTGTGGGAGCAGAAGTGACGGGAATAGATGTTACTGTCTGCCTTATTTTCTTTTACAACTTGCTTTACAACTTGTGGAGCACAGTGTACAATTTCAGTAATAACATAGTCACACGAGACAAGTGTACACTATGTCAAGAACAAAGAGTCTGAAAGATGAGAAAAAATTGACAGCATTGAATTCATTCAGCTTAAGTAAATGGACATTAATAGGAGGCATAACAGAATGCAATAACTTAAAATAAGAAGTATATAGCACACAATTCATTAAGAATAAATTCTACACAAATTTTGAAGATTCAGTTAATTGGAGGCATGCTACAGACTTTGATATACATGCATCCAATTGATATCATCTTTAGAATTATGGGCAAATTGTTATAATCCAAATTCTGTTCATATGTAATGGAAATTGAAACTATTGCATATTCTTATTACTGTTGCTATTGATTGAAATAATTGAGATTACAGTTATTTTAACAATTATTTGTTTACAGCCTATGGGAGCGATAAACAAAAACATTGTACACCTTGCAGCTCCAGAATTCCTATTTGAGAAAACATTAATTTAATAAACGTTCTTCAGTCAAAATTAACAAGAAATGTTAAATGCCACTGTGGAAAAATACTTCAGTGCCACAGTGTAGTGGGGCTACATGAATAGTTAAATGTGTATTTTATATTATTGAGTGTTGTATTTGTCAACCTTTTCCCATGTACAAAAACTAAAAATTGCTGAAAAGGTTTTTCATTAGTGTTTACAAGCACATCAGCAAGTGTAGCATTTGCTCTTTTCAAAGGTGGAATTTTCTGTTGTTCTTGCTATCCAAGTCTTGCTTACATAATTTAAAAAGGACCACTCATTTCAGTTAAGGTAGACTTCTTCTGTCATCTCTTGAGAAACTCAAATGTCACTCTCACCCATCGGAAAAAAAGTCAATATTTCTCATGTGGTTTGTACACGGCAGTAAGGTATCTGGACATCACTTGATTCACTAACAGTGGCCGTCTGTTTACTTAACAGAACTTACTGGTCCAATCATTTTAGTTTTCTCTTCAGAGTAACTCTGGTTTATCTGTTGTGATGGGAATCACAACACTTTTGATTTATAGACAGGGTTTAGTTTCAGAGATGACACACTTTCTTACAAGCAGTAGTCAGAAAGTTACAGAATCAGCTGCTTTAACAGGTAACTCTCATGTCTCATGGTAATAAAACTCTTTAAAAGTGTGGGTCTCGCTAATACAATCAGGCTTAGTCTCAGCTACGGGGCTTCTGTCTTTCTGCATGGTCTTAAACTTGGTATCCCAGCCTCGCTCTAGCGGTGCAGCTCTGAGAAGATATTTCTGAATTTTATTAAGTCTGAAAAGACTGTAATGCAATCTGGTTTTATTGAAGATTAGTTACGTTTTTTTGTGCTTCATTTGTAGCGGAAAGACTATAAATCTGTTTCTTGTTTGTTTCACGAACAAAAGATCTATTCGTTTAAATTTGTGCAACTCAGAACTCAAAACTCAACATTGTTTTCATTTACATGTCAAGGATTTTGTGACTTTCTTCATTTTCTATTGTCTTTGGTAATTCTGCTTTATATTGAGCTTTTCATTTATCTTGTTATTGTTGTTTAGCTAGGACAACAAAGGACAGGTATTTAATATTTTTTTTTACTGGATCTATATGTATGTGTATGTAATATTAGGGGATAGGTTCAGGGATGTGTATGGCTTATTTATTTCACTTAGTTTTCAAAATATATTTTGTACTAGTTTTATTAATTACTTCTCTTGCCTAATCATTAATTGGGTGTTTATGTGTGGGAAACTTACCATTGATAAGGTATGATTTTACTTGCCTGAGTCTGAATTGTGCCCAAGCTCCTTCCTGAGCCATTAAATAGCCAAACATTCGTTTTTAAGCTCAGTTTTTATAACTTAATATTTTTCCCACATGTGCAGTTAGCTCACAAAATAGAGCTGAGGTGGGTTTTAACACATTTACTGCTGGACCATTTATTACCATGATGCTGTAGTATAGGTCTATGCATATATGATAAATAATGAACTCTATCAAAAAATGTAAAGAATTGTATTAGAACAGTTTTTTATCAACATTAACTCTGTCAAAAATGTAAATAATATGTTAATTAAATTATTTTAATCAGAAACATGACTAAAAATCAGCATTTGAATGAGAGAAGTTGAAGCATGGTAGCATGCAGAGTGCAGGGTTAGAAACACATGTGAAGCAAATATTTCTTTCCACTGTCCATGCTAATTGCACACAACCCATTTAGGAGTTTGCAACTGTTTGCACTCAGTGGGTGACAGAATGTCCATGTTGTGCTGTCCTGACAGTCAGGACAAGTTGGACACCTTGTAATGAAGAAACGTCTTTGGGGGAACTGTATTCGCTAGAACCTTCAGGTTCCACATCATCCAATTGATAGTCACTATCTCACTCACCATCATTATCATCAAATATTCAGCAAAGAATCTAGTTGGTTCCAAACATCAGCCGCTTTACACCCTTTCTGCAACAACATAACTATGAACTATCTATTTATAACACTATTTTCCGCAAGCTTTCGCCACCAAAAAAAAATTCAATGGCTATCCACTGGATGGAAGCACTATAGTAAGTAACTAAGATGTGGCACCAAAGATTGTCAACAAGCTGGCTGCATCTATCGTGGCTGTATACTGAGATATGAGTGCTTTTGTATGTCCCATTTTGACAGGTTGAATGAGATACGACTGAACTCATACCTCACAGATCTCATTCATCCTGATTTTCACACCTTTGGAGTCCTCACAGACGCCAACCATGGGTAAAGGCTTGGGAATGTTGACAAGATTTTTGAAGAGGTGAAGATGTGGCTACGAATACAGGAGTCAAACAGGTACAAAAAAGGGACACATTCTCTTGGTTCTCACTTTCATAAGGTCATTGAAGTTGATGGGGCTTATGCAGAAAATTGAGCAGAGTAGTAAATAATAAATGCATCTAGCTATGCTATGAACATCATTATGCATAACATATGAATATAATAATACTAAAAATTGTATTAAAAATGTTCTATCGTCAAATCTGCAGTATCTAAGGTTTTGTGAACCCTTCAGAAGACCATGCAGGTGTACTGTTTGGCATGGAATGATGAAACAAAAATATATTCCCAACAACTCCCATCAAGGGATGTTCTGAAATGATGGATTAAAAATGTAATCCTGGTGGAATCAATCTTTGCATTGCAGAACCCCTTAAAATTAAATCATTTAATTTTTTAATTCTTTAAATATGAAACAATCAATTACTGAAGGAGCTTTTAACACTGTTACTCTGGTATATACTCTATCTTCTTATGAATATGGAAATGCACATTAATTCATTTTAGGCAAACTGCCTAATTGTTTACATTGTCTTTTGTTTTAAAAAATGTGTAATTTTTCTTTGATTGT
This sequence comes from Polypterus bichir lapradei, assembly GCA_026402145.1. Classification (NCBI taxonomy): domain Eukaryota; kingdom Metazoa; phylum Chordata; class Cladistia; order Polypteriformes; family Polypteridae; genus Polypterus; species Polypterus bichir. The sequence continues at coordinate 1,498,594 of JANRMT010062809.1, read as the reverse complement.
AGCATACGTTACACATACACCTCTGAACTATCATCAGTGTTCTGTAAGTATCTGTCCATATGGTTGCATTACTGTATGTAGTTACAATTTTCCCCCTCTACAATTATATATTATTCTTATCTTTATCATGGTAAATAGCAAATAAAGTACAGATGGTGCAGATGACACAACAAAAATTATGTTTAACATTAATTAAAATGCATGACATGATAAAATGTAGCTGGACAATTACTGCTGAAAATTAATAGTTTTCCAATTAATGCGAAATGTGACACATGAGGAAATGTAATTGTTGCCAAAGTACAAAAATGCTTAAAATTATGTATGCAGTTTCAAAGAGATAAAGCTGTTTATGAGCTCAAAAGACATTTCCATATTTTTCAAAACACTTTGCAATATTGAAGCTTCAGGTTATGTGGTATTATTAATATACTTTTATAAGCATAAAATCACTTGAACAAGAAGAATTTGGCAGCAAGAATGAAGTCGAATTTCATTGCTACTGCTGTTTGTGCTCTGTGCATCTGGAAACTTGAATTCAAATGCAGTCACTAATCAATTTTACAAATGGCAACAATGACCTTTTTGTTTATTACAAATGTCCGCAAGACACTAAGTATTCCATTAGGTATTCCGAAACAGTGATTTAAAAACACCTCTCGACTGCCTGAAACAATGCAGGTGGTTAATGCTACTTGAATGGCGCATTACGAGGTACTGTAGGGTTTAAAACACAATTCACTCTCTGTGTTGAGCTTTCCTGTTCACCCTGTGTATGTGTGTGTGTGTGTGTGTGCGTGTTAAGGGGGCTTTCTGCAGGCCATGTGAATCTGAACTCCAGTTGAGTTGATTACAGAATGTCAAAGGAGGGAATCAGGCATTGGAATAGCTGTAGTAAATGATAAGGCAGTAAAATTGAATTAATTTTTAAAGGCATGTTTCCACTGAAATTACCACTGTGTAATACTTTAATTATGAATAAAGTACAGATAGAAAATGCTATAAAATAAAATGCAAATAAATGACAAAACACAATGCTGTAATACCAAAAAGAAAAAATATCAGGCATTATATATAACAAAATATGCACTTTTTTGTAGATACTGCATATACACTATAGTCTTTTCCTGTGTCACCAGTTTGAATATGGTTTTGTGTTTAAATTGAGAATGAGTCACATTTTGTCAATTATTGCTTAAATTATTCACTTTGTAATAAGATTATTCATCTTTATTATTTGTTTTAAATGAGATTTTTTCTTTTATGCACAACGTGTTAATTGATGTATTGCATATGTTTTTTTTCCTTTAAGTCATACTTTCATTTAAATGGTTAATTAATGGGTTGGTTTTTGATTTCTCCCAGATGAGGTTAATTGAAGGCACTAATAACAGCTGAGCAGGAGGACAAGGAGAGATGACAAGACAAGGCAGTACAAATGGGAAACAAACAAACAAACAGAAAGAAAGAAAGAAAGAAAGGTTTTATTTTTAAATTGAAAACCAGACAATCTTTGAAACTAAAATTGAGTTTTTTTTCTTTAAACTGAGAAAAGTACTCTGGCTGGTAAGATGAACTGCAAAGGGGTGGGACCCTGGTATATTGGAAATTCAAGAGGCATCCTCTTTGTGCTCTGCCAAGGTGAAAAGTGGAGGAGAGAACAGAAGCTCAACCCATCTGGAAGGAAACTGGAGAGAAACCTGCCTGGCAGTTCATACCTTAACCTAACTGCATTGTGAAGAAGGAACCTGATTACGGATAGTGGTTGAGGGTTCCTTTGATATGATGGGCTCTTTCCAATTCCATCTTTCAAATAAAGGTGTTTTCTCTTCACAGATTGGTTAATGTGGTGGCAGCATTGAAGAAGGTGGGGGTATCTGTAGCAGCATAGGCCTCAAACCTTTTTGGACATTTCTGCCATTTTGTTTGCTTTTTTTTAACACTTTTTTTTCCAAGATTGTATATGGAATCTATAGTTTTATTGTTTGGAACATGAGAAAGGACCTAGATTTGGGGTTGGGAAGAACATTTGTTTACATGTAGAGTCCTAGTGCTCAATACATTATCAGTAGATGGAGTAGTTGGCCTGTTTGGCATTAACGTGTTCTGGTTCTTAAAACACATAAGAGACATTTTAAATACTTGCATTTTCAAGAGGGATGGGAAATCCAGTCCTCAGCTTTTATGGGGTAACATTGCACAACAGGAGAGCACTAGTTCAGACAGACTGGGCTCAGTTGAATTTTATGGTGTGATCTGCAGAATCTGGCAACTGATGCTCATCATAATCTACTAAATCCTGTAAGAGACAGAAATCTACAAAGACAAGTTCTCTTCTTGAGCACAACAGAAGAGGCCATGTAACATACAAGAGAGAGTCCCCTTTGTTTTTTTTTTTTCTTAAGAGGATATGAAGATCTAAAACTTCAACATCTCTATAGCTTTGCTTCAGATCATAAGTTTTATTACAGTTAATGTTTTCTGGTGACTGTTTTTCCTTGTGAAGTCCTGAACAGCTGTTAGCAGAATCTGTTTTAGATTTAAAATTGTTAAGGGTCCCACCGGAAAAAGCAGGCAAAATTGCCCCCTTGATCAACTTGTATATATTTGTAGCTCCATGGTTATTGAGCCTTTGCCACAATTCGCATCCCAACTCTAAACTTAGTGGGGCTATAGGCTCAAGGAAGATTTATACCCTTTCTGGGGCAATTCCTGAAATGTAATGGTTGCAATGGTTGTTGAAAGTTCATATTCATGTAATTTTTACCACATAGTAATTTAATATTATAAATAAGATTTACAATCGTATGTAGAAGAACATGACTGGTTTTGCCACCAGATATTAAGAGAACACATACAACACTGGACTAGATCACTGGCAGTGTCCCAGTTTTTTTAAGTTCAGCCACTAAGAGGCAGTATCAAGACTAAATAATAAACATTAAGCTTTCTTGATCTATGTGATACATGTGCCAACAATTTCACCATGCTTCAAAAACATATGGTAATGATAGGATTTTGAAGAATCAGTTGTAATTGTGACACAAGCCCTTTAAAAAGTTAATATAAGTAAAGGAAAATAAGCGCCTGCCTCTTTCAAGCACTTCTTGACAAGTCTTTACCATATGAAGCCATCTATAGTAAGTGGTAGCAAAGGTTATGCTAAGGTTTATATAAAAATTAATGTTTATTTGCTACTTGTGATGCATCATTTGAGTGATTTCTGTACTCACAATGGTAAACTGGGCGGCACGGTTGTGCAGTGGTAGCGCTGCTGCCTCGCAGTTAGGAGACCCAGGTTCGCTTCATGGGTCCTCCATGCGTGGGGTTTGCATTTTCTCCCCGTGTCTGTGTGGGTTTCCTACAGGCGCTCCAGTTTCCTCCCACAATCCAAAGACATGCAGGTTAGGTGGATTGGCGATCCTAAATTGGCCTTGGTGTGTGTTTGTGTGTGTCCTGTGGTGGGTTGGCACCCTGCCCGGGATTGGTTCCTGCCCTGTGTTGGCTGGGATTGGCTCCAGCGGACCCCCGTGAACCTGTGTTCAGATTCAGCAGGTTGGAAAATGGATGGATGGATGGACAATGGTAAACTGAAAGCTGTATATTATATAATTTTGGTGCAACTCAAGCACCATACTCTACTCAGTGCCCTTGAGCGTCTAATTTGTTACCACTGAAGGGAACTGCTGTTTGTTAATTCCAGTTGCACACACCAACATTTCACTTCCATTGGCATCGTCCTCAATGCTGTATATGCTCTACAGTAAGCAAAATTGGGTTTATTGGCTGTCCCCTATATTTGCAGTATATACAAAATCTATACTGTATGTTTAATGTATATGTACTAAGTCAATGTAAAGTCACAGAATATTTCTCTGTCCAGACAGTTTCTTCAGTTTCCTCACATATTCAAAAAATGAGCCAGTTAGCCTAATTTGTGACTTTAAACTGGCCACATGTGATTACATGAGCACGCACAGAAATAGATGCAGTTTTTCTATTAACAAATGGGTGTGTAACAGCTATGGACACTAGTACAGATATGATTGTTTCCTTAATGGGTTGATTAGGATGAAGGTGGGGCACGAAAGCAGTCCATGACATAGTTAATGAACCCTGATGTGTATACGTTTGATTTTTTTTTTTTAATGTAGTTCTGTCTTATGTATTCAAAATAATATCCTGTACGTACATTATACAGTACTTTGTCATATGTATCCACAATTACCTTGTACTAATGAGATGGAAAGCTCTCTCCTCACCTGTTGGGATCAACAATTTTTATTTTTTGTAGTTTCCCCTGAACTGATTTTATTAAAATATACATTTATTTAAGGGGTACGAAAATAATATTTCCTTTTGTCTACAAGAGGTTTTGAGAGAGTTGCCATTTTTTGTGTTTGTAAGAATTATGAACGCTTTGAAATCAGTGCCTCCTGACTCACTGTTGTAAGAAATTTCCTCACAAATGATATACTGTTAAACATGTTTTATGTCTATTTATACAGGAACTTTGAGGGTCCTCCCCTATTTTTGACCTTCTGTACTGCAAAAATGGCTTTTTGGACAATATTTTGTGCAAGAAATTACACCATTATGGTAAAGAGTGGGTACTCTGGTTTCCTCCCACAGTCCAAAGCCATGCAGGTTAGGTGCATTGGCGACTCTAAATTGTCCCTAGTGTGTGTGTGCATGCCCTGTGGTGGGCTGGCACCCTGCCCGGGGTTTGTTTCCTGCCTTGCGCCCTGTGTTGGCTGGGATTGGCTCCAGCAGACCCCCGTGACCCTGTAGTTAGGATATAGCAGGTTGGATAATGGATAGATGGATGATAAAGAGTAAACTGATAGGAATATTCAGCAAAAATATTCAGAAGGACTGAAGCTGTGCATGGCATATCTACCAAGCCCGAGGGTTCACCTCCTAATTGGATATGTTGGGCCAGATTTACTCCTTTTCACACAACTTTGAAAATATAGGGGTTGCCAATGTGGAATTTTGTTTTATGTCATTTTTGAGCTTGCTGATCATGAATTTGATGATGTTTTTGATATTCGATTCTTTACAGGTAGCCCTCTAAGAACCACTCCCACTCCATAAGCATGTGGTGTATTGTTTGAGAAAATTTTAAGGTCAGTGATTATGAATATGTTATTTTAGATTTTTAATCCTTTACTAGTGATATAGCCCTGTATGGACTTCTATCAGTGGGTAAAAATGACATATTTCATATATGTTCTGCTTTATCATGTGTTCTGAAATTACCCTGTAAATATGACATTGAAAGTCCTCTTCACATCTGTTACGATAAATAATTTTAAAAAATATTTTGTAGGTTCCAATGAACTAATTTTATTATAGTATACATCTATTTAGATATATCAAAATAATGCTTATTTTTGTCTAAAAGAGGTTTTCTAAAAGATGGCATTTTTTTGTATTCATTCAAGAATATGTAGACTTAAAGCATTTAAACTGGAGCACACATTTTAATATTTCAAATATCTGATACAATGATTCTTATTTATGTTAAAGTGCCATTTTAGAACGTTTATTTATAAATTTAGATACCTGGCTCAATTCACTCCTTGGACCGTGAGACTGTACCCCATGCTCAAACCTGCGTCAATGCAGCCTGGCTGAAATAGAGATGCCCATCTACTTGAAAGCAAAAATCTATAAAATGGTCATTCGCCCAATTACCCATTATGGATGTGAATGGTGGCTAGCGAACGTGAAACACAAACAGCTCCTACGCGCCATGGAAATTGACATGCTGTGGTGGTCACCGGGGGTCATCCAACTTGACCGTCTCATGAGCGAGGACATCTGATGGATGATAGGCGTTGTGCCCATTGCTGGGAAGATGAGTGAGGCTAGGCTCTGATGTTATTGCCGTGTCATTCGCCATAGCGCAAATGATTCAGTAGCGTAGACTGCGCTGTATTTCAACCCACGTTGTCGGCAAATATGAGGCTGACCAAAGCGCTGGTGTATGGATCAAATCAAGGACGATACAAAGCACATTGACGTAGCCCTCAAGGATACTCTCAACCATGCCAAGTGGAAACATGCATGCCGGAACAGCGGACCCTGTGCTGACTTGGGATAGCTGCTAGAATGAAGATTCCTATTTATTATGCACTTATACCTACATTTCTTATACACACCACAAATTTGAGTAGCTTACGCTAATTCCAACTTTTTCTTTTTAATGTTATGCCATGACATCATCTTTTATTTATATATGGGTGACACCATTTTCTGAGTCCTGTTGTCCAGACGTGACCTTGATGTCATCACCGCAATAGGTAAAAGCTCAACACTGGCAGTCATTTCTCATCTGAGTTAATGGGTAAATCCCTGTGTTAGTGTGCAGATCTTTTGGTGAATTATTTCCTGGCTTTAGAGTTTTGCTTTTTCTTTGAGGTACCTTGAATTTTGATTAATGATTGAAACTTGGTGACAAATCAGCTTGATTTTTGCCTTGATTTTGGTTCATTCCCTGTTAGTTTTATCTCGTGATCCTTATTATTAAAAACCCTTAGTTTCTCATTCTATCTCACAGTCAGCCTGACAGGGTATTACCAATATTGTACCTATGTTAAAAAATATACTCATAAATAAATCTGATGTACAAAGACAATAGGTACATACATAATATTCAACACATTAGTTGAACAACAATTTTTATGTTGAGTATATTTTGTTATTATACTTGAGTATGTTATCAAATTATTTCTACCTTAAATAATGATCCTAGGAGCTCTGTTGTCCGGGGCTTTATGCCCCTGGTAGGTTCACCCAAGGCAAACTGGTCCTAGGTGAGGGATGAGACAAAGAGCTGTTCAATAGAACTCCTATGACGAAGAAAAAATTTGGACAGCGTTTTCCCTCGCCCAGGCGCGGGTCACCGGGGCCCCCCTCTGGAGCCAGGCCTGGAGGTGGGGCTCTATGGCGAGCACCTGGTGGCCGGGCCTGCACCCATGGGGCTCGGCCGGGTACAGCCTGAAGAGGCAACGTGGGTCCCCCTTCTCGTGGGCTCACCACCTATGGGAGGGGCCAAGGAGGTCGGGTGCAGTGTGAGTTGGGTGGTGGCTGAAGGCGGGGACCATGGCGGTCCGATCCTCGGCTACAGAAGCTGGCTTATTGCCCCCCAACTTGGGTTTACCCTGGTGGACGAGAGGGTAGCCTCCCTCCACCTTTGGGTGGGGGGACGGGTCCTGACTGTTGTTTGTGCGTATGCGCCAAACAGCAGTTTGGAGTACCCACCCTTTTTGGAGTCCCTGGAGGAGGTGCTAGAGGGCATACCTTCTGGGGACTCCCTCGTACTGCTGCGAGACTTCAATGCTCATGTGGGCAATGACAGTGAGACCTGGAAGGGCGTGATTGGGAGGAATGGCCCCCCCGATCTGAACCTGAGCGGTGTTTTGTTATTGGACTTCTGTGCACATCACGGATTGTCCATAATGAACACCATGTTCAAGCATAGAGGTGTTCATATGTGCACTTGGCACCCGGACACCCTGGGCCTCAGTTCAATGATCGACTTTGTGGTTGTGTCGTCGGACTTGCGGCCACATGTCTTGGACACTCGGGTGAAGAGAGGGGCTGAGCTGTTAACTGATCACCACCTGGTGGTGAGTTGGCTTTGATGGTGGGGGAGGATGCCGGTTAGGCCTGGTAGACCCAAACATGTTGTGAGGGTCTGCTGGGAACATCTGGCAGAGTCCTCTGTCAGAAGTAGCTTCAACTTCCACCTCCGGCACAACTTCGACCACATCTCGAGGGAGGTGGGGGACATTGAGTCCGAATGGGCCATGTTCTGTGCCTCTATTGTTGAGGCGGCTGACCGGAGCTGTGGCCGTAAGGTGGTTGGTGCCTGTCGTCCCTGAACCCGTTGGTGGACACCGGCGGTGAGGGATGCCGTCAAGGTGAAGAAGGACTCCTACTGGACCCTTTTATCTTATGAGACTCTGGAGGCAGCTAATAGATACCAACAGGCCAAGCGGAATGCGGCTTCAGTGGTTGCTGAGGCTAAAACTCAGGCATGGGAGGAGTTTGGGGAGGCCATGGAGAACGACTTTCGGACGGCTTCGAGGAGATTCTGGTCCACCGTCCGGCGTCTCAGGAGGGGGAAGCAGTGCAGTGTCAACACTGTATATAGTGGGGATGGTGCGCTGCAGACCTTGACTTGGGACGTTGTGGGTCGGTGGGGGGAGTACTTTGAAAACCTCCTCAATCCCACTAACATACCTTCCAATGAGGAAGCGGAGCCTGGGGACTCCGAGGTGGGCTCCCGCATCTCTGGGGCTGAGGTCACTGAGGTGGTCAAAAAACTCCTTGGTGGCAGGGCCCCGGGGATGGATGAGATACGCTCGGAGTTCCTCAAAGCTCTGGATGTTGTAGGACTGTCTTGGTTGACACGTCTCTGCAACATCGCATGGACATCGGGGACAGTGCCTCTAGATTGGCAGACCGGGGTGGTGGTCCCCCTCTTTAAAAAAGGGGACCGGAGGGTGTGTTCCAACTACAGAGGGATCACACTCCTCAGCCTCCCTGGAAAAGTCTATTTGGGGGTCCTGGAGAGGAGGGTCCGTTGGATAGTCAAACCTGGATTCAGGAGGAACAGTGTGGTTTTCGTCCTGGTTACGGAGCAGTGGACCAGCTCTACACCCTTGACAGGGTCCTGGAGGGTGCATGGGAGTTTGCCCAACCAGTCTACATGTGTTTTTGGACTTGGAAAAGGCGTTCAACCGTGTCCCTCGGGGAATCCTGTGGGGGGTGCTCTGGGAGTATGGGGTACCGGACCCCCTGGTAAGAGCTGTTCGGTCCCTGTACAACCAGTGTCAGAGCTTGGTCCGCATTGCAGTAAGTTGAGCCCATTTCCAGTGAGAGTTGGACTCCGCCAGGGCTGCCCTTTGTCACCGATTCTGTTCATAACTTTTATGGACAGAATTTCTAGGCGCAGCCAGGGTGTTGAGGGGATCTGGTTTGGTAGACTCAAGATTGGGTCACTGCTTTTTGCAGATGATGTTGTCCTGTTTGCTTCATCAGGCCGTGATCTTCAGCTCTCTCTGAATCGGTTCACAGCTGAGTGAGAAGCAGCTGGGATGAGAATCAGCACCTCCAAATCCGAGACCATGGTCCTCAACCGAAAAAGGGTGGAGTGCCCTCTCAAGGTTGGAAGCGAGACCCTGCATCAAGTGGAGGAGCTCAAGTATCTTGGAGTCTTGTTGACGAGTGAGGGAAGAATGGAGCGTGAGGTCGACAGGTGGATTGGTGCGGTGCTCTGCATCGGTCTGTCGTGATGAAAAAGGAGCTGAGCCGTAAGGCAAAGCTCTCAATTTACCAGTCGATCTACGTTCCTACCCTCACCTATGGTCATGAGCTATGGGTAGTGACCGAAAGAACGAGATTGCGAATACAAGCGGCTGAAATGAGTTTCCTCCGCAGGGTGTCTGGGCTTTCCTTTAAAGATAAGGTGAGAAGCTCAGTCACCCGGGAGGGGCTCAGAGTATAGCCATTGCTCCTCCACATCGAGAGGAGTCAGATGAGGTGGCTCGGGCATCTGCTCAGGATGCCTCCTGGACGCCTCCCTGGTGAGGTGTTCCGGGCACGTCCAACTGGGAGAAGACCCCGGGGAAGACCCAGGACACGCTGGAGGGACTATGTCTCCTGGCTGACCTGGGAACGCCTTGGCATTCTCCCGGAAGAGCTAGAAGAAGTGGCCAGGGAAAGGGAAGTCTGGGCCTCTCTGCTCAAGCTGCTGCCCCCGCGACCCGACCTCAGATAAGCGGAAGAGTGATGGATGGATGGATGAATTAAAAGCTGCTGCCGCCAGCGCCAGTGATTGTATCCATGTGTTTGTGTTAGGCTGGAGTCTCTCTGAACAACAACAAAGAGCGAGAAACATACTAGACGGTGAAAACAACGTATCGGTGATGTGAAAATTCAAAATAAAACAATTTCCAAACATTACAATAAGGCATACAGGTGGATGTATTGTAAAATGAGCTTTCAAATGCCGTGTCATTCTCCAAAATTGATACAGTATTCTCTCGCTCGCTCGCTTTCTCTTTTGTGAGCCTGGAGCGCCTGTGTGTGTGTATGCCTCTCTCTAGCGCGCCTGTGTGTGTGTGTGTGCGCGCCTCTCTCTTGCGTGTGCCTGTGTGTGTGTGCCTCTCTCTCGCGCGCGCACCTGTGTGTGTGTGCCTCTCTCTCACGTGCACGCCTGTGTGTGTGTGTG
>JANRMT010062809.1:1210158-1488338 GCA_026402145.1 Polypterus bichir lapradei | reverse complement strand
TGTGTGTGTGTGCCTCTCTCTCACGTGCACGCCTGTGTGTGTGTGTGTGCGCGCCTCTCTCTCGTGCGCCTGTGTGTGTGTGTGTGCCTCTCTCTCATGCGCCTGTGTGTGTGTACCTCTCTCTCGCACACCTGTGTGTGTGTGTGTGCCTCTCTCACGCGACTGTGTGTGTGTGCCTCTCTCTCCCACGCCTGTGTGTGTGTGTCTCTCTCTCCCACACCTGTGTGTATGTGTGGCGCTCTCTCTCTCTTGCTCGCTGCACAGGAAATGCACAGGGAGAGACTGAACATGTACACACCAAAAGGAATACTGGCTTGTTTATATACCGAGTGTGTGGTCGTGAACTAAGGCAAAAGTTTGGCAAACTTTTTGATTGTAAGCCGATTTGTACGTGTACCGAGACGTTCATGAACCGAGGTTCCACTGTATCCATGTATAAGACGCACCTGGGTTTTTAGGCCTACTTCTTAAGAAAAAAATGCGTCCTATATACGGGTATTTACGGTACTTGCATAAAAATGTATGTCTACATTCACTTTTACTTTCCTACATTTCAAACTGTAATGGTTACTTTTACTCCAATATATTTTGCTAGGCACATTTTTTCAATGCCATATTAAAGCAAAAAGCAAACTGGCTACACAAAAACAAGTTTTACTTTTAACTTAAGGACAGGTTGCCCTGGCTTTAGAAAAATTTGCATTTACAAATAATCTATGACAATTTTCTAATACAATATGTGCCACTGGGCCTAACATCTCATATTCGACACAGTCATTTCAGGTATACCTCATCACATGCAGTACAATAAGGTGAGGCTGGACATTGGTGATGCATAGTCCCGGCCTTATTAAACATTATTTAATGAAGGGCAATGCCTTATTAGGATTTATTTTGATGACTAATGTTATTATTATACTAATTCTATCAATTTTCATGTAGTTTGGCGTTATTTGAACAAAAATTGGGGTCATTTTGGGAATGCTTACAAATGTTTTCCATTTAAAATAATTGTATATAGGTATTTGCATTATGAAAATTCACTTTACGAAGGGGTTTTCAGAAATGAATTAGTACCTTGTTAAAGTGGGGGAAGCCCAAAAGCCTCTCCTTTAGCACTTACCAAAATTAATTAAAATGCAGTCATTGAGATGTCCAGCTCATGCTGAATGGCACTGCTTCAGGCTGCAGTTTTCTCATACTTTTATGATTATAATGCAACTCACACACAAAAGCAAGTAGTCTGAATTATTTTAATTTTCTAAGTCCTTTTCTTGACTATGTGTATTCTGTATAGCTCTCATATATAATTGCTGTTCTCTGCGGAGAACAGGAAGGGGTGAGTTTAGGTGACCTGGAACTGGAAATAACACCAAAGGTGTTGCAACCATGAATCACTGCTTCTGTAGAGGGAGGAAGAGAAGAGGCACCGGGCAGCAATGTCAACCCCTGGTCTGGAGCATAATTATATTTAAATGAGGCCCAAAGTTGTCTCCCAGTTGCATATTTGTGACTATATATTTATTTATTTATATATAAAATACATGTGTAAGGGAATAGATAGCAGTTTTCTACATTGTAGTGTGCTGAGAAGCTCACCAAACCAGCAAGCTAAATAAAAGGACAAACCACTTATGGGATGCACACTGGCCACTCTGGAGGTAAAAATAAAGGAGAGACTAAAAGCAAAACTGAGTGCCATTATGAACAATGCTACACATCCTCCCTCTGACACACTAATACTGAGTACTTTTAGCCAACGAATTATTCAGCAGAAGTGTGTCAAGAAACGCAACTGGGGCTCCTTTATACCAACAGAAATATGCCTGCATAATGCCTCACTGTGACTGTGACAGCTAAAGTTCTCTTTCTTTTTTAATTTTCTTTCTTTTGAGTCATTCTGGTGTGTGTTCAGTCCATGGTGTTTATCTATTTTTTATTTATTTAATGAGCTTCTGTAAAAAGCTACATTTCCCCCAGGGACAAATACAATTCTACCTATCTAACAAACAGGGAGAGATCCTACACTTGCTTGTACTTTGATACTTAAGTACAATTAACATCAAATACTTTAAAATTTCTATTTGAGTAGTTTCATCATGGGAAAATTTTACTCTATTTCAGTCGCTTTTCAAAAAGTATCACTGCTTTTACTCAAGTATGGCTATTAGGTAGTTTCTACCACACTGCATTAACCTTAATTCACTTTACTGTATTAAGCTGCACTGAGTATATTCAAAATTTTACATATGTCCAAAAGTCATTATACTGTAATGCCGCTAAATTTTGCAACAGTCGAGTGTAATATGAGTTCTGAGTTAAACATATTAAAAAAATGAAGGTGGATTCCCCACCTGTCCACGAGGTGATGAAGCTTGGAAATAATGAGGAACAACATTTACATTAGGTAGAATGCCCAGCGGGAGCTAAGTGGTCTTTTGGCCTTGAAATGCACTGAAGATTTCATTGTTTTCTCCTGTCCTGCTGGCTATCTGACCTTGTTATTGCACTCCTCCTTAGAGAGTTAGAATAAAATACTATATATAAGAATTTATCTTTCTTCTAATTATCTATATATATAATTCACTAAGGGCACGCAAGACAATAAGCGCAAGACAGAGTCTTGCCCGCCAACTCTAAGACCATGGGATACGCTCGACAGAGCCCTGCCCGCCATCTCTAACCCTCCTACCACGTCATGGGATACGCACGACAGAGCCATGCATGCCAACTGTAACCGTCCTCCCGAGTCCAGAGTCGCTCTCGAAGCACACAACAACTCACTAAACACAGCCTCACTCGCTTTCGTCTGTGCAAAAGTCCACATGCACCTCTGAGCCACGTTGACTTTACACCGCATGCAACTCACAGAGCCACGCCCACCAACTCTAAGACCATGGGATGCGCACACATTTAGTGTATAAATGGATATAAATAATTGCATGTAAACGATTCGCCAAAATCTGCTGTATGTAAATGACACTGTTTAAAACGTTATTGTTTTTTCATCAGAAAACCTGGTTTCCATGTCTACCTGTATTAGTTTAAATGGCACTTTTACCACTCGCAATAGGGCGGACACGCTGACTTACCGTGTCGACTGGGCAACACAGTGAATGCGGCGTCTATCTATATATGTCAATGTTTTCCGTAGCTTGCTACAGGAAGGTACTCTCTCGACCATTGGCATTGGTTTCGCTCCTTGCTGTTTTCATTATACTGCGACGGTGGTTTCCTAAGCCTTTGTTATACTGAATTCCTTTCTCACCGTTTTCCATTCCTATTCTTACACCGCTATATGCTACGGTGGGCTTCGGATAGTATATCTATATTATGTAAGCCTGGATTAATTTATTTTTGGTTAATCATTCATTATTATTCTTAACTAATTTAATTAATTTTTTCTCTAATTCTAACTATTTCTTAAGACATTTTGCAAAGCACTTTGAACTACATCCCATGTTTGAAAATGTGCTATACCTCTATACATATAAATGTTTTTGTTGATGTAAAGGAGGAATGGTGAAGCTCTTGGTTTGATGTTGGAACAAACTCAAATAATTTTCCACATTGACACATGCTCTGTTTTTGGTTTTCAGTACTTTGATTTCAGAAAAACCTGCCTCATAAGTATGTTGTTGCAAATGGTAAGATACATCTGATGGCTTTTTTTGCTCAACACTGGATATTCATTTCTGAGATTGCTCCAAAATCTTGACAGGGCAATGACAGAGAATTGCATTTTCAAACTTCCATCACAGGCTATTTCAAATAGTTACTCTTGTGACCTCAAATCAAGACAGTCCTAATCAGATCTGGGCTCAAATGGAATTCTGACCCAGTTTAAATGACAATTATCCAGCTCTGAGAAATAGACAATGAAGTATTTATTCAGGTGTGTCATATGTGACAATATTAAATGCAGGATTATGTCTGCAAGCGCAACAGATTTTCCAAGATTCTGGTGAAGGAGCAGGAACATTACAGTATTTCCTATGTTTAGCTTTTTCTCCCAGCGTTCAATTTTTTTGTATAAATGCACAAACGTTATCTTGCAAATTGAGTACGCTGTTATCACTGCCCTGTATGTTCTGATTCCAGCTATTTAAAAGTTAAAATACATCGGCCAAATACACAAGCTTCAGAACCCACGACTGGTTGTCAGAATAGTTAGCAAATTGGGAGATCTCTGATGAGAGAAATTCACGCAGCTCTTTGTGGAGATCAAACACTTGTTGTAAAACTGCTCTGCAAAAAAGCCACTGGACCTCAGAATGCAGCAGAAGGTTTTAAAAACTGCCAACCATGTCACTGCACAGTTTGGTGATTAAGGGGACATGCTTTGAGGCTATTTAACTTTAACAACGTCTTGAAGCACTTGTTGCAATTCATCCTTCATTCTTTTAGCAGCAAGTGCCTCTCTGTGAAGCATGCAGCGTGTATCCACAGCATCTGGATCTCTGGCCTTTATTAGTGCAACGACTCACTACACTTGCCTGTCATGGCAATGGCGCAATCCGTATAGACACCCACGCAATGAGACCTGTCAGTTAAATTTGCCTGCATGAAAATTTGAAAAATATCCTGACCTGTTAAATCTGACATAGACAATAAGCTGTGCTGTGTTAGCTGTGTATTTGCTTTTGTCCACCTGCAACACAAACCAAAGGCTGTTTTTTACCCTTTTCCAATTGGACTGTTACATTCTCAGCCATGTCAGATATCCATCTACACACAGTGTGTCTGATTCCTCACCAAGCAATTCCTGAACTATGATTTTGGTCACCAGTAATATCTGATTTTCTCTAACTGTGTAAGCTTTTTTCATATGGGCAATGTGATACAACAACCAAAAAGGATGCCTTCAGTGCCCTCTCTGAAACCGTTGCTTGGTGTGTGAAAGTGCTTGCTTGTTTCACAAGCAGTGCTGCTTTCCTTTGGAAAAAGTCAACATGTTTCCCAACATCAGCTGGATGCTTTTGTTCTAGATGTTTTTTTTTTTAATTAAGACGGCTTTAGACATGCATTTGACAAAATTACCTGACAAAGAACGCATTTGGGGTAATCAAGTCCATCTATTTTCTTAGCGAGCACAAATCTATAATTTATGAAAGTAGCTTCATACTTTATAGATTTAGATTTTGCTTTTGAATATAACTCACTTGATAAATTTAAAGCATGATGGATTTTCTTCTGAATGTTTCCTTTTAAAAGGCAGTCCATCATTACATATGTTTTATCATTTCGACGCACTATACCTAGCTTTCTTCTTGGGAACCACTGAACAAGGGTGAATGAGGACACTGAACAACAGAAGCTGGTACAAAAAGTACTTTCTGCTTTTATTTAAGAAATCTGTGTCTGTATCAAGTAAAGTACAGGGCTTCTTCTCGATAAACAAATGATCCACAATAAAAATAGTGTTCAGTGAGGTTGAAAATCAGTAATGAATAACCCATTGAAGTGAAGGATAAGATTAACAGTCGGAATTACTTTTACAATTCTGTCCAGTGTTGTCTCTCTCTCTCATATGTTCTCATCTTGCACTGCTCACCCATCTCCTTGGTATGCTCAACAGGACAAGTCCCTGGGAAAAATAGTCCACTTGACTCGTGTCCCAGTTACAATCCCTAAGGTTCTATTGGGATGCGCTGAGCCTGACTCCATCAGGCCTGCGCCTTGGCATCCACTGGATCCCTAGGTGCCCCTCATTGACTCCCATCCTGATCACAATTCCTCAGCATCCTCTGAGACACGCTGAGCTAGACTCCGTCTTCCTTATGTTCATTTCAGTGTCTGTAGGATTCCTAGGAGCCCCACAATTGCTGCTAATCTCCACTCCGCTTGCCTCACAGTGGAGTGCTCCCACCTCCACCAGCCTAAGTTGCTACACTGTTTTTATTTAAAAATTAGCACACTGCCACAGACTCCTAACTCACTTCACCATACGTGGTTTCATGTAAGCTTTTTTTTTTATTAATCTTCTGGACATTCCTTGACTGGCAGTTGCAGCAAAAGCACTGAAGCAGCAGTGACTGAGAAAGTTAAAAGGTGCTAAAAGAAACATATTCTTGAGTGAGGTATGAATTTAAGACCAGACAGTACTGTAAAAGATCATCTGTTAAAAAGACATGAGATGGAGTACTAATGTTTTCAGAAAGTGAGGTGTTTTGAGCAGATATCAGATTTATTATATTGGAGTAGGAATGGCGAAACACTCTATAATAAAATGCCAAGGTCTATGTTAATGGAAGATGACAGAAACTGAAACTGTTTGTCTAACTTTATGTAGCACTTAAAGGAAGCAATTGTTGAGTAGAAAATAACTGAAAGGACAAAAATAATGACATTTCCAAGCTCAGGAGTAAGTACTTTTACACTCTATAAAGGTGATAATGAATCCTAGTAATAAAGGGTTAAAATAACAAAAAAGTGAATCGATTGAAAGAGGACACTGAAAATGACAGAGAAATCAATTTATTTTTATTTACATGAAAATAAAGGTAAATCATAAAAAACTTTTATAGTTTAAATAGATTTACTAAGAAATTCAAATTCCGTTAACAAAATGTGGTGAAGGAGAGCCTGAATGGAAGATGCCACATTCAGTAAATAATGTATAAAAGAGCTGCTTTATAAAATGATGAACATATTGAAAGTAAGATGGGCAGAGAAAGGAAAGAATCCTCTGTTTTGTACTAAAAGGCCATGAAATGAATGAAGAGAGTGAACAGTTGGTATTGGAATTTTTTTAGAATCTATGGAATTTTGAAAAGCATATAAACAGAGAAAAAGTTTTTTAAATTCCAGATGAGCTGTCTTTGAAACATGAACAGAAGCAGAGTAAGAAGGATATAAAGAAGATATTACCACATATACATAATCATGTTGTCAGTGCAGAACAAATGGAAGTTAATCATTTTTAAGTCCAAATAAGAACTCCTGACAAACAGCTAAAAAGCTTTGTTAGGATAGGAGTCCGTCCCTACAATATAATCTGCAAGGATGGAACCAAAGGTGGATGTGGCATCAGTAACACAGAGCTCACTCCTACACACACCCACACAATGATGAATTAGTATCACCAGTTAACTGAACAAACCTATATTTGGGAGGTTGGAAGAAAAATGTGTATCCAAAGAATAACCTACATACAAATGGGAAAAAAATTATCAAAGGTCCACACAGACTGCGACAGAACAGAGCAAAACTAGGAGACTAGACCCATGTAGTGGTTGTGCAAAGAATTGTGCCACAATGTCAAAATGAAATCAATTTTTCCGGGAAATATGATAAAGGTTGCAAAAAAATGGTTATCAAGTGTCAGTCTGTAATGTCGATCTTAGAGAATCACATTATGCATGAAAGATAAAAAATGGAGGATGGTGTAAGTCTATTAATACTTACTAATGGCACAGCAGGACTTTAATAAGATATTGTGGTGACAACTGGCATACTTCCTTGAACCCTGGTGTGCCAATAGCCATGTCCAAGGATGAGCTGAGAAATGAGGATGCATAACAACAAGAATAGGTCCAAGTGAGCTCAGTGCTTTTAATTAGAAACTGTTTAACAAAGTGCAGTGCTTCTTAATAAATAAATAATCCCTGATAAAAACAAGTGCATAAGTAAGTAGATGTTAAAATCCCATAAATAGGTTCTTTCTAACAAATAAAATCTATAAATAAAACCATGAAGACTTCAGGTTCCCTCTTCTGTGCTTATCTTCAAGCAAGATCTGTGTGGCTTTCTCATTCCATCTCCCCAGCTCACCCAGCACGACTTGTAGCTGGCAGCAGATGCCAACAGTCCCTCAGTCTGGCTGACATTCCAGCCACCTCATCCAGTCACCATGGGATGCTTAAAGCTGGACCTCCGTCTTCCATGCACCCATCTCGGCATCTATGGGAACCCCAGGAGCCTATTGGATCATTCCCTGCTCTTCTATAATATTCTACGGGAATCATCCACCCCAAAAGCACAGTTCCTCTCACTCCCTTGAGAGGCCATTGATGGCCTGCCTCCACACTATCGCCATTACACCTAATTCTGTTTCTCTTATTCCTTGGTTTCTCTCTTTTCTACTAACCCGCTCAGGCTTTGCTTATATTTCATTTGGGTACAGGTGGCTTGTGGCTTAATCACAGACCTGTGCATGGATCGTCATGTCTGCACATGCTTGCCAATTCCCTCATCGACACCCCAGGCCTGCTCTGCCACGCTACTGCATGCACCATGCCACCCCAGAGGACACTATTTTTATTTAAAAGCTAGTGCACTGCCGTGGTCCCTATAGAGAAATGTATTTGTAGAATTGATGATTCATATGTATTTTAAGAAAATCATGAGCACACAAGAAGACAAGTATTATATCTTATTGAGCACTAGTATTGTAAGGATCACACTTAAAGAGGGCTATGCCTATATATTTTTTTTTATTTTTCTGAGAAAGCTAGAAACCACCAATGTATTATAAGTCAAAGGTCAAGTATGTGAAAAGCGGTGGAGAAAGTACACTCCCCTTTTCTAGATGGGGAATGTAAACTTTCAGGCTGGAAATATTGGTGGTGAACACTGGACCGATATTAGGCAGGAACAGGGCCTGTCAAGTGAGTGTGATGAATATAAAGAGTGTACGCCCATTAAGCTGAGGATGACAAATGTGTTGGGTGATAAGAACTGTAATAAAAGTAATGTTTGCCCATCACTGGGTGCTCATCTCAAATGATCACAGTCCATGTGTGCATCATGCAATAAAGCATGATTCTGCTGCTTTTCCTGAGACTCTGTGTGCCTTTCTTTGAAGAGAGGCTGCCCCGACTCTCCACAACAACCTCTATCTCATCTGACCTCAGATACTAATAAAATATTCTGCAGTAGGGACCTAATATGGGATTGACAACATTAACGAGTAAAAAGGGCTTCTGAAACAGCCTCCATTAAGTTTCAAGTGGAATGTAACACGGAAAAGAGTAAAACCATTAAAGTGAAATATTTAAAGAAGGTTTGATTGTGATAATACCTTAAATGTATTTCTGGGTAGTAATTTTTTGAGATGAATTCTGGGGAGGATGAATGAGGAGACTATGTTGTTGGGAACGGGTTGGTTGATAACAAATTGTGTACAGTTACATCTAGTAGAACACAATAAAGAAAATAAAATTAGTTTCACTAGGCCTCCACTTGAATGCTTACTAACAAGAGTGAGAGAAAATGGAAAAAACAACACAGGAGAATTCTGAATCTTCACACCATTAAATACCACTATGACAAGCATACAAGACTAGGATGAAAATCAAACTGAACATATGTCTTTCTAAGGCTAAACTGGAAATGTCATTAGGACTAGTCAGTTACGGAAACAGCTGAGGAGTTTAATGAATTTAGAAGACTTGCTTTGGTGATGTTAAAAATAACATACACATGATCCAGCTCTAAGACTGCATGTGGAGTTTTCTACAAGGGAAAACCTTTCAGCTGATTATATTAAAATTATTGCTGGCTTGATGCCTGCTAATAAGGATGATGGACCATCTATCCAACACTCCCTTTTTATGAGCCTTGGTCTTGCTTAATGAGTTTCCCACCACAGCAGGTGATAAAGATGATAACAGGCTGAAAAGCAGATGGGGAGGCGTGACAATGGAGGAGATAAAGCTGGTTGGGATGCTGAAAAGGAAGGAACAGGTGAAGCAGGGCTGGAGGGGGAGGTAGAAATGGCAGAGACTCTTTTCAAGAAGTCATCATCTGTTCCTTTAATACACATTTTTATTAGATATCCAATTAATTTACTGCAAAACATGAAAACAGATATGAAGTGGGTATGTCCAGCTTTACTGAAATGACACATGTCATTGGGGGTTGATCTTTCTTTTGAATTTTCCAAAGAATGACCCATTAAAAGAAAATAAACATTTTTAAACAAGTGAAAAAGAGCTGAACTTTCATATTTTTTAGGTAAGGAAGAAAATGTTCTTGCTGCAGAAATGCAAAATTACACTGTGTACTGTAGGGGAATCTCGAACACTAACCTTCAAAGTCATCAGTTCCCTTAAGGAATGTGTTGTACTGCTTTGAATCTGAGACACATCATCCAATTTACAATGTACCTCAGTTTATTTTTTCAACCATGCAGTAACAATTTGCTTAAAGAACACATTCTTATTACCCAAAGAACACATGTGAATAAAACACCGTCCTCAATATTTCTCCCAATAGGCACTGTAATAAAAAATAAACAAATGCAGTAAACAAGAATTTAACTCATGAGACAAAAATGAAGCTGTGACAGCATTGAAGACAGTGATAGATGATATTTGTGTTTTGCCTTCTGTGAAGGGAATGGATTGATCTGACAGATAGTAACTTGATGTGATACATAGACAGTGTCTTTTCTGGAAAACCTTGTACCTCATGGATTGTGCAGGGTTAGCCGATATTTTTTTGAAAATGAATACTAGTTTTTTTGAAGTGCTTATAAAAATGAATATAGATTGATAGATAGATAGATCTAGTTTTTTAATTGGTACTGTTTTTGCAGAGATACATTAGGAACTACAAGGCATCTAGCCTGGTGTCTCTGTTGTTAAAGAACTGCCATCCTGGGGCGGAATGGTTTTGTTTTCTAGATTGGTTGTACTTTTTGTTCTCCCTTTCATTCCCCCCCTGCTAAACACCATGTGTTTCAGTTAATAAATGAACCATTGATTTTATAATGTATTACATGTGAGGAGAGAAATTATATGGACTCTCTCTTAACTCTTAATATAGATTTTTTTATTACATTAGATTAAACTTTATTTGTCACCAAGGGAAAATTCAAATTTTAAAGTACAACAAAATCCCCCCAACACACATAACGTCTGGCTTGGATAACAAAGAGCTGCTACTTTCAATACAAGCTGGCCACAGATTTATATTTAAATGTATTAATATTTGGATAGAGCAGTGTCCATGAAAGGAAAAGGCCTAATAGGCCTTGATTCAATCTTTGAAGTCACCAGCATTAAGAATGATTAATCAAAAAGATACTGGCACAGTGTGAATCATTTCTGTTGCTAAGTCAGCCAGGATGATGTAACCTACTTTCCCGGGCAGTGACATGGACAAATTCAGTCCACAATTCAATGTCTTGATCACACATTCAGTTTTAATCATACTGTGCTTCCTTTTTCATCACTGCACATTCACAAAACATTCCAGTCCTCTTCCTACTTTTTCCACTCAGTCTGATGAAACCCATCCAGCATTTAAATATGTCTGAAATAAGAGGTGTAAGCTGGTTCTCTGCAGTACCCAAATATCGCAGTACCAGAGCTCACCATAACTTGCTTACTTTAATCCTCACTCCAGATATTTTCCTCTGCCATCTAGAGACCATCTTGTAACTTTTATCCTCGTTTTAGATATTCACATTTTTTCATTTACGGACAAGCAGCTTTCACGACAGAGCATAACAGTGGGGTTCTTTAGGAAGCAGTGATCGCAGTGCTACCAGGTGAATATGTAAATGTTTAAAATCATCCAACTTTACATTTTTTAGAGTCTTGCATATTCTCTGATGTTACAGAGGTAGGCAAACATCAGGGGCCTCATGTATAAACGGTGCGTACGCACAGAAATGTTGCGTAAGAACTTTTCCACATTCAAATCGCGATGTATAAAACCTACACTTGGCGTAAAGCCACGCATTTTTCCACGGTACCTCATACCTTGTTGTACGCAAGTTTTCCGCTCGGTTTTGCAGACTGGCGGCACCCGGTCTCAAAGCAGTGCTACTGTTCCTGTGTGGTTACTCTTTTATTTTCCTGACGCGGCTTTATAAATACACTGAAACTAACCGCATATTGTTTATTAGTGTAATGCATCTGATTGTAATTAACTTGTAACAATATAATGGTCCAGGGAATAACCATAGTATTCCAAATGCCATAACTGCTTTAGCATTGTTACTCTCACTGCACCTTCTTCTTCTTCTTCTTCTTCTTTCAGCTGCTCCCGTTAGGAGTTGCCACAGCGGATCATCTTTTTCCATATTACTCTCACTGCACCACTCGGAGTATTTATATCACTGTATCTGAGTGTGAATCACAGCAGCAGCTGATCAGAAAGAGAATTATCAGTATACGGCATTAAGCACACGCTGTCTCAGCCACGGCAAAACGTTTCAAAGCCTTTCCTGTACGGACCTCGCGGTTCAGAAACAGTTTCATCCCAAGAACTATAAACGCACTCAATCAATTGCTCCTTGTAGAACTGTTTGTACTTATAAGTACAATTACCTCACTGTAAACTTGCACTACAGTTATAATATTGCATAACCTGAGCCACTTTATAAAGCGCGTATTTATATATGACGACAATATCATTTTAAAGATGAAATGCAGCAAAATATGTTTATTATATTATACAGGTAAAACTTTAACTTCATTTAAATAATCTATATTCTTCACTGGGACTGGCGTGAAGGATAGAATAACTAAACATGTATTACGAAGATAGTTCAATGTTCCTTAAACGTTTTGAAGAATTAGCACTCTAAGCTTACAGATGGCTTAACGTCTATTACAGGAACTGATTGTGTGGCAATCGGTTACTTGGAGAAAGAAAAGCAAGGACTGCAGGGGCGGCCACGCCAATATATATCTATACTAATAAAAGGCAAAGCCCTCACTCACTCACTCACTCACTCACTCACTCACTCACTCATCACTAATTCTCCAACTTCCCGTGTAGGTAGAAGGCTGAAATTTGGCAGGCTTATTCCTTACAGCTTACTTACAAAAGTTAAGCAGGTTTCATTTCGAAATTCTACACGTAACAGTCATAACGGTCGATAACGGTCGACAACGTCCGCCATGTTGAACTTTCTTATTTATGGCCCCATCTTCACGAAATTTGGTAGGTGGCTTCCCTGCGCTAACCAAAACCGATGTACTTACTTATTTCGATGGTATGACGCCACTGTCGGCCGCCATATTGAACTTTCCAACGTCACCAATTTTCCAACTTCCCGTGTAGGTAGAAGAATGACCCTGTCTTTACGAAATTTGGTAGGTGGCTTCCCTGCGCTAACCAAAACCGATGTACGTACTTATTTCGGTGGTATGACGCCACTGTCGGCCGCCATATTGAATTTTCCAAACGTCACAAATTCTCCAACTTCCCGTGTAGGTAGAAGGCTGAAATTTGGCAGGCCCATTCCTTACAGCTTACTTACAAAAGTTAAGCAGGTTTCATTTCGAAATTCTACGCGTAATGGTCATAATGGTCAACGACGTCCGCTATATTGAACTTTCTTATTCATGGCCCCATCTTCACGAAATTTGGTAGGTGGCTTCCCTGCGCTAACCGAAACCAATGTACATACTTATTTCGGTGGTATGACGCCACTGTCAGCCGCCATATTGAACTTTTCAACGTCACTAATTCTCCAACTTCCCGTGTAGGTAGAAGGCTGAAATTTGGTACTTATTTCGGTGGTATGATGTCACTGTCGGCCGCCATATTAAATTTTTAAGGGAAACCGATGTACGTACTTATTTCGTTGGCATGACACCACTGTTGGCCGCCATATTGAACTTTCCAACGTCATTAATTCTCAAACTTCCCGTGCAGGTAGAAGGCTGAAATTTGGCAGGCTCATTCCTTACAGCTTACTTACAAAAATTTACCAGGTTTCATTTAGAAATTCTACACGTAACGGTCATAATGGTCAACAACGTCCGCCATGTTGAACTTTCTTATTTACGGCCCCATCTTCACGAAATTTGGTAGGTGGTTTCCCTGAGCTAACCGAAACCAATGTACGTACTTATTTTGGTGGTATGACGCCACTGTCAGCCGCCATATTGAACTTTCCAACGTCACTAATTCTCCAACTTCCCGTGTAGGTAGAAGGCTGAAATTTGGCAGGCTCATTCCTTACAGCTTACTTACAAAAGTTAAGCAGGTTTCATTTTGAAATTCTACGTGTAATGGTCATAATGGTCAACAACGTCCGCCATGTTGAACTTTCTTATTTATGGCCCGATCTTCTCGAAATTTTATAGGCGGCTTCCCTGCACTAACCGAAACCAATGTACGTACTGTCAGGGATGCCAGGGGCCATGACCCGGCCGGGACGCCTTGAGGGACCGGATGTGGGTCTGGGCCCACCCTGGATCACGTGGGGGTTGCCTTCCGGGTTGCTTTGGGGGCCACGGGTACAGGGCATGGAAGCTCCACCCTGTAGGGGCCCGTGGTCACCGCCAGGAGGCGCCCCGATGCCTTGGGGACTTGTTACCCCAGCACTTCCGCCACACCAGGAAGTGCTGGGGGGAAGACTTATGACGGCGCCCGGAGAGCAGCCGGGAGGACAGCCGGCACTTCCGCCACACTGGGGCGTGGCCAGAGGAGGATTGCCGGGAACACCTGGTGCTCATCCGGGAACCCTATAAAAGGGGCCGTCTCCATTCATTCGAGGCTGGAGTCGGGTGGAAGAAGGACGAGGCACGAGAGGAGTGTGGAGGCGGCCCGAAGACAAGGCATTGAGTGGCCAGGACTGTAATTGGGGTAATTTGTGCACGTGACTGGGTCTGAGTGACCATTGTTGGGGTCTGGGTGACCCGTAATATTAGTTGTAAATATTGTAAATAAACGTGTGGTGGTGATTTAACAACATGTCCGCCTGTCTGTGTCCGGGCCGGGTTCACAGTACTTATTTCGGTGGTATGATGCCACTGTCGGCCACCATATTGAACTTTTCAACTGTCTTTGTTACTTATGGGTCCATCTTCAAGAAATTTGGTACATGGGTTCCCAACGCTAACTGAATCCTACTTACGCACATATATACGTCCATAGCCTGCAGCTCAGTCACTGTGTGAGGTGGCGTTGGGTCCCCCATCCCAACGCCTCCCACGTTTTTGGCTGCCTGCCTATATAAGACCGTCCGTCGCTCCGGTCTCTACATTCCCTTCCTTGCTTCGCCACGGGATTCACGTCTCCCTACTGATAACTACAGCCTTTTTGTTTAATCCACGGCTTCTCCTCTGTTTTATTGTTTGTTTATTACGATTATAGTTATTGTATAGGTATTTTAGACTTACTTTACATTGCTCAGGTACCCATTTCCTTTATCATTCCAACCCCCAATACCATGTCTATCGAGGTGATCACTATTGATCAAAGAACTGTCACTTACTGAGTGGTTTCCATGCCCGGAGATGACACCTACCTTTTCCATTCTCTTTGTTACATATTGCACGGCCATATCAGGCTCACTCTTGATATCCGGAGGAACATTGTGTCTTATGTATTGAATGACTGGGACAGGTTCAAGGTGTGGACTGATGACGGTACAGGAGATAATTATACTACACAGGAGCACTAGAAGAGTGAAATGCTTAAGCCCTTCACCTATGGTTCTGCATGTGAGTTGATGGCTGCCGCTGAATTGTTCGGTTGTCGCTTTCAAGTGTACCGAAATGGCCAAATATTTTACACCTTTCGACAACCGCCAATACCTCTTAAACATCTTAGATTCACAGGTGACGATTGCAGTAGTGGACACTTTGATGTTTATGAGTGTTTAAACTCTCAAAAGCTGGATGTGATTTTATCGATGAAACCGGTTGTGTGCTTACAATGCTTGACAGATGCCGAATGTCACTTCAACACAACAAATCCTGCAAATACTATCGTAATTGAAACAAACCATGAAACTCAAACCGATTATGACAGCAGCAATCCAAGCTGTGAGATTTGAGACAAGATTACTGTTCACATGGCCAACTGTAAGTTGCATGCTCAAGAGTAAGCTCAGCGCACAACTTGGTCATGTTACAACCGGAGGGCCGAACTGACAACATGGTATACAAAGAGATCCTTAACAAATAATTATTGGCATATTTTCCCTCAGTTTAAAAAGGTTAAATTTTCTTCTTAATAAAAATTTTAAGGCAGTACTTCGCCGCTGCGAAGCGCGGGTATTTTGCTAGTTGAATATAAAACAGAAAGAGAAAATAATGACACAGCTAAAAATGCAGCAGCAAATTTCGACAAAAGTTAAACACTTGTGTCATCAGCACGAGGCGGCTATGCAGTGTCCGCAACGGACGTGAACATCCACCGTGCATAAGATACCATATTGACATTGGCGGGCAAAGGAGCCACCGATTCATTCTCTGCCCAGGGCCGCCACAAGCCTAGAGCTGCCCATGAGTACTGCTGCAATAAATAATTTCATCGAAGGTCGCGCACAATCACTGCGCCGTGAAACCCATGAGTAGTAATATGCATGCGGCAACTGTCAAAATGTCAATCAAATTTTATGGATGACCGGAAGTCCCGCCCCTTTCCTCTGACGTCATTAATGTGACCCTTCTTTGAACTCTCCCCCCACACCCCTTCCTGTTTTTTCCACATGAAACGGTTAAGATCCGATTGAAGGATGTCTGACCTTCCTTGAACCCACTCCCACCCATCCTGTTTTTTCCGCAGGAAATGGTTAAGATCCTTTTGAAGGATGTCTGTCCCTTCCTTGAACCCGCCCCCACCCACCTGTTTGCCCCAGGCCCAGGAAACTGTGAAGAGCAGCTTTGATGGATGGGTGCCCCCTCTTTGACCCCGGCTCCCCTCTTCCGAAGGCAAGTCGAGGCACGTCCGTGCAAGTTTCTATCCAGACCCTGCCATCCCGACCACCATGTCCCTGCCACGGCCTCCGGTCAGGTAGCCCAGACCCTGCCGGACCAAGCTACATGTCCCCGGCATGAAGGCCCTGCCACGGCCTTCGGTCAGGCAGCCTCTGAGGGCGGGGCAGCACATGTTGGTTGGCCCCTCCACTTTCAGGCACACTTCTTCCGAGGACATACACACATGCACATGCTCCTGCCTATATCACTTTGGGTAAGTCCACATGTATCTATCTATTATTTAAAATATCTATCTAACCTTTGCTTTATCTAAGTCAAAACATCCTTTTTTTCCATTTCCCTGAAAATCCTTTCACAGAAACGTCTAAACGCCCAGTTGCAGAATATTAATTAATAAGAATAGTACATGGGGGCTCTGCGCAGACAATCTGATCTGCTGTTAGCAACCCCAGCACTCCCTCTCTCTACACAGTTGACGCCTGGGAGCGGAGCAGACAGCCTCTATGCTGATAAAAGCTGGCAGGCATGCGGCTGCGAGATGCCCCAGCGGCTGAAGCTCTAAGCGTACTCGCCGGCAAGGGTTTGTAGTTTGAAATACATGCTGACCGGATCTCTCTGTCTACACAGAGGATCTTGGAGCAGACAAACACCTCCCTCCCTCGCTTGCTCACTCGCCCTATTGCCCTGCACGCCCCAGCGATCAGGCACGAGTCTATAGCAGGAACTTGCAAACTGTATGAACCGGAGCTCTGCTGACAGAAACGGCCAGACCCTTCCCCTGCTGTGTTCTGCGAGCGCATGCTAATCAACAGATGGTCATAATCCCCCACGAGAGGTAAAAGCTTTTAATGACGCTAAAAGAAATCAAAGCGTTACAAAGGTGATTTTCGGAGACCGGACTACGCACAATACTCGGATGTCCAGTTAAAATGATGGTCATGCATCTGTGACCACAAATAACCGAAATTCCCTTCCACTTTTCGGCGCTCGGGCCAAGATCTGGATACAAACTGTCAATACAAGGATATGCAGTTAAAATGTTTGTCACGCATATGCTACATCACAGGACCGAATGCCCTTATAAAAATACCGCTCTTTTCTCTATAAATTGAGTTGCGTTGGGAACACAAGACCTTTCCCCTGATCGTTGATCGGAACGTCAAGATGAATAGAAGCTGTGACGGTGCGTTTTCACGAAATTCTTAATGATTTTTGCTAATTATGGCTAAGACTAAATGAAATTTAATTATCGTTCATACAGCCTACTCTTCAGGAAGTGTTTCGCCCGGAATCATGGTAAGAATATTCATGATTCTTATAAGCGTGATCAAATATGTATTAAAAACGGCGAATTCTTAGCGATTGGCTCAATCCTTATATATTTTTCTTAGATTTCTACATCCGAGCAGAATCTGAAAATGGTAAGCCTCTTTTTAAATGTTCGCATGAAGTTTGGGTATGTTTGCATGCGTTTGCGCTCATAATCAGCTTTAGTTTTTTTTTTTCTGTCAGGACCTTTCAGGGCATTTCATGAAAGGGCTTGATGAAGGACTGTGTGAGTGAATATTTGAGTATAATTACGTTTGAATCCTTTATTTTTATCTTAGAGGGCTACATCGTAATAGAGTCACCGAATCATTACGAGGAAGCAGGTAAGAAACTTTTTTATTTTTTTAAATTGCTCTTTGATTACAACGTGCATATATGGTTGGGAGGAGTTGTGCGTGTGTACGCGATCTTGTGAACGCTCGTACGCGATCTTGGAAGCGTTAGTGCACGTACACGTGTGTGTGTGTGTGTGTGTACGAGGTCTTGGGAGTGCTTTGTCGTATGCGCTTTCATACATTTAATGCCGCCTAGTAGACGTATCATGTGTAAATGAATAGGTTTAAGATGTTCCTGTATTTATGCGATTATAGCTTCAGAATCAGGAAGCCTTTTTTATCCAACTTGGTGTAGGGTTTGCTCGTGCATTTTGTTAAAGTGTTTCGGCTAGTTACAAATAGCCTATTTAGGACAAAAGTCTGTCTCGCCACCGTAAAATAGAGTTTTTATACGGACAAACTTCTATTGGAATGAATCGTACATGAAAAGGTGCGATGTGCAATAGAACATGCGGGGTTTAAATTCATGAGCTGTGTGTGCGTGTGTGGATTGTTTGTTTGTTTAAAGAGAGCCAGCATTTTGTATGAACCACGGCAAGCTTTGGAAACTGGGGACTTGTTATATTAAAGAGCATCTGCCTTTTGTTTTTTCAGACGATAACCCTTAACAAAGTGAATCAGCTTCTCAAAGGGATTACCCCGGTCTATCCAACTGCCGTTAAGTGTCAATTTAGATATCAGTTTACCTAAGAAATGTATGAAGCATACAGAATTCCAGATTATGTGAAAAGAGGTCTTTAACTGAGAAGTTCATAACTATATTTCCAGGTCATTCCCCCCTGGTATTTTAACGCAAGTGCTGGCCGGATCAGAAAATCTACCCCAGTACCATAACTGGCAGAATCTACAAACAACTCCACTCTCTGAGACCAGCGCTCAGCATTCTCCGAAGCATTCTCCGGTTCACTCTGATAACGGCGATCAGCATTCTCCAGACCATTCCAAGGTCGGGGTTCAGCATTCTCCGGCGATCTCTGGGCTCAGTTTTAATTCCAATATCTTGAGGTCTTCTCCACAATCACCGACGCCATCTTATTCTAGTCGGTGGGCCCCTTTGCCGGCAACGCCTCACTCTAACCGAGGATCTCGTCATAGAATTTGTTATTCACCCCGATATTCCCTTCATCCTGACCACCAGTAGAGACATCGACAAAGACTGGAACAGCTGACTGAACAACTTCACCGATTACTGGTGCAATTTGTAGAATTAGAGGCTCCTGTGTACAACTCCATACCCGAAATGTGTTTATACTTGATGCATATGTATGCTTTTTACATTGCTCTAACCCGTAATTAAAAGAGAAGTTTTATATTACTTTTTTTTTTTTAAATATCATTAATTGCATTATTATATTCTGGGTTAATAATTGCAAATTATTATTTTTATTATTTTTTATTTTTATTATTATTATATTCATAATTGTGTTCATAATTGTAGACTTTGATTAAATTTAGGTCATGCCTGAAAGAAGTTCCAGCGGCACCGGCAGTGACAGCAGTGGCAGTGATACAGACGGTGTGTGTGAATATTCTGGAGGGCGTAAAGGTAGGAAAAGACCGTCCAGTGAAAACCTGAGACTATTAAAAGAGATGTCTGATAACCTAGAATATTCTATAAAACCCCTAAAATCCCCACCCCTCCGCGATCTCCTCAAATTGTTCAATCACCACACCCAGTGACACATCCGATCGACAATTTTGACCTCATTAATAATGCGCTCCAGGTTCTAAATTCTGATGAAATAGCCGTAGTTTTTTGCTTTTGAAGAATACCTCTTCTGAGGATGGAACATCTTCAGACCCTTCACAACAACCTAATGCCCTAGACACGAATGTAAAACCCCCGCAAACTTCTACCTCTTCTGAGGCTGGAACGTCTTCAGGCCCTTCACAACAACCTAATGCCCTAGACACGAATGTAAAACACCCACAAACTTCTACCTCGGGAGTGTCAGGGGACTCATGCTCCTCCGGTGCAAGCAGATCCCCACTTCAACACTTCCCCGTCGACAACCGGTAATACAACCTTCTACCTCAGGGTGCATCAAGGTCCGTCTTCAGCACTCGCCTGCTGATGAGTTAACAAGGGCTGATAATTCAGCTCCTCAGACCGGCTCCGGAGTGACTAATCCATCCGGGGTACTCACGACTCTCGAAGTCAACTCTCCACAGCCATCGCCTGCTGATGATTTAACAGAGTTGGATAATTCAGATCCTCAAACCGGCTCCGGAGTGCCTAAGCCTTCCGGGGTAAACTCGAGTCTCGAAGCCGACTCTCCACAACCGTCTACCTCACATGCGGACAATCCTTCAGCTCCAGACCCGTCAGTAAACTCCCCGCAGCCCTCCACTTCTAGATTAAATAATTTGTCTATAACAGAGCGTCCAAAATTTAACTATATAGACATTAGACATCGCTTCAATTTTTCTGAGGCCTACACACTTGATTCATTCGCCGAAGTTTTTAATCATATACACGAGACCCTTCAACAAATATTAGACAGTTTTACGAGCACTTTGAATCCTAATGATCTAGTACAGTTAGAATTACGTGCCGAATCTCTCAACCCCGGTGTTTTTTCCCTGACCCCCACGGGTATGCTTTCTGTGGAGGATTTTTTTAATCAAACTGAATTACTTCTCCAGAGTCACGCTACTATTTTAGCCGATTCCAGTCTAACTCTAATCGTTCAGGTAGTGAGGGTTCCATCTGGTGGCGGTGCTCCTAGGCGTAAAGCCTGTACCCTTTTCAACGATATAATCGTTCAAAAGAAACGAAAACACCTATGGATCTCCTTCAACCCGAATGATCAGTGCTGTTTTGCCAGAGGTTTGCTGGCTGTATTAAACGTTAGGTTCATAAACAATCAGAAATTGTGTGAACAAGAGGCACGTCGATTGCACGTCAGGGTCGGATTATCAACGGATCAGAAAGTAACATTTTCAGATATTGAAAAGTTTGAGAGGTTAATGGGGGTTAAAATTGTTGTCTGGTACCGGGAACCGAATGCTAGCGCTCTATTAAAATTTGAAGTGTCCAGTGCCCGAAAAACAAAGACGGCTTTCCTGCTTTTGCATCATGAACATTATTACTGTATTTTGAATTTAAAAGGCTTTCTGGGATTTTCCTACATCTGCGTTTTCTGCTACACGGGGTATTCTAATCCGTCACGACATTGTTGTGAGCAGCACTGTGACGTCTGTTTATCTACAGACTGTCAAAGGGTTGACGGGGAGGCTTTTCGATGTTCCGATTGCCATCGTTTCTGTCGATCAAGGTTTTGCTTCAAACTCCACAAAACGGTCTGAAAGTATCTGCGCCGTCCATAAAGTCTGCCCTCTCTGCAAATGGAGATACAGCTTGAAAGCTGATTCAAAACCTCACAAGTGTCGACCCAAACATTGTCGAGTTTGTAGAGCGGTCACGAAAGAATAGGATGAAAATCATCAGTGTTTTATTCAAAGCTTACCACAAAGACCGATCCACGAAAAGTACGTGTTCTATGATTTTGAGTGCCATCAAGATGACGGAATCCACATCCCCAATTACATCCACTGTATGCATTGGAACGGTCAATCGTGGAGTCGGGCCGGGGAGGACTGTGTCACAAAGTTCTTCCACAGATATCGACGTCCGAAATACCAAGATTACACGTTCATAGCTCACAATTCTAAGGGGTATGACGGCTATTTCCTAATGAAATATCTCGTCGAGAGTGGGCAAACTCCATTTGTTACAGCTCAGGGTTGTAAATTAATGTGCTTTATAGAAGAAGATTATAACTTGAGATTTATCGACTCGTTGAACTTCTTACCCATGAAATTGAGCAGTATGCCCAAAGCCCTGGAATTCCAGGCTCAAAAAGGGTACTTTCCCCATTTCTTTAACACCATTGAAAATCAAAATTACGTCGGGCCGTACTCTGAGCCTAAATATTACGACATTCAACACATGATGACCCAGGAAAGAGAGGAATTTTTGTCTTGGTACGATTCGATTAAAAGCAGTACCTTCAACTTTAGACGAGAAATGGCTTATTATTGTAGAAACGACGTGGTTATTTTAAAAACAGCATGCGTGAAATTTAGAGTGGAAGTGCTCAGGATCGGTAATATTGATCCTTTTCAGTGTATGACGCTAGCTTCTCTCTGCCTGTCCATGTACAGACAAAATTGCATGCCTGATAATGCGATTGGAATAATTCCAAGCGATCATTACAAAAGCACTTACAAAGCTTATTCTAATGCCTCTATTCAATGGTTGATGTTTCTTTCCGAGAAAGAAAAAATAAACATTCGACATGCCCTGAATCACGGTGAAGTAAAGATGGGTTCCTTTTATATAGACGGTTACGCCGAAGTTCAGGGTGTCCCTACGGCCTTTGAGTTTGCTGGATGTTTTTATCACGGTTGTCCAGAGTGTTACAATGCGCAAGCTAAACATCCTCTCACTGGTGCGCCTTATGCCGATTTGTTTAAAACATTTGACGACAAACTGAAGATATTGCGTAAAAAATTTAATCTGACGGTTAGACTGATTTGGGAACATCAGTGGGAACGAATGAAAAAAGAGGATTTGGAGCTTCAGGATTTCTTAAAGCGCTTTGAGTTTCCCGAGCCTATCAATCCCCGTGATGCCCTGTATGGAGGGCGCACCAAACACTATCAAATTATATCATAAGGTTCAAGGCGACGAGCAAATGCATTATTACGATTTTACAAGTCCGATCAGCCATCCGACCTTGGTTTTTGAAGTGTTTGCAGATCTTAAACATTACTTCAGGCTCATTAAAATCACCGTGCTAGCCCCTCGCAATTTGTATTTTCCGGTCCTCCCTTTAAGAATTTGCGGTAAATTGATGCTCACTCTGTGTCGTACGTGTGCAGAAACCCATCATTTCCATCACAATGATCGGGAAAGGTCTTTAACAGGAACCTGGTGCAGCGTTGAAATACTAAAAGCCTTCGATAAAGGATACAGAGTCTTTAAAATACATGAGATATGGCACTACGAACAGAGCACCGCAGATTTATTTTCCGATTACATCAAAGTTCATCTGAAAGGCAAACAGGAGGCCTCTGGCTGGCCCTTGTGGGTCCAGGACGAGGCATCCCATCGGCGTTATGTTGATGACTATTCCTTAAAAGAAGGTGTATTATTGGAGAGTGAAAACATCACCTCCAACCCCGCTAAGAGACAAATTTCCAAGTTATTTCTGAATTCTCTTTGGGGAAAATTCGGTCAGAAACCTAACCAACCATCCACGACGTTTGTTAAACAAACCCAAGAATTCTTCGATTATCTGTTCTCAGATGTGTATCGGATATCCTATTTTGGTTTTGTCAGCGATGAAATCGCTCAAGTGCAGTGGAGTTATGCTGATGATAGATACATTCTACCTGGTCCCGTCAATGTGGTGATCGCCGCTTTCACAACAGCGTATGCCCGACTAGAATTGTACAAATTGCTGGAGCGTTTAGTGCCGAGGGTTCTGTATCATGATACAGATTCCATTATCTTCACAGCCTTGCCCGGGTAGTACACCCCGCCGCTCGAGGACTATTTAGGGGAACTCACCAGCGAACTAGATCCTGACGACTTCATAGAAGAGTTTGTTTCCGAGGGACCGAAAACATACACGTACAAAACGTTCAAAGGCAAGGTCTGCATGAAAGTAAAGGGCATTACTCTCAATCTTGAAACGGCTCAAGCGGTAAACCTATACTCTTTAATGGATCTAGTGCATAGTTTTGTAGAACACGGTCTCACGAAAGAAACAACAGTTCATGGCTTACAGATTCATAGGAACAAAAAGACCCTGACGTTGCAAAATCGTCCACTCAGAAAAAGATTCAGAGTGGTGTACAACAAAAGGGTTGCCCGATTTCACATCTCTCCCCTATTAATACTAAAGAGGAAGAGGTTTTGATGTTAGACTTCAGCATCCGTTCTCGAAAATAGTCTCGGGACCCTCTTGTTCGGGCAAATCGCATTTTGTGAAAAAGCTTTTGGAGCACGCGGACCATGTGCTTTCTCGTCAACCAGACAATATAGTCTGGTTTTACAGCTGCTGGCAGCCTCTGTACGACGAGCTGCTAGCCCAATTTCCCAAAACCAAATTTTTGGAGGGGTTACCCGTGTCCTTAAGCGACGATGAACTACTGCCGCCTGATCGTGTTAACTTGGTGATCGTCGATGATTTGATGGAATAGGCGAGTCATAGCAAAGAGATAGAGAGGGCCTTCACAAAATATACTCACCATAGGAATTTGTCCATCATTTACTTGGTCCAAAATTTATTTTTTCAAGGCAAGAAAAGTAGAACGATAAACCTGAATGCCAATTACATTACCTTCTTTAAAAATCCTAGAGATAAACTCCAAATTACCAATTTAGCGCGTCAAATGTACTCTGGAAGGGTTAAATTTTTCTTGGAGGCCTTTGAGGACGCTACAAGGCAACCTTACGGTTATCTGTTGGTGGATCTGAAAGCCCATACGCCTGACGAATTTCGTTTACGTACCGGTTTATTTCCTCCTGAATGGCCTGCGGTGTACGTCGTGAAAAGATAAAGACATTCCATTTTCCAAGTATTTGAGAAAGAGCCGGCATGTCGTGCAGAATAAAAAGAAATTTCCCTCTGCTCAAGACCTTACATAAGGCCTCCTGTTGTCGAAGAAAAGCGGTACTGAGCGAGGCTCTGGACGATTTAATTTATGCTCTGTCAGAAATAGCTCTCAATACTTTAAAAGAACGCATCCCCCTGACGTCCATACAGTTCAAGTTGCTGTATTGTTAAGCCGTTAAAAAACTCGGCGCTAAAAAACTTACTGTTAAAAAGAAAAAAGCCCTTTTAAATCAGAAAGGAGGGTTTCTTGGAGCCTTATTAAGCCCCGCCATTCTTTTCATTACTAGTTTAATAGGTTCAAGAATATAAATATGGAATACACGCGCAAGATGTACTTGGTCCCTCAACAGCAAATGGCTCAATGGCAACAGAAAAACTCAGCTTCCACTGACCTTTTAAGTGCTACGGAAAGTGAACTGGATAAACAAATGAAATTCATACTCGAACGTAGTGACTTGACTGCTGAGGCAAAAGTTAAACTTTATACAAATGTCTTGCAAAGATACTTGACCTTGGTGAAAAAAGCGGATAAAGAAACCGGTCCTCTGACGCTATTGCTACCTGCCGAGAGCAAGGGGGAACCGCAGGGGGCCCTCAAAAAGACTCCTAGTGCCCCCGAAGACTGTGTGTACGACGAGATTTTGAAAAGTGCGCTGGATAAATCAACAAAATACACTGAAATTATTTTACAGAAAATGGCGTATAACCCTAATACAACCTACTGGAATGGCTTGGGAGAGTTTGTGCTTCGTGTAGAACCATTACCTGGAACGAATATGGTCGATCTAATGCGGAACTTGACCGCCCGGCACAACATCCCGTCCTATCGTAGGCCTAGGGGTTGGAAAGAATTCGTTAAGGCCCTGGCCGGTTTGAACATTCCGGCCTCCACTGTGCCAAACACCAACACGAGAGAACTTCTAGAGAGCTTCAAACCTTCTGCCCCAGAGGGGTCCGCTGCCTCTATCACTGCCGCTGCATCACCCTCTGCTTCCGATACACCTGTTGGCAAGAAAACCAAATCTCGCAAAAAGAATGAATGGATTCCTTATTGAAATGTAATTATATTATTGTTTAATAAAATATTACATTTGATTATACAGACTGTCTATTCTTTATTAAGATAATTACAGGTCATAGAACTTTGCATACAGGGGTGATCCTGGAAACCTCTAGAAGTGTTCTTAGACAAGGTACTGACAAAATTTTGAACCATATCATCGTTCTTGGTGACCTCATTAAAATATAGGTTCATGATCTCTTGATAAGAACGTCCTTTTCCTCTGTGATGCAGGAGAAAAATACAGTGCTGTCCGCAGACGCTGGAAAACCAGCTTTGAAGCTGTTGGTTATGGTGAATAATTTCTTTGCAGTTTCTGTTTAAAAAGCTGTATATTTCCTCAGGAAAATAGATAAAGTCTGGCGGGGCCCTGTAGGAGTCAAAAAATTCTCCAGTTCCGTCTTCTCTGAGATGTATTACCAACCAGTGCTCTCCGGGTTGATTTTGACGGTGAGTGTTGACGATGATCATGGCCGGGAGCTCCGTAAGTATTTTTTCAGGCAGTTCGTTGCACGCCAACACTCCGTAAAACTGATTTTCTGTGTACGGATTACTGGACATGAGTTCCAAGATCTGTAGGGTGTTCATACTTTGTTAGTAATCATAAAGGATGTTTCTTCTCTGGTTTATTTTAATAATGTTGTCAAAGACGGCATACACTATTAGATTCACGGTATGGAGTAGAGGCTGCCAAAAGCGTATTTCATATCTCATGTTACCGGTTTTCACCAAAGAGAAATGGTCTCCGCATTCTTGATCTGGTGCCAAATTAAAGGCAAACAGTGTGTATCCCCGGGAGAAGTCAGAATGGCTGATGGCTAGAGGCTGGTCTTTCAAATGCTTTCCGGATGCCAACACAAGGTTGTAATATTCTTGAGCTGTGTTGTCGTTAGCAAAATTGGGCTGAAAGGGCTTGGCTGGAATCTGCTCTCCATCCAAATACAAGGCCAGGAATTCCAACTGGTTATGCTTGAAATTGAAGGGTTTTCTGGCGTAATCCCCAGAAAAGGCCTCATTATCCACCATGCCTATGACCACATACTTGGGCAACTGCCCCAAGAACAAGTTCTTCTGATTGCTCACATGTATCCCTGCCGGCATACTGAGAACTTTCATATTCACTCTTTCCACGGGGTACTTGGCGTTGGAGGTTGTGAGAGCGTGGGCGTGCCCTAATTTCACTGCCGCCGAAACTTTAACTTTCTTGACAAAAAGAGAGGCAGATAAAATGTTTACTTTGTAACGTTCAGCATCTCTGGACATCAGACAGAATTCATTTTTGCTCCGAACCATTTTTATTCTGAAGTCCACCCCATTTAGAATTAATTTTTCTTGAAAAAATAGGTCGGAATGAATAGGTCCGAGGAGTTCTACTGTTTTACCCTGTGCTGTATAACTGTTTCTTTTTTTGAATCCATCATTTGGGCCATCCAACGCGGTGTTTTCATGTTCGTTGGCCGTGTCTTTGTAAAAAAGACCTGAAGCAAATTGGAACTTGAGAGTTTCATTGCTGTAATTTAACAATTCTTCAAAAAGGGCCCTGTATGGGTAGAGGCTGGAACTCTGTGATATTAAAAGGTCTCCGAGGGTCACATCCACTTGTGAAAATAAAGCAGCAATCGGATAATTAACAAAGGCTACCCTGGCCACGGGGGGCGGATTAGTTCCGTTGGCATTGACGATTTTGCATCGGACGTGTAGAAGCGTGTTATTCAGATCCAAGTAGTCTTCACTGTTCCCAGTAATCAAAAACTCTAGCGGCGCAACTTCAGACAGAGCTGAGAGAGGGGGTAACTCGATGTAGATGCTTTTTTCTACGCTAGTCTGAGTATAGGGAACCGTAAACAAGTCCAGTTCGGATTTCATACACTCTTGAGACATTCGATGAACGAAAAACATTTTGAGTTAAAAAATGTTTTTCGATTTCTTTTTTCTGCGGGCGTGGGACTTATCCTTGTGGCTGAGAGAAGAAAATGATGTAAAAGCTGAACGGCACGTCTTTTTGAGGATGGGGCCGGTGCGTGAACCGGGAGGTCTCTTACGTTTAGTTTTCCTCATTACCATCAGCCCCAACCCCCCTTGATTTTCTTCGCTTCCTCGAGTCACAGCTCCGGACATGGCCTCTGCCACCACGTCTTTGACGATATTCTTGGCGGCTGATTTAATGTGTGGTTTGACAATTTCGAAGCCTCTTTTCAAGAGAGGCAGAGCTGTTCTAAACAGATCTCGAAATATTCCTCCGATCCCAGAACCGTACATCACGGGAGCCCCGGAGAAACCAGGGAGTCCGCTACCCGCTTGGGCTTCATAATAATGCACGTAAGGGCTAGGTTCCAGGTAAGATCTCATCTCTGTATTAGTCGTGCACGCACCTCTTAGAGGATCTGAAATGTAACTTGACTATGACCTTGCCAAATTGAAATGGAACCGCTTTGTTCTGATCCGTCTTTATTTCAATGGTCAAAGTATCAAACTGAGTCTTGCTGACCGGAGCGTAGTGCGGCTTGTCATAGGTGATTGTGGTAATCTTATTCATCTCATCCTCAATATGTACGCATCTCAAGAGAGGGACGTAGCTGTCTCCGACTCTTCGGTGAGACACAATGTCGCTCTAGACATACAAGGTATAAAACCCCGCTCTGATACCCGCGGGGTAAGGAGCCTCATTCACCAGGCCTATGGTCACGTCCGAATGGGCTCCTAGAATTCTCCCCAACTACCCCCTGACATGAAGAGTTTCATCCTTCGCGGTGTTTACGACGTAGAATCTTCACTGCAGAGCGTTGTAGCGGAATCTCACGGTGTTTTCCGGTATCGGTAAGCCTGAAGTGCCAACCTCAACGGCTTTGGGTTCTTTCGACACTGCTTTATTCATCTTAGAGGTCACTTTCTTGACGCTAGAGTAAAGGCCTGCAGGTATAGTATAAAACCTGGTTAATCGCGGAGACACCAGAATAAAATCGTTATCCGGTTTGTCTAGGGTGTTCCAGGTGTGAGGATACTGGATTTCGGCCAAACCTACTTCCCAGGGTCCCTGTAGTTCGATGGGTGCAGCTAATTTGATAGTAAACTCGGCGATGGTATTGTTAGGGAAAACATCTCGGGAAGAATTGCTGGGAAGAAGGAAGTAAAAGCATTTTCTCTCCATTGTAAGCACCCGTGAATGAAATACTAATTTTTGCCTCTCAGTATTTAACGTCTTGCGCGTAGCTTTCAGGGATCCAACTGTTAAACTTTTCGGGCCATCCGAGCCATTTCACCAAAATATGCTTTTTTCTATTAATATTTTTTTTTTGCCAGAATCTTTTCAATCCTGAAGACGTCCGTACCACGAATCTTTTGTGACTCTGAGTCATAAAATGACCCTATAATGTCTTCGCCATCATAATCTTTGAGCTTGTAGACAGGCAGATCCCTCGGGACTAGTTCAGAAACGGTAAATACCTCGTCTGAAAAGGTTTGTTCGTATCCATTGGTAAAAGGATTCCGGGATTTCGACACTCTCACCGTATCACCGACTTTGAACTTATATTTTGGGTTTCTTATGGTTTTAGTTAGGCCGTATAAGGTTTTAAAGACTTTCCAAGAATTGGAACTATTCACCTCGGCAGGGGCCGTTTTTATACCTCAGTGATAGCTCAGATTATAAGATTTCACCAAGTCCTGTAGCCCCGGCAGATAGGACCGGGTATTCCGGGAGCTGAAATAACGCCACATTTTGGTCTTCAGAGTTTGATTGAACCTCTCCACCACCGAAGCCTTTAATTCACTAGCGGTGGTAAAATGTTTAATCCCGTGTTTATTGAGCAGGCTTTGAAATTCCCGAATGAGAAACTCTTTACTGCTATCGGTCTGAAGTTTGACGGGAACTCTACCTTCCTCCAAAATTTCTCGAAAAGCCCTCGCTACTTCTTTACCCATTTTGTTTTTCAGTACCCTGACCCAGGCATATTTAGAAAGAATATCTATACAAGTCAGCAGATACTTGTAACCTTGGTTATACTCGGCCAGGTTTGTCATATCCACCAGATCGATCTGCCATTGCCCGTCTATATTGGAAACATACACTTTATTCCTTTTAAAACGGGTTCTGACCGGTTCAATCAATCAATCAACATTTATTTATATAGCACATTTTCATACAAAAAAATGTAGCTCAAAGTGCTTTACAAAATGAATAGAAAAATAAAAGACACAATAAAAAAATAAACATAAGTCAATATTAATTAACATAGAATAAGTAAGGTCCGATGGCCAGGGTGGACAGAAAAAACAAAAAAAAAATAAAATCTGTAGGGGTTCCAGACCAAGAGACCGCCCAGTTTATGTATCGTGTAGGTGTATTGCCCCGATAACCATTCGGCCAACTCTTGGTCCCCAATATGGTGACCCTTTTCAAGGATTCTTTACCCCCCAAAGCCCCGGCATTCTCAGGGTTATAATATGTTTTTTCCAAGACCTGCTCCATCGCCGGTGATAAAACAGACACTGACAACATTTAAACATATAGAAAACATTTATTTAGGATTCTGTTTTGTTCAGACTGCTGCGGCTTCAGGTTCAGAAAGACCCATCAGTTCTATCATATCATCAAAATTCAGGTCATATTTAGTCCACACATTCATATACTGTAACCCTCATGATTAAGATTACGCTTACAAAACTTATTTGCCACACAGCAGGTTACACAGTAGGAGTATTCATCCATTTCATAAAATTACTGCATTACAGTGTCATAAATAGAGTTGGTATTTTCAAACTCATCCACAGTCTTTTCAACTACTACGTATATTTTGTGAATCGGCAGTAGAATATTAAAATACCCTAGAATTTTCATAGCCAGTCCTTTCAGACAAGACTTGCGGAAAATCTTCATAATCTTCTGAAAGCGTCCTACATGGTAGGTGTTATCAGGTTCAAAGAGGTAGGTATGTCTTCTCTGGCTGGGATGTTCTATCTTGCAGCCTTGACATTCTTTTTTCAGATCATAGTAGACAATAATATCTAGCATAGACGTCATCATCCCTTTAACAAGTTGCAGGGCCTTTTTCCAGGTTTCAGGCAGCGCACCATCCGGGCAATCCATATCTGTTCGAGCAACATCTGTTCCTGCGGAACTTGTCTGTTCACCCACAGCTGTCCTGGAGCTAGGTGAGAGGTATCCATCTGAGCACCATTAGCGGAGACTGTGTTATCCGTCTGAGCACCATTAGTGGAGATCGGGTTATCCGTCTGATCATCATCAACGGAGACCGGGGAAGACCACCCCGTACCTGGAGAATAGAATACACAGTCTGGCTCAAGGTCTCTTGACCAGAGACTGTAATCGGGTCGTATCCTAAGATACCAGAGGTCAGATTCTCGGTAACCTTGAGGGGCGTCCATCCAGGAGGTGTTATAGAATTGGTAAGATTCAGGCCATGAAACCTCAGGCCTTGGAGCCTCAGGCGGGAGCCCTGAGGTTGTTATGCAGCTTCCTGACATTTCAGAGTCTGTAGCGTTTGACATGCTGGGGGTCTTAAAAAGCTTCAACGAATTCTTAAAATGGTCCTCCTTTTGGGTCCGGTGACTAACAGGCTGAGTATTTATGTTAAAAGGGAAGGGCGTGGCATAAAATAAGGGAGGGTTTTCCATTTCGGCATCGCTCGAATCGAGCAATGATTCAAACCCCTTAGACCGCTTCAGTTTGCAGAATTCAGCCCTTAAATACTGAAGGCGGCGGACAGTTTTCCTTGTTGTCGTCAGATGCCCACTGTGTTTCACACAACCTAGATCGATCCTCGTCTGCCGCTTCATCTTCAAGAAACTCAGGCACCAAACATTTTTAACTCTTTTCAAACGATCC
The DNA here is from genome assembly GCA_026402145.1 of Polypterus bichir lapradei. Classification (NCBI taxonomy): domain Eukaryota; kingdom Metazoa; phylum Chordata; class Cladistia; order Polypteriformes; family Polypteridae; genus Polypterus; species Polypterus bichir. The sequence goes on along the minus strand of JANRMT010062809.1, from coordinate 1,456,506 downwards.
TTCAAATAGACCCTGCGGAACTGACTCTTCACTGGGGCATTGGGCATAGATTCCATTTTTCTACACAGAGTCTTTAGAACCGAAGACGCTCCGCTTTTTTATACAGCACTTTCAGAAGGGTGGACGGCAGGGTCTGGATAGAAACTTGCCCGGACGTGCCTCAACTTGTCTTCGGAAGAGGGGGGCCGGGGTCAAAGAGGGGGCACCCATCCATCAAGGCTGCTCTTGACAGTTTCCTGGGCCTGGGGCAAACAGGTGGGTGGGGGCGGGTTCAAGGAAGGGACAGACATGCTTCAAAAGGATCTTAACCATTTCCTGCGGAAAAAACAGGATGGGTGAGAGTGGGTTCAAGGAAGGTCAGACATCCTTCAATCTGATCTTAACCGTTTCCTGCGGAAAAAACAGGAAGGGGTGTGGGGGGCGAGTTCAAAGAAGGGTCACATTAATGACGTCAGGGGTGGGACTTCCGGTCATCCATCAAATTTGATTGACATTTTGACAGTTGCCGCATGCATATTACTACTCCCATGTTTAATAACGTGCTTTAACTCCTATCATCATGAAAATGATATCACGTATACATCTCAGTATTTTAGTTATTCAGAGAGCTGTAATATCACGAATGTAATGGATTCTGTGTCCAGTCGAAAGAAGACAGCCGGTTTAAGAAGCAACTAGTGATTCACACACATAGAGCACATAGAAGATTACATACAAAACAAAGCATTTAACGTGCTACTTTAATTACGATGTGATTTGTGAAACTGGTTAATTAAACGATTTTAAGGTGACGTTTATGATGTTCTACTTTAATGACAAAATAAACTACATGATTAAAGTGGAAATTTCAAGATTGAAGTTGACATTTTGTGCTTTTTTCCCTACTGTGTGCCCTTTTTTTCGCTGTACCCTAATAAGCTTTCATATGACACTCAGACGTTGGGCTATGACTAACCTTTTCATGGCAACTTTGATATCTGAGCTTTCAAGATTCTCCAACACGCTATGACACTCAATCAACTTCCTTTTGTTGATTATACCACGGTTTAATTAAACAAATAGTATGTTTTTCCTTTGCCTCCACTTGGTATTCGCTGAAATTCTTATATTTTCCTTCGTGCTTTTCCCATTGTCTTTTCACAGAAGGCTGAGCTTAAGGGCGATTTATATTGATTTGCATATTCAAAGAGGCGTAATTCTGGGAGGAGTTGGGGCGGGACATAAGGCGCGTGCACGAGCGTTACTTTTCACGCTGACCAGGATTTATGTAGCGGAAGTATGTGGAAGTTGGAGTACGCACAGATTCCTGCATCTGGATTTTTCTGTGCATAAGCACATTTCGGCTTTTGTGCTTACGTCATGTTATAGTGCGAATTCTACGCACGGCGTTATACATGAGGCCCCAGATCTTTTACACTCACTGTGCGACATTTCTCAAGTTTGCATCTTGTCTGAGAGGCAGTTGAGGCAGGCCGGTGCACGGGTCTGCATTGACAGCAGCATCCGTCCATCCATCCATTATCCAACCCACTATATCCTAACAACAGGGTCACGAGGGTCTGCTGGAGCCAATCCCAGCCAACACAGGGTGCAAGGCAGGAAACAAATCCCGGGTAGGGCGCCAGCCCATCGCAGGACAGCAGCATCTCTTCAGTTTATTCAGAAATGTATGGTAACAAGCCAGAGGCCAGATCTTAAATCTACTAATTAATAACATTAACTAATTACATTGAAACTATTAATAATTCTAATAATAATTCTAAATAAATTTTAAAAAGAAAGAAAGAGAGCCTCTGTAAAGGCTGCTGCATTGCATGGCACACAGAAGTTACATACATAAGTTAGCTTATATTGACAAAAGGTTGTTTTTATGTTTAAATTATTGTTATTTATGCTTTACTTAAAGATGATAATTTTACACAAAAACATTGAGAATGAGGATAACCATTTTGCGTTATCATCCATCCCATTTTATATAATACAACCTTACTTCTGGGTACCGTGCATGCAGCAGCCTTATACAGAAGCACTCTCTCTTTTCTTTTTTGTAGTTTTTCATAAACCTTTTTTTGGGTTTTTTTCAATTACTAATGTTATTAATCATTAATCTTTGGCCTCTCACTTTTTACTATAAATTTTTAAGTGAATTTTAAATTGAAGATATGTTACTGTCACATGCTTGTCTCAACTGCCTTTTCAACAAGCTACAAAAGCTTGAATGATGTCACAGAGTGAGCACAGAGGATCTGAAGGCTACTTTATGTCTACAATATCTGACAATGTGAGAGACTCTAAGAATGTAAAGTGAAATATATTAAATAATCATATCCATTGCGTGGCACTGCAATTACTGATGCCTGAGGAGCTCTATTACACCTTATCAGAAGAATAGCTCATTCAAAAATGGGAAAGGCAAAGATCCGGAGTGAGGATTAAAGTAAGGTGGAAAGGTTTCAGAACTGGCATGCCTCCATATGAGGAGGAGTGTTCAATCACTTATAAATAAAATGAACAAACTATGTCATATCTCATGGTGAGTTATGGTGAGTTCAGGTACTGTAACATTTTCAGTATTGTGGAGGACCATCTTAAACTTATTTCATATGCTATTTAATGCTAGAAGCTATTGAATGAAAAGGCAGGAAGGAGATTGGAGATTTATGTGAATGAGCAAATGCAAAAATTGAGCACATTAAAATTAAAATGTTTGATGTAGTCATCAAAATGCTGATTGAATTTTTCCACATTACTGCCTAGGGAGATATATAACATCTTCCTGGTTAATGTTTATTAACTTAGTAATGGAAATGATTCACTGTTGCCAACACTCTAATAATGGATTGTCCAGATCTTAGAGTGCTGGTGACTTCAACCTGGGAACCTGGGAACTTTCGAAAGAACACACTTCTGTTAGCATGTTCTGTTTATCGACACAACAAGCTGGACCTGCTCTCTTCAAATGTTAATTAATTTAAATAGAACCTGTAGTACAACTTGGCAGGTCTGACCACAACTGACTGGTACGTACAAGCCTGTTATCAGACTGTAGTAGTCCTCTTATTATCCAAATCAGAAGTTCTTAATTGTGTTTGAGATCGTGGGTTATTGTTTATTATAATATTTATATTTTTCTTGAGCTTCTGTAACTAAACATTTCGCTACAATTTTCACTGTGTGTATAATTTTATGCAGGTCAATTCACGTATATTTTGCAAAGTATCCTATTGGGATAGCCATATCTGTCTGTCTGTCCACATGAAACAACTCAGCTCCCCATGGATCAACATTATTTAATTGTGGTATGCTCATTCGTTAAGGAAATTTGCTGAGACAGTTAATTTTTCATTGCAATATCTTAAACAGATCACGATGTACAAAGTTTTGAAGTTTTTAAATCTCCCATTCTAAAGCATTGGCTAATTTGCTAACCCCTGTATGTTAACGGGGAAATGTTCCATGCAGCTTTAACTATGAATGACATTATTATGTCAATTTTACCTTGAGAGCAGTTGCTTGAACGTGTATATTTTGTACTGTATATTTCCTTTCATTTACAAGTGAGTCAAACACTGGGGACAGCGCTCACACAACAGTAGCTTTCTCCTGTTGTAAGTTAACCATAGAAGCATGCAACAAGGAACACAATGGCCACTAATAGCAAGAACAGGACAGGATTACAGTATGTGCCATGATGATTACTTTCAGGTATAATGTACAATATTCAAACTACAATATTTTGCTTCTGTGTATCTTCAGACTAGAATTAAAGTCTTTAAATTAATTTCATATTCCTGTTATCCAATAAATCAGTTATTTTCTGAGTTCTTACTTATATATAATTTTAATAATTTTTTTTTTTATGTAATATTAATAGCTAGATGGAGAATTTATTTCAGTTGCCTTTCTTCTTTCATAGGTTATATTGACAGCAATTTTATATTAGTATTGGTTATTTTGTATCAAAACTTATTTTTCATTTACAAATTATTGGGTATTATTTTATCGAGTATACTTTCAAAAACATTGATTTTATAAAATTTGAACAACAGTTAGTCACAGACCCTTAACTACTAACACATTTTTACATCAATTGAATTGGAGTCTGCTGTCTATAAGAGCTACTGGGCTACAACAAGCCTCTTTGTGCTCCATTCTTAACTCCATTTTAAAGTTCTTTTATAAAGCACATATTTTATAGTGTACTAACATGTGTTTTTTATCTCTATTATTGATGAATATGACCCATTCTTTTAGAAATATTTAATAAGCTAATATTTGACAAATGTCTCAATGTCTCAAGTAAAACAAAATGCTCTGACTTTCATGTTGCTGAGTGCACCTGAATATTATGCCATGTGTATATTTTCTAACTTGTTAATGTTAGCCATAAATTTAGCATTTATATTGTTAGAATGCTGAAGAAAACTGAAGTCAATTAAAAGTACCAACCCAAACACAGGGTATCATATAAAGTCCACACTAATGGTGGCTTGGTCAGGAAGAAAATGAAGCCTGAGTCCCTGGAGCTGTGCAACACTACATCACGGTGTTGGTCTTGGTAAATCTGAAACAAAACCAATGCTCATATATTTGTGTTATATAATTAGGGGTGTCCTTCTGACTTTGCATTGTGCTAGAGAAAATTAGAAACTAAACTGATATAGTATAAAGAAGAGATTGATATGGGAATTCTGAGAGCTAATATGGGAATTTAGATGAATCAAAATCAAACTAATAGTGAGAAATTAAAACATTGTTTTTTTATTTGTAAGAAAATGGCCCTTCTAGCAGAGAATTACATTGAAACTAACTGTAGCATTTAGGTCACATGAATCACCAAAAATGACATATTGGTTTCTTTAGTGGGCGGCACGGTGGCACAGTGGTAGCACTGCTGCCTCGCAGTAAGGAGACCTGGGTTTGCCTCCCGGGTCCTCCATGCATGGAATTTGCATGTTCTCCCTGTATCTGCGTGGGTTTCCTCCGGTTTCCTCCCACAGTACAAAGACATGCAGGTTAGGTGCATTGGCGATCCTAAATTGTCCCTAGTATGTGCTTGGTGTGTGGGTGTGTGTGCCCTGCAGTGGGTTGGCACCCTGCCCGGAGTTTGTTTCTTGCCTTGCGCCCTTTGTTGGCTGGGATTGGCTCCAGCAGACCCCCGTGACCCTGTAGTTGGATGTAGATGGATGGTTGCTTTAGTGAACGCAAGCTTACTTCTCATCTAGACAGATGAAAAGCTTTGCCCATTGATGTAACCAGGTCCAACAAGAATCAGATTGTTTGTCTGACATGAATTGACATGATGTTTTTAGTGTTTTCATTCTATAGTACAGGATCAGCCAAAATGAAGTACCACATTTCTCATGGTCATTGCGCAAGGTAGAGGCAGCCCAGTGGGTTGGGGTGGGGGTCCTTTGATAGGCGATCCCTTGTAGTTTTCAGTTGGCAACATGCCTTGGTCCGGTGTGCACCATGCTTTCGCTATCGAAGTGTTCTTCAAGAATAATGAATTCATCATCACTACACAACGCGCCTTCCAAATGCACTTCAGCATTCCTCCTAATGGTGACTCCCAAATCCGAAAACAATTCTTCAGTGGGTGGCTAAATTTAGACAGACGGGTACAACGTTGAACAGAAAATCTCCAGGCCACCCTCAGACTGTACGAACGCCTGAAAACATCCAATTTGTAAGGGCATCAATTTTGTTCCTGGACGTTCACATTTCCATTTGACTGGTTGCATAAATAAGCAAAACTTTTACTACTGGGATGAAACCAACCCTCTTGAACTTCAGAGACCCGTACACAATGAGCGTGTTACAGTTTGGTGTGCCATTGCAGAATTTGGCATTGCAGGCCCTTACTTTTTTGAGGAGAGGGGAGCAATGGTCACTGTCAGTTCAGAACATTACATTAAAATGGCAGAGAACTTTTTGCAGCCCCAACTGAAAGAAATGGATGTGGTGGATGCCTGGTTTCTACAGGATGGAGCAACAGCTCATACAGCGTGGAGATCCATGCAAGTTTTGTGAGAGATGTTTCCAGGAGAAGCTGATTTTCCTGCGTGGTGATGTTGGGTGGCCTTCATGTTTGCCTGATCTCACTCCGTGCAATTTCTTCTTGTGGGGCCTTCTCAAGTCGAAGGTATACACACATTAACCTGAAAACCTTGAAGCCCTCAATGATGCCATTCGCCACAAACTCGCCAATGTTCCCCTTGAAATGGCCGAACGAGTCATGCAAGCGTTCAGAAATCGTCTTGAAGAGTTTATCACTAATGATGGCCACACCTTATGGACATTATTTTTAAAACACAGTGAAAAAAAACTATCTTGTATACCCTTTCTTGTGTTGTAATGAAATTTATTTTATCTTGTACCGTTTTTGTAGAATAAACGTTTGAAATGTGGGACTTCTGTTTGGCTCACCCCGTATTAGTGGGATGGCACAGTGGTTAGTACTATTGGTTTTAAATCCTGACCTGGTAACTGGGTACTATGTTCTTCGATACATATCCCGAAAAGATAGATAGATAGATAGATACTTTATTAATCCCCAAGGGGAAATTCATGTACTCCAACAGCATGATAAAAACAGTATTGATTAAAGAGTGATAAAAATGCACTGCAAGTTAAAAAATGCAAGGTGGAGAGTGCGAGGCAGGTATAACAGTCAATAACATTGTATAGTGTTATCGTTTACCCACCCGGGTGAAATTGACTTGCATAGTGTGGGGGAGGAACGATCTTAGAAGTCTGTCGCTGAAGCTGCTCCTCTGTCTGAAGATGATACTGTTCAGTGGATGCAGTGGATTTTCCATAATTGACAGGAGCTTGCTCAGCGTCCATCACATCACCACAGATGTCAGACTGTCCAGCTCTGTGCCTACAATAGAGCCTGCCTTCCTCACCAGTTTGTCCAGGCATGAGGCGTCCCTCTTTGTTATGCTACCTCCCCAGCACACAACCGCGTAAAAGAGGGCGCTCACCACAACCATCTGATAGACATCTGCAGCATCTTATTGCAGATGTTGAAGGACGCCAGCCTTCTAAGGAAGTATAGTCAGCTCTGTCCTCTCTTGCACAGAGCATCAGTATTGGCAGTCCATTCCAATTTATCATTCAGCTGCACTCCCAGGTATTTATAGGTCTGCACCCTCTGCACACATTCACCTCTGATAATCACGGGGTCCATGAGGGGCCTGGGCCTCCTAAAATTCACCACCAGCTCCTTGGTTTTGCTGATGTTCAGTTGTAGGTGGTTTGAGCCGCACTATTTAACAAACCCCCTGATTAGGTTCCTATACTCCTCCTGCCTGCTCCTGATGCAGCCCGCGATAGCAGTGTCGTCAGCGAACTTTTGCACGTGGCAGGGCTCCAAGTTGAATTGGAAGTCCGATGTATATAGGCTGAACAGGACCGGAGAAAGCACAGTCCCCTGCGGTGCTCCTGTGCTGCAAACCATAATGTCAGACCTGCAGTTCCCGAGACGCACATACTGAGGTCTGTCTGTAAGATAGTCCACAATCCATGTCCAAGATGCATGTCAGGTTAAGTTCTTACTCTAAATTCACTCCTGCCATCCTGAATTTGATTTACTAGGTTTGACAATGAATAAGTGGGTGAATAATATTTACAACTGCTAATACTTTCTAGTGGATTCTTCCAGAATTAACTTAACCTCTAACAAGTTACCTAGATATAATGCTGAGACATCATAGGATAATGAGTCTAATAACATTACTTTGACACCCATCATATTTTCCAATAAGCAAGAACATATGTGAAAAATAGCCAAATTAACACATTAAACACTGGAATCAAAGCTTTAAGGTAAGGTCATTCTTAAGGGCTGACGTTTATCAACCTTATTCTAAATTGTGATGGAGTGCATTTAAGTTCGCTAATGATAATTAATTGTTTGGTAATGGGGGGCTTCTTACAGAACTTGTCATATACTACAAAGTGGGTATGTTTTGAACTTAAACAGAGCCATGTGGTTCAGCGCCCACTGATGTATTTTGAAGGCAAGTTGCAATTAAGCAAATTGCTGTAAGACATAAAGCAGATTGTCTTGCAATGGTGTTGAGAACTTGCCTTTTGCTAATGCTGGTAAATTATAAAGATGTGTACAAAATGGAGGCAGCTGATCATTTTCATGGAATGTGAATTAATCTATTTGCAGTGTTACCCATCTGTCAGACAGCTGTAACAAAACTACACATTACATCCTCTACACAGGTGCCAATGGCATTGCTTTGCCATTCTTTTGTCTTTGCTTATTTTTACCTTTAATTCTCAAACTGTTATTCACCATAATTTCAGTCTTACAACTGGGCATTTTTTCTTTTTCTTTCTTCTTTTTTTGTAAATAGTACATCCACTACAAAATAAAGTAATTGCTTTCACTGACTAAGCGATCATTATTTCATCCCTTGTATTTTACTACATGGTAGGCTTGCCAGGAAAATGATGGAAAATATATAACATGAGACATGAGTTCAAAAAGGTACAATAAGTATTTCTACTCAAAGTCAGTTGAACATTTTCACAGTAAATTTATCCTCTGTGCTTGTAAGAAAGGCTCAACTGGCAACATATTTCTTGAACATTTTGTTCTCACTAGCTTGCAAACACACAATCATCCTGCCTGGGCACTGAGACTAAATCCCATCCCAAGGCTCTGTAGTTCTGAACCAGGGGGCAGCAAGCTGAAGGGAATATGCTTCTGTGAAAATGCCTGCTGTGTTCTTAATCATTTTTAGCAGATTGCAAAAAGAGCACTTCACAGAACAGCGATCAAACATCTAAATGTTGCTCACATTTTATTTTATTACAGCATCTAAAAATATGCTGGATGTACATGTGTTACTGTAAAACTGTGGCAATCAATGTCTATTGCAGGAACTCTTTAAAAAAAAATGATATCCTTTCTTGTTGCCCTGAAAATAGTTTCAGGGCATCAGAACTACAGAGTAAAGAGGAGGCTTAAAAGTGATCCAGGAAAATTACAAAAACTAAGCAATATATAAAATACACTCTGCAGGATAAGGCTACACCTTGGGTTAAGTGCATCTGTTATGTTTCCCTTTATGGATGTTTTGAAAAATATACTGTATAATCGTTATACAATCTAACTTAATAAATCTCAAACTGGTAAAGTATTTTAAGGTTGATAACATATTATAACTTAGTGTAGAGTAATTATTTATTAGGATATCTATTTAATCTAGTAATTTATGAATAGTAGTGCGCAGCCCTGCACCTCAAATACCCAGACCCAACTAAACCACACAATCACAGGCTCAAGCAAAGAAGTATTTTTTCAAAACAAAATACCTGAGTATAACCTGGTAAATCAGTCACAATTCCATTTTGTCTTGTTCCTTTCCTTTCCTTTCCCATCTCCAATCTCCTCCAATCGAGCCTTATCCATCTTCTCCTGACACTGACTACTGGATGAAGTGGACCACCTGCCTTTCAACACGAACCCCAGAGTACTTTTGTTGCAACAGGATTTCCACCTGGAATCACTTCCTGGTGAAATCTCTCTGTAATAGGGGAGCCTATGGCACTCGAGGACCCCAACAGGCCCCTGCAAAACTACAACTCCCATGCAGCTCTGTGGGTATCCAAACGGGAGCCATACCAGGGAGGGATACTGCCACCTGGTGTATTGGGGGAGCACAAAGCCTTGGGAGGCAGTCACCCTCTCTCATTCCCTACTAACCAGTAAAGGTACCACTAATCAACCCGGTCAGGATGCCCACCCATCCATGTCCTACCATTATTATGGCTCCCTGGCTGGGTAAGGAACTGTCCACCACAGTGCCAATCATGACAATACATTCTTGAACTGGTTTAATTCCATGTTGTATTGCTGGGTCCAGAGCCAATCCTGGAAGTATTCTGCACAAGGCAGGAACCAACCCTGGATAGAGCACCAGTCTATAACAGGCCCTGTTCTCACATACACCAACACACACACTCACATAGTATCAACATGAAATTGCCAATTAACTTAACATATACACACACATACACACACACGCACATGCATAAACACCTGTTTTAGCATTTGCTAGTAAAGCCCATGTAAACAACAAATAGACTTACATTGCCAATCAGGATGCTGAAACTACTACTGTGCCACCCATGCAGTAAGTTTTTCACAAACTTTGCCATTTGTAGCAGCCCTGCAATCTGATACTTTTCATCAAAGCGGCTCTACCTTCTTCCATTTTTTACAGCTTAAATGAAAGTTTTTGGTAGACATTGGAGGTGGCTGGTCACACTAGCACCAATCCTGTATTTTAAAATAAAAATAATAAGGTCTTCATGGACTTTAATTTCCTATTGTTTATTCTGTTTAGTGTTTTTAAATATTCTGTCACACATGTGCCATGGAAGGCAGCTAAAGAGTCTAAATGAGAGTAATTCCACGCCAGACCGTGGGGTGGCGGAGTGCACTGACCTTTTTTCTCACTTTACTGGAGATCATTCACAGGAAATTCCGACTGGCCCTAATGACGTCACTTCCAGTTGCAGACCCTTGGATGATGTCACTTCCGGTGAAGAACCCATGACCAAAGCGTCTTACTGTTTGATGATGTCACGTCCGGTCTGAACTTATGGAAGAGGACCCTTCCGCCCTTGATGACATCACTTCCTTTTCTTGCCTTTAAAGCTGCCATATTTGACTAACCTAATCAGTTCTGTTTGGACTCCGTTCTGAGCACATCAGTGCTAGCAATTTACCCATTTGCAGCCAAGGAATATTATATGGGTGGCTGCCACAAACCTTTTTTATGACTCTTATGTCTGATTTTTGTGACAATTGTTAGTTGTTGCTCAAGCAAGTTTATCTTAGTGTATTTTATTATACTACTGAAATAGTAAATTTTCCAATTTTGTGCATTAAAGAAATTTCCTATAGGAACATTTTAATGCTTAAAAGTTGATCTTTGATGGCTAATGACACTTCTCATTTATGTTTCTTTTAAGAATCAACTTTATCACAGATGTTTCTTCTAAAATTCTTTAGGTAAAATAGCTTTAGACATGAGATACAACTGATGTAAAAGGAGTCATAACTGAGAATCGGGTTTGAAATGCATGATGCATTTTGTGAGATGTCTTTCTAGTCTTGTTTTAATCTCTTTTAAGACATTGTAATTTTTACTTATTGGACTGATGCCTTTATCCAAGGTGAATTATAACATTTGAGTAATGGTTACGTTGTTTTTATTTTTCCAATTGGAACATGGGCAGGTGAAGTGACTTTCTCATGGGAAGTGGGACACTTCCTGCCTTTTCTTCTGGACTGAGTGTGATCTATTTGGAGCACAGCAATATAAATTAGAGCCACTATTAGTATTATTGAGAAGGAAAGATTACTGTTTTGTAACTGTAGTAAAGTGTTTTATTGCCTCTGACAACTGTTCATACATCTCACCATATATTTTTGAACTTGCAATGCAAATACTTCCAAACTGCAAAAGAAAATGTCAAGAAACTACTTTGAGAATTGGAGCCTTTAGTGTGACTTTGCTGAGATTTCTGCAGAAACTCAAGAGGAGACACTTGTGAGGATTTTCAGGCAAACAATCTGAGAAGCAGGAGACCAAAAAACTTTATTTCTTTCTGATATTATTGTTGTGGAGGAGAAACCAAAAAGATATTAAGGATATCTTTTTTGATTTTTCATTCCCATTGGTTAGTTTAATATATTTACAGACCCTTACTTAGTGATTGATTTGTTTGCAATTTTTCCATGTATTTTAATCCACATTAAATAAGGCAACACTGATGTATTGTCTTTTTGTTTACATATTAAATAATGGGGAACAGAGAGTTTAAAATGAATGAATGCTTTTATAGAGTAACTGAAATTTGCAGATTTGGACGACCATAGGTACAGTTAGGTCCTTAAGTATTGGGACAGTGACACAATTTTCATAAATTTGGCTCTGTACACCACCACAATGAATTTGAAATAAATCAATCATTATGTGACTGAAGTGTAGACTTTCAGCTTTAATTTAAGGGGTTTACCAAACATATCATATGAGCCTTTAGGAATGACATACATTTTTCTGCATAGCTCCTCCTTTTCCAGGGGCTTAAAAGTATATGGACATTTGGCTGACAAGCTTTTCCATAGGCAGGTGTGAGCAGTTCCCTCCTTATTTCACTAATTATTAAGCAGGTAAAAGGTGTGGAATTGTTTCCAAATGTAGAATTTTCATTTGGTATCTGTCACTGTGATCTTTCAATGTGAGGTCCAAAGAGCTGTCCATGCAAGTGAAAACAGTCCATCATTAGGCAGAGAAAACAGAACAAACCTTTTAGAGAGGTAGCAGAAACACAAGGAGTGGTCAAATCAACCATTTAGTACGTTCTTAAAAAGAAGGGATGTACTGGTGAGCTCTGCAGCACCAGCAGGTCTGGAAAACCACAGAAGACAATGGCTCTGGATGACTGCAGAATTCTGATCTTGGTGAAGAACAACCACTTCACAACATTTAGCCAAGCCAAGAACACTCTCCAGGAGGTACACCTATCATGGACAAAGTCTACAATCAAGAGAAAACTTCACGAAAGTAAAGACAGAGGGTTTACCACAAGGTGCAAACCACTGGTAAGCTTCAAGCATAGGAAGGGCAGATTAGAGTGTGCCAGAAAATTTTTTTAAAAGCCTATCCAGTTTTGCAACAATTTCTTTGGACAAAGGAAACTAAGATTAATATGTACCACAATGTTGGAAAGAGAAGAGTATGGAGAAGAAAAGAAACAGCTCATGATCCGATAATACCAGAACAAGGTGGAGGCAGTTTTATGGAATGGGCATGTGTGACTGCCAATGGAAGTCGGCCACTGGTGTTTATTGATGATATGACTACTGGCAGAAAAAACAGGATCAATTCTGAAGTGTATAGGGGTATAGTGTTGCACAATGCTGCACAACTGATAGGACAATGAGCCAAAACATACTGCAAAATCAAACCAACCACTTTTCAACACAAAGTAGTGGAATATTATTCAATGGCCAAGTCAATCAACTGACCTTGACATGCATTTCACTTGCTGAAGACAAAACTGATGGCAGAAAGTCCAAAGAATAAGGAGCAACTGAAGGCAGCTGCAGTAAAGGCCTGGAACAGTATCACTAGAGTGGATACCCAGCACTAGGAGATGGCCATGGGTTCCAGACTTAAGGCAGTCATTGACTGTAAAAGATTTTCAAGCAAATGTTGAAAATGTTCATTATAATTCTGATTATTTTAGTTTATCCAAATACTTTTGAGCCCCTGAAAATAGGGGGGCTATATAGAAAAATGGCTGTCATTCCTAAATGGCTCATGCGATATTTTTGGTAAAGCCCTTAAATTAAAGTTGAAAGACTACACTTCAGTCACATAGTGATTGCTTTATTTCAAATCCATTGTGGTGGTATACGGAGCCAAAATTGGAAAATTGTGCCACTGTCCAAATACTTATGGACCTGACTGTTGTCACCAATGTGTGCTTGGGGGATAGTTTACAGACTGAAATAGTGTTATTCATCAGCAAGACCGGGGGTTGGTGCTCTTACCTGATCCTCTCTTCTCTAGTTTGTCTACAGTTCAGGTGAAGGCCCTGACACCACAGATGTCAAACTGTCCAGCTCCGTGCCTACAATAGAGCCTGCCTTCCTCACCAGTTTGTCTGGGCGTGAGGCATCCCTCTTCTTTATGCTGCCTCCCCAGCACACCATCGTGTAGAAGAGGGTGCTCGCCACAGCTGTCTGATAGAACATCTGCAGCATCTTATTGCAGATGTTGAAGGACTCCAGCCTTCTAAGTCTAAAAATAAATAGTCTTGCACAGAGCATCAGTATTGGCAGTCCAGTCCAGTTTATCATCCAGCTGCACCCCCAGGTATTTATAGGTCTGAACCCTCTGCACACAGTCACCTCTGATGATCAACTGGTCCATGAGAGGCCTGGGTCTCCTAAAATCCACCACCAGCTCTTTGGTTTTGCTGCATTTCAATTCATACTTTTTCTATAGTTCAAATTGTTCATTTTTGGAATAAAATGTGTCTTTTGCAGTTAATTGTTTTAATTGAATTATGGTATGGAGTCAGGATTGAATATTGGTTGAATTTGATTTCATCATGGCTCATTCTTTTTCTTTCTTTTCTTTTTTTTTGGTTTTTATAAGACAGATCACAATAGTTCAAATGTGAATGCATTGTGATAATCACACTGATACGACGTCTGAAAATATTGGATGTATAGTATTTTATAAGTTGATTTATACAGGTTGTGACAAACTAGAGTTAAATATTTCAGAGTAAAATATGAGGGGCACTATGGTTCAGTAATAAACATTTCCGTTGCCTTGTAGCTCCTGTAGACTAGGCCAGAAGCATGGACTAGTCATTGTCTTCATGTGTTCTTTAAGTTTTGTGTAGATTTTACTTGAATATAATATAGGATATATATATATATATTTTAGGATATATATCCTAAAAATGCATGTTGGGTGCTGCCAGTTTGCAAAACTGAGTGAAAATTTGCATACACATAGGGTAAGGCTGGCATGAGAATGTGTGTACCTGTATGCCAAGTTTAGTTTTTATACATCCAAGTGAGCATGGAAATGGGCATACACAACATTTTTGTGCATATGCACCCTTTATACATGAGGCCCCAGAATACTGACAGATGTATCACCAATGACATCACTTCCAGTGTCCATCTACCTGGCCCAGCCTTTTCTTGCTTGGAGTCCATATAGACAAAAGACTTTTTTTTTCTCAATGACATTTGCAAACCATGTTTATTTTCATCACAATTACTCAGAGTTTGCGTACAGGTGCCCCAGATCTTCATTTGTCTCTATTTAATTTCTTACAACAGTCATGCAGATACAGTGCATCTGGAAAGTATTCACAGCGAATCACTTTTTCCACATTTTGTTATGTTACAGCCTTATTCCAAAATGGATTAAATTCACTTTTTTCCTCAGAATTCTACACACAACACCCCATAATGACAACGTGAAAAAAGTTTACTTGAGATTTTTGCAAATTTATTAAAAATAAAAAAATTGAGAAAGCACATGTACATAAGTATTCACAGTCTTTGCCATGAAGCTCAAAATTGAGCTCAGGTGCATCCTGTTTCCCCTGATCATCCTTGAGATGTTTCTGCAGCTTAATTGGAGTCCACCTGTTGTAAATTCAGTTGATTGGACATGATTTGGAAAGGCACACACCTGTCTATATAAGGTCCCACAGTTGACAGTTCATGTCAGAGCACAAACCAAGCATGAAGTCAAAGGAATTGTCTGTAGACCTCCGAGACAGGATTGTCTCGAGGCACAAATCTGGGGAAGGTTACAGAAAAATTTCTGCTGCTTTGAAGGTCCCAATGAGCACAGTGGCCTTCATCATCCATAAGTGGAAGAAGTTCAAAACCACCAGGACTCTTCCTAGAGCTGGCTGGCCATCTAAACTGAGCGATCGGGGGAGAAGGGTCTTAGTCAGGGAGGTGACCAAGAACCCGATGGTCACTCTGTCAGAGCTCCAGAGGTCCTCTGTGGAGAGAGGAGAACCTTCCAGAAGGACAACCATCTCTGCAGCAATCCACCAATCAGGCCTGTATGGTAGAGTGGCCAGACGGAAGCCACTCCTTAGTAAAAGGCACATGGCAGCCCTCCTGGAGTTTGCCAAAAGGCACCTGAAGGACTCTAAGAGCATGATAAACAAAATTCTCTGGTCTGATGAGACAAAGATTGAACTCTTTGGTGTGAATGCCAGGCGTCACGTTTGGAGGAAACCAGGCACCGCTCATCACCAGGCCAATACCATCCCTACAGTGAAGCATGGTGGTGGCAGTATCAAGCTGTGGGGATGCTTTTCAGCGCAAGGAACTGGGAGACTAGTCATGATAAAGGGAAAGATGACTGCAGCAATGTACAGAGACATCCTGGATGAAAACCTGCTCCAGAGCGCTCTTGACTTCAGATTGGGGCAACGGTTCATCTTTCAGCAGGACAACGACCCTAAGCACACAGCCAAGATATCAAAGGAGTGGCTTCAGGACAACTCTGTGAATGTCCTTGAGTGGCCCAGCCAGAGCCCAGACTTGAATCCGATTGAACATCTCTGGAGAGATCTTAAAATGGCTGTGCACCGACGCTTCCCATCCAACCTGATGGAGCTTGAAAGGTGCTGCAAAGAGGAATGGGTGAAACTGGCCAAGGACTGGTGTGCCAAGCTTGTGGCATCATATTCAAAAAGACTTGAGGCTGTAATTGCTGCCAAAGGTGCATCAACAAAGTATTGAGCAAAGGCTGTGAATACTTATGTACATGGGATTTCTAAGTTGTTTTTATTTTTAATAAATTTGCAAAAACCTCAAATAAACTTTTTCATGTTGTCATTATGGGGTGTTGTGTGTAGAATTCTGAGGAAAAAAATGAATTTAATCCATTTTGGAATAAGGCTGTAACATAACAAAATGTGGAAAAAATGATGCGCTGTGAATACTTTCCGGATGCACTGTATTTACATAAATGTAGATACAGTATAGCATGGTTACCTACACTTTGCAAGATATCACCTGAAAACCAACAAGTCTTCTCATGTCATCCAGACAGCAGCTACATTTCCACATAAAACACTCCTAAACAGACCAAAATATTGCCATATTGATGTAATTTAGAGGTGATGTTCCTAGTTTGTAGTGGAAAAGTTATATAAGGAAAATCCAGCAGATTTTAGCAGGTTCTTGCAATTAAACCATGTGACCATGAACTTGAGGATGAGTTTATTCTGTATAAATTTGTAGACCATTTCTCAATATGCTATTGCCTAATACGCGTAATTGAAACTGCTAAACAGCTAAAAAAATAAGATGGGGTCAGGGGAGGGCAGCATGTGAAAAGCAAGCACTACATTTAAGGAGGGGCAAGAGGTGAACTCAAGTCTAGGGATACACTTGACAACATGAGCATCTGAATTTACCAGATAAGCCCCTAAATGTATTATGGCTGAAGACTGTGCAAAGAATGGTGGATTACTAAATACAGATGATGGCCTTCTCCCACTTTGCAAAGATACTTTGTTCCTCAATACCCTTTTGTATAGTGAATTTTAATAAGGTGAACACATAATTACCATTCAATTAAATGAAAAAACAATTCAGCAGAAGTGTGTCATGAAACTACTGGTGCTTCTTTATACCAACAGCAATTCTCCAGCATAATGCCTCAATGTGACTGTGACAGCCAAGTCAGACATTTTCTTTCATTTTAGCCATTCTGTTCTGTGTTCAGACTACTGTCTGTCTGTCTGTCTGTCTGTCTGTCTGTCTATTAGTAGTACTAGTATTGTCACATTTATTGTACTAAGAAAATGGAAATCCAGATAAGAATGTAGAACAGACTGTTGCTTCTTCTGACTATGTTTTAACTAAACATTTAATATGTGACATGCTTAAAACCTTTTTAAAATGACAAAATCTGTAATATTTAAATGCTTTCCTAAATATTGTAGTTGTCATTGCTGTTTGAACCATTCACAAAGTACATATATATCATACGTGAAAAAGTTTAAGGAATGTCATATTTCCATTAACTGTCTATTAAGCAGTAGGACATTTTCAAGAGTGATTCATCACAGGATGCTGATCTATAAAAAAACAGATGAAAAGCATGAAATTTTTATCTTCTGTAACTTTTTTTCCCCTAGATTAACTCCAAAGTCCCACTGTGATCAAAACAAAGACCAACAGTGAAATGCTGCCTCAAGGTAATGTATCATAAACATCAGGAAGCCATTTATCATAAGTGAATCCCAGGAACAGACCACTAGCACACTGATTTACAGCTGTAGCCAGTACAATGTCAAATTAATCATGAAGCACTAAAATAAGGCACAAGTGGTTAAAATTCTAACTTATAAATGCATTTTAACAAAATAGTTCAAAATAATATTTGAAGAATGAAGCTAAACATTATAGTACACAAGTATTCTAGTATTAACATAAGAGCTGATAAAGTATTACTAATAATAATATTGAAGAAAAAATTGAATATGTGTGGGTGGGAATAAGCACTAGTAATGGGTTATTAGGTTTAATACCTTTAAAGGTATATATATAAACCTTAAAAAACTGAAAGAGAGATTATTTATTCAGTTAGCTACGGTACAGCTAAAGCTAACCAAAATGATGGATGGACAGATTGGTCTCTTCTTTTGAAAAAAGTTTATTGATCATGACTATACAAGTGCAAAATAAATTTCTATTTGTTAGACAATTTTCCTCTAATTGGAGTTCTTTATGGCAAATATAATGCTGTGTATCCCAATATTACGTTTTAATGGGCCTGTCCATGTTTGGGGCCAAGCCGCTACTGATAATAAGAAATATCTAACCATCTACTGTATTTCCTCTGAACTCAAGTCACAATCCAGGTGGTTCGTCGTGTGGTGGGTGCTTATTAGATTTTAATTCTAAACATATAAAAATATGAAATGCATTCATGATTAACATGGACTTTTGAAAACTATGGAGTGGAATTGTGCTGTTTTGTCACAGCTGCCAGGTCCAGGGTTAGAATCCTGGGCATAAACAGGTGGCGCAGTGGTAGTGCTACTGCTTTGCAGTAAGGAGACTGTGGAAGATTGTGGCTTCGCTTCCCGGCTCCTTCCTGTGTGGATAGCGCTTTGAGTACTGAGAAAAGCGCTATATAAATGTAATGAATTATTATTATTATTTATTATTTATTATGTTTACACACACTCCCTGTGTCTATATAGGTTTTCTTCTTTGAATTCTTGTTTTTCTCCTCCATCCCCAAAACATCTCTGAATTGTCCCTGCTTTTGTGAATGTGAGTGTGCACTCCACAGGTAAACTTAGTCACATTCTTTTCAGGTATTGTTCTTGCCCACTCAGTGTTGCTGAGGAAAGAACTGGCTCCCATGACTCTAAACTGGATAAGTGTATTGGAAAATTAGTGGATGAATGGATATATTTTATCACTTTTTCATTAATTCTATGTTTACATAATTATGATGAATTGATTTCTCTGTTAGAAGTCTACTTTTATGCAACACATGGTATATTGGTTAACACTTCTGCCTTATATCTCCAGAAAAATGAATTTAAATCCTAGAAAAAAAAGTCTGGAAAATGTGAAGGTTCTCCCCATGCCAGCATACCAGCATAAGCGCCCTTACTGATAACCCAATTTTTTTTCATATTCTGAATACATATGTGTTTGGTTAAATGCAAACTATAAATTGTTCCTATGTGTGTGTGCTTCATTATGGGCTGGATCTTTATCTACTGTAAGTCTATCCACCTGCTATACTGAATCAAATTAACTGGGTTCATTAAATGGATCAATGTTATAATTAATATTTCAAGTATTGCTGTTGTCTGTGAACAGTACTTTTGATGCAGTTGATACAATATTTGGGTGCTATGATGATATGTGAGCATTACTATCATATATAGATGTTTGTTGTGTAGATGTTGCTAGAGACATGCATCGGAATTCTAACAAGCTAACAAAGTCTAAATGTTTGGCAGCACTTTATAATAGCTTTCATTAATAAAGCATTAATAAGCATTACGTAATGTTTAACAGATTACGAGTTCATGTTCATTCAAATAGTTATAAATGTTATTAAATGATAATTCATACATTAGATAATGTACTTTTACACATTTAAATATAATTTAACAAATGGTTAGTAAGGCATTTTTTACCTTTTGTTAGCACATTACTCATGTTGACACTGCATTCACTAATGTCTACCTGATTAGGGACAAATATCTTTAAATATTAGTTACATATTCTTTATTTATCACATGCAAGTGTGTGGTTCACAAGTTGTGCAGTCTGTACAACTGGTTATTTAATGTTCTGGTTTGCTTGTGACACTGCAAAAATTTTTGGCAGCTTTCACACTTTGTGTGTTTTCAAATCAGTTATACATAAATTGTAGATGTTTTAAACAATTTCTCCATCGTAATCATTTGTGCATTTTTATAAATCATTTATTCATTAGTTGTAAATGTGTTTGCTGTACCCAATCTAAAGTTGAAACTCTTCATGCATTATACAGGTTTGCACATGTTTATAAACCATTTATTCATTAGTTGTGGTTTTGTAGTTTTTCAGTATCCAATCTAAAGTTTCAACTATTCATGCATTATAAAGGTGTATAAATGGGTAGTTAATACATTTATAGGCACTGGGCTGCAATTTGGATTCCTGCACTGGCTCTGCGCCATACTTGCAATGCTTCAACAAAGCGCTAGATATTTAAATGACAAAAAACTGAGTAACATTAAAACCTACTAAACCCGTGAGTCTGCTGCAAGAATGCTTTCATCCTTCTTTAAAAGATTTTGCTAATTCTAATTGCATAACACAGTGGTATTGTATTACCATGATTCATTATAAGAGTGATTGGACAGTTTTCAGTAACCGAGTGAGTCCATGCTGGAATGAATAGGCTCTTATAGTTTATCACCAGGCTTGTGGATTTAACTCAGTACTAATTACTCCAACAGTATGTCAATTCTAAATTAATAAATTATCTTTTTTTTTAATAATTATTTGTTCATGTGTCATCTGTTCTACACCAGGTTTTAATGCAAAGTGAAGCTACTATTTCATTGTTGTAGCTATTATATTTGTCACATAGTGTAAATTAACAAGGAACAGAAAGTCTACTGGCTAATGACATTACCAACCCAACAATGTCTTGCTCCAACATAAGGACTTGATTCTGGTCATATCCCATCGCTCCCCTAAACATTACATTGAGTATTTTATGTCTTCTGTACCTCTATTCCTATCCTTCACTTTGGTACAGACATTTTTCTCATCTTTCTACACTATGCAGTTCTTCTGCATCCTCAAATTTGCACCAGTGCGGACATGAATGATTGGCAAAAATTTCAGTGGGAAAGAAACTTATTCTTATTCCAGTGAATAGTTGCAAAATATTTGAAGGAATAGTAAGTTACATTATTCCACATGGGATGGTTCAGTGGTGTAGTGGTATCACTGATTTGCATCCCGGGTTGTCCCTGCATGGAGTTTGCACGTTCTCCCCATGTCTTGTGTGGGTTTTGTCCATGTGCTCCAGGTTCTTCCCACTCTCCAAAGCCATGCAGGTTAGGTGAATCGGTGACAATTAAAATGGCCTAAGTGTGTGTTTGGTGTGTGGGTGAGTGTGTGTGTGTTCTGTCTGGGGTTTGTTTCTGCCTTGTGCCCTATGCAGGCTTGGATAAGCAAATGTTAGAAAATGACATGACATACTAAACAAATATAAATGAACGATTTATATCTATGGAGCAGTCTGCTCTGCTCATGCTTAACCACAGCAACTAAATGGTGTATGCTTGCATTTTTACATTTTTTCAGTGCTTGCATGCCGCTCAACAACGATGTCATGCTAATGATAAAGATGAAGAGACACAACATCGACAGGAAGCATACACCACGGCCCAACAACATGCCAGCAAAACACCTCAGCAACAGAAAGCAAGGCTTGAAGTTTTGCCTAAAAACATTGTCTATCTGGAAGTATTTTCTGGGGTCAAAAATTAATAGGACTCATATGCTAGCAATACAGCTATGATATGGTATCGACGGTGTCTTCTTATGAAAGCCAGTGGGGCAGCAAGCACAGGTGGGTCCACGTCCTCTGCCCTGGGTAATTCTTAAGAGTTAGCTGACACTTCTCCAAGTTAATAAATATAGTAAAAATGTTAGGGAGTTTTTGGGTTGTTTTTTTCCCCAAAGGCCACACACAGCTAGTTATTACATATTAGAACAATTTTGACAGGAGCAGGTCATTCAGCCCAACAAAGCTCATCAGTTCTGTTCAGCTAATTTCCCCAAAATAACACTCGAGTTCCTAAATGTTTACTGTCTACCACACTATTTGGAAACGTATTCTATGTGTCTATAGTTTTTGGTGTAATGACAAACTTTCTGACATTTGTGAGAAATTTACCCTTAACAAGGCTGAAAGTGATGAACGAAACTGAGGACATATACATTATTGTTTGCCATTCTTTTTCCGTTGTGTCTAGTATTATTAGGCTGCTTGTGAGGGTAGTTCATCAGCATTGCTGAGTCATATTAAGCCTTCTTTCAGTCGGACTACCTACAGTCTTGAAGATCTGGGTTAGTTACAGGAGTATGGACAGTTTTATTTGCATTTTTATTGATGAAACTTTATCTTTATGATCACTAAAAACTAGGAGAGGTGGTTTAAGTCCCATTGGTACTAGGGATGCACCGAAATGAAAATTCTGGGCCGAAAACGAAACCGAAATTTTTGGATGCACTTGGCCGAAAACCGATACCAAAACCGAAAATGGCTTCATTAAAAAACATGTTTAAAATATTTTCTTTTTGTTTGTATTAAAAAAACTACAAATTAATTAAGCAATCAAACTTTTATTGATAATAAATAACAGTAATAAGGCTGTTTAACAATAACAAAACTAAATAAAATTTCTTTCTGTAACAAAATTGTGCAAAAAAAATGCTAGCTGCTTTTTTACTTCAATTTTAAATTACTGTACCAAACAACAGTGCACAAACAAGAAAAATAAATAAATCCAACCTCTTACTGTAAACAACATAACTATACACACTAAATTGGTCTGCTTTTAATTTAAGCAAAAGAAGCAGGTTTATCTTTATGAACAAAAGTTTTTCAGTTTTCTGGCTGAAGACACAGTTCCTCTTCTCATGAAGAACATACTGCACTGAATAAAATCACTCAGTCTGTGCTAGCTTTTAGTGCCTTTACGAATTGTGCAAAATATTACCTGCATTAAACGTTTTACTTCAATTTTAAATTACTGTGCAAAACAACATTGCAATAACAGAATAAATAAATCAAACCTTTAACTGTAAACATCATCAAATTAGGCTGCTTTTATTTTAGCAAAAGTGGCAGATTTCTCTTTATGAACAAAAGTTGTTCAGCTTTCTGGCTGGAGAGACGATTTCTGTTCTCATCAAGAACATGAGATGCTGCACTGAATAATCTCTCACTGTCTGTGCTGGTGCTTGGGGCAGATAAGTACTTGCGCGCAGTCCATGCAAGCAAAGGAAAGCGATCTTTGTTCGCGCGCCAGTAGTCAAGTGGATTGTCACTTCTGCCAATGGGTAGTTCAGCTAGATAGGTTGCTACTTCTTGTGAGGCTGCGCTTGCTCTTACACCGCTGTGGGTTGGGACGCTTTCCTGTAAAATTTCGTCAAACACATCAGAAAGCGAAGGAATGTGTGCCTCATCACTTGTACGTGACCGTTTCTCAGGCACAGTTTGCTCTGTTCTCCCCGTCGCGGCTTGTGCTTCACCAGAGGTTTCAAGAGCCGTAAGCTCTGTTTGCACCATTTCGCGTACATCCTGCCTTTTCTCATCGTCAAAGTAATGGTCTTTAAAGCGTGGATCTAATATTGTTGCAATGCCGTAAAGAGGGTTGGACTCAATGTCTTGGAAGCGTTTGTTAACAGCCTCCAGTAGAGTTTTTTTAGCTGTCTTTACGCCATGATCTGTTTCCGCCTCTTTTCCAAGCAGGCGCTTCAGTGCTGCGATCAGTGGAATAACTTCAGCAACAGACGCTTGAGCTGAGCTTATTTCCTTGGTTAACTGTTCGAACGGGGCGAGAAGAGAGACAATGTTTTCCACCAACATCCACTGGTGTGCACTCAAAGTTGCTGGCAGGTCGTGATCTGTCATGTATGCAGCTAAAACCCGCTTTTGTTCAAGTAATCCTTGCAACATATAGTATGTACTGTTCCAGCGAGTGGCCACATCTTGCTGTAGTCGTTTTGTTGGCATCCCAAACTGTTTTTGCAAATCTTGTAGTCTGGAATAAGCAAGCGGAGAATGCTTAAAATGTCCCACAATTTTTCTCCCAGTTGCTGTGATTTCTGATATGCTCCGCTGACTAAGCACTCCCTCATTCACAGCCAACTGCAGCGTGTGTGCCATGCAAGGTATGCTCTTTAATCCACTGTCATCCATAGCCTTTATCATGTTCCGTGCATTATCTCTCACAATCACATGCACTTTAGACTTGTCTATGTTCCAAGTTTCAAACATGTTAGCCAAAGCATCGGATATTGCTGCTGCAGTGTGTGAGCCGACAAACTCCTGTGCATGAAGCAGAATGTTTTGCAATTTAAACTCCGCGTTTATCCACTGCGCTGTCAAACTGAGCATGCTAGTTGGACTAACGTCAGAGCTCCATATGTCTGTGGTAAAACTTAGAGCAGAGATATCTGTGGTCATGAGCTCATGAACATGTTTTGCAACACGGTCATACATTTCAGGTAGAGAGGTCTCTGCAAAATACCGTCTGCTTGGCAGTGTGTAACGCGGCTCAATGTGGTGTATTAGCCTACGAAATCCGATGTCCTCCACGACTGAAAACGGCTCGTCATCTAAAGCAATGAATTCCATTACTTTCTCTGTTATGTCACGTGCTTTAGCACTGTCATTTGCAAATTTCTTAATTTTTTCGAAAACTGTGGCAACCGAGGGTGTTGATGTGCTAGTTGGCTTAGTTTTAACCAACGTTGTTTGACGGTATTCCTCAAATTCAATTGCGTGTCTTGACTTAATGGTGGTGTATTAAACCTGTAGTCGAAAATGTCTTTGCTGTTGAACCCCCTCTTGAAACTTTTGCAGAGCAAATGTTGCATATTGCAACTTTGCTGTCCTCATCTGAAACTTTGAAGTGCTTCCAAACCGCCGACATACTCCGTGTTTGATGCGTAATGACAGCGCGAACGAGACGGGAGGATGGGAGAGGCGTGGCGACAATTTCGGCTTTTATTTTCGGCGCTTTCTTACGTTTCGGCCGAAACCGATAATGCTATTTCGGCCGAAAATTTTCGGCGGCCGAAATTTCGGTGCATCCCTAATTGGTACCTTTTGAAATGCTAACATTTCTTGAAAAAAGGAGAGATACAAATTTTGAGATGTCTCTTTACATAGTTTGGAAAACATCATTGCTCTATCTCTTTAATTTATCAATACAGCA
The DNA here is from genome assembly GCA_026402145.1 of Polypterus bichir lapradei. Classification (NCBI taxonomy): domain Eukaryota; kingdom Metazoa; phylum Chordata; class Cladistia; order Polypteriformes; family Polypteridae; genus Polypterus; species Polypterus bichir. The sequence goes on along the minus strand of JANRMT010062809.1, from coordinate 1,431,420 downwards.
AGCATTAAAATCCAAGAATTCTTTTTTAATGAACACAGTATTATGCATTTATTCATCTGTTTTCTAAATCTGTTTATTTCAGTGCAAAAAATCCGGGGCCCAATATCTATTAAAAACTCAAACTTGATAGGGTACTAATCCTTCGTAGAGCACTCTAAATAATAAACCTACATGGTAATTAATTTACAGCCACCATTCAACATAATTTGCACATCTTTGAGGAAACAGGCGCGCCTGGAGAGAATCCACACAGACTTGGGCAGGACGTGTAAACTCCATACAAACAGCACCTTGGGTGGGATATGAGCCCAGGACTGTGTGGGTATTGAGGTTACACCATTGTACCAACTTTTTGCATTTACCAGAACTTCATTTGTCTTATATTTCTCCATCCTAGTTATTTTAGTAACACATTTACAAGAATACAATTGATGATACAATGTAGTTTGCACAAATTCTGCTTTATGCTTTAGTCACAAGTGATACATTGCCCCTTTAAGATAGAAAAATCTTTTTACCCAACAGCAAAAAAATACCTTACCTGGTTTTATCTGATTTTGAATGCCTGAACATATTCTATATAACTTCCATTTCCATTCTGTTCTGGAGTGTCACCAATTTTTTTTATGTTCCCTAATGCTCCTGAACAAATGCAGTTTCAATTATGCAATGAGTTTGCATTGCAGCCAATCTCCTAATACTTGAATAAACCCAGCCTTTAACTGAACTCCTTCTTTATTAGTCTTCTTGTTTTCCTGTTTCTGCACTTAGACTGTGAATTCTAAATTAACTTGCACAGTGTGAAATATGGACTATTATTTTGAATTATAAAGTTTGGGAGTGCATTCACTCTAACTTTTCTATTAATAGTTTGCTCTAATTTATTTCTACACAGCTTGTAAAAAGCAGGTAATTTGCAATGAAAAGGCTCAGGTGTGAACTATTGTACAAAGAACAATTTACTTCTCTGCAGGATATAATGTTATTTTCATCTGTATTTGTTTATCAGACTCAAACATGTTTTAAAAAATGATTTAGACAGAAAGTTCTTAAAAACACATCAAAAATGTTATACATGATGCAGAACTCACATTTACTACCGGGGTTTACATGAGTACTGAATTTAAGTTGATGATGAAGACTTTAGGCCAGTCTGTCAAATGCAATAAATGCATAGGAGAATGCACAAACCAGTGTGTTTCTTTGTGCCAGACTCAAGCCTGGATGCATGGGGATGGTTATGTGAACAACAATACAGAGTTCCATACTGAATCGGTTGAGACCTGGGTTAACAACACCTGCTACTAGTACTGTTACACAATAGGGTGGTGAAGGAAATTGGGCTACTGTGGGCCAAAGGAGAAAAAGAGGGAGAAGGCATACTCAAGTCAAGAGGAGAGGAGGAAGGTTAGGAGAGTGGAAGTAAATAAGAACTTTGAATGTTGGCAGTATGCTGGTAAAGGGAGAGAGTTAGCTAATATGATAGAGAGGAGGAAGGTTGATATATATAAAAGAGACCAGATGGAAGGAGAGTAAGGCCATGTGTATTGGAGGCGGGTTCAAATTGTCCTACCATGGTGTGGATGGGATAAGAAACAGGATAGGGGTTAGAGTGTTTTGTTGGTGAAAGAGTGTTGGACAGAGTGTTGATTATGAAGCTGGAAATTGAAGGTGTGATGATGAATGTTGTTAGTGCATATGCCCCGCAAGTTAAATGCATGAAGGATAAGAAGGAAGATTCCTGGAGTGATTTGGATGAAGTGGTGGAGAGTCTATCCAAGGGAGAGAGAGTGGTGATTGGAACTAATTTCAATGTACATGTTGGTGAAGGCAAGACAGGGGGTGAGGAGGTGATGGGTAGGAATGGTGTGAAGGAGTGGAATGAAGAAGGTCAGATGGTAGTAGATTTTCCGAAAAGGATGGATGTGGTGAAAACATATTTTAAGAAAAGGGTGGAACACAGGGTGACATACACAAGTGGAGGAAGATGCACACAGGTGGATCATTTTCTTTGCAGGAAGGTCAATCTGAAGGAGAATGGAAACAGCAAAGTGATGGCAGGGGAAAGCATAGTTAGGCAGCATAGGATGGTGGACTGTAGGGTGATGTTGGATATCAAGAAGAAGAGGAGAGTGACAGCAGGGCAAAGGATCAAATGGTGGAAGTTGAAAAAGGATGACTGTAAGGAGGAGATCAGGAAGGAGGCAAGACAGGCACTGGATGGCAGTGAAGAGTTACCAGACAGCTGGGAAACTACAGCAGAAGTAGTAAGGGGGGCAGCAAGAATGATGCTTGGCGTGACATCTGGACAGAGGAAGGAGGAAAAGGAAACCTGGTAGTGGAATGGGGAAGTACAGGAGAGTTTACAGAGAAAAAGGTTCGTGAAGAAGAAGTGGAATAGTCAGAGAGATAAAGAAAGTACACAGGAGTACAAGGAGATAAGGCGCATGGTCTTGAAAAAGGTGGTGAAGGCTATGATGAGTTGTATGAGAGGTTGGACACTAAGGTGGGAGAAAATGACCTGTACTGATTGGCTAGACAGAGGAACCAAGCTGGGAATGATGAACAGCAGGTTAACTCTTTCAGGGCTGATGTTGACTTTTGTCAAAATTCAAGGGTAGAGGACGGTAATGGGCTGTAATCTGTGACAAAACTCACCCTTATTTCTTAGTTCGACTCTCTTTGGTTGAAGGAAAGTTATGTAGCTTTGCTGATTTGACCTCAATCAAGAGCCTCTAAAATGGCATCGACATCTGGCGAGACTAAAACAAATGTGTACAGCAAAATACTCCATGGACGTTTTACACATTATTGCTGAATCGAACTCTGACTTTTCGGACTCTGAGTTTGATGCAAGTATTCTGGAGATGGATATCAAAGACAAAAGTAAGGTAGCGGCATCAGCCTATGGGCCATCAGCTGATTGTGGTGTTGAACACGTTCGAGTAGCTGATTTGCCTACAGCAGCGTTCACCTAGGAGGACCACCACTTATGATGACAAGAGGTACAAAACATATTGTGTCACACTGCCATCGGCACCGCCACCCACCTGCTGTGCAAAGACAGAGAGGCAGCCGGCCCGCCGTGCATTCCTGCTGGCCATCGAGCCATCCCTGCACAGCCACTGCTGCCAGAGATGCCAAACAGCTGCCAACAGCAACCACAGTATGCAGCAACAGACGTTTTATGTTGATTTATGTGTGAAACCAGTGCATTGGGTGTCTTTCAGAAAGCAGAGTTTTCGGAATAAATATTCAGCCCTCAAAGAGTTAAGGTGATAAAGGATAAGGATAGAAACATACCCACAAGCGAGGAGAGTGTGCTGAGCAAATGAGCAAAACCTACGTTGAGAGGTTGATGAATGAGAGAAAGGAAAGGAAGAGAATGAGAGAGACAGAAGATTGGAGATAGTGAATCAGGAAGTGCAACAGATTAGCAAGTAGGAAGTAAGGACAGCTATGAAGAGGATGAAGAATGGAAAGGCTGTTGGTTCAGATGACATACCTGTGGAAGCATGGAGGTGTGTAGGAGAGATGGCAGTGGAGTTTTTAACCAGATTGTTTGATGTAATCTTGGAAAGTGAGAGGATGCTTGAGGACTGGAGAAGAAGTGTATTGGTACTTATTTTTAAAAATAAGAGGAATGTGCAGAACTGTAGTAGCTACAGAAGGATGCAATTGATCAGCCACAGCATGAATTTATTTGAAAGAATAGTGGAAGCAAGGTTAAGAAGGGAGGTGATGATTAGCACTACATATGTGATGTTTGCTCTCAGGGTGTTGATGGAGAGGTATAGAGAATGCCAAAAGGAGTTGCATTTTGTGTCTTTCTAGAACTAGAGAAAGCATATGACAGGGTTATTTGTGACAGATGGGTACCAGGGAAACAGAAGGTCTGCAAGACACTAGTGAGACCAGCTATGTTATATGAGTTGGAAATGGTGGCACTGACAAAAACAAAGGAGGTACCAGAGTTAAAGATGTTAAGATTTGCATTGGGTGTGACAAGGATGGACAGGATTAGGAACAAGTAAATTAGAGGAATAGCTCAGGCTAGATAGTTTGGAGACAAAGCCAGAGAGGCGAGGTTGAGCTGGAAAGAACATGTATAGAGGAGAGAGAGATGCTGGGTATATTGCGAGAAGGATGCTAGGGATGGAGCTGCCAGGCAAAAGGAAAAGAGGAAGGCCTAAGAGGTTTATGGATGTGGTGAGAGAAGACATGCAGGTGGTGGGTGTGCAAGCTTTACAAAAATACAAATATTAAAAGTAAAGGTTTAATTTACAGAATTACCATCTACTAAAAAATGTGTTTTTTTTCTGAATATAGACAGGAGCTTCACAATTTGTCATTGTCTGTGTGGAGTTTGCACATTTTCCCCAAGTCGGTTTTCTGGGTACTTTGGATTTTCTCTCATATCCCTAAAGACATGCTGGTTAGGTTACCTGGCGATTTCCAAATTAGCATGTGTGCAAGTGTATGTGTTCATGAGTACACGTTGCTATAGATTAGGATAGTGTCTTGCCTTTTTACATTGCACTGCTGGGATAGATTCTAGCTTCCATGACTCTGAATTGTTTGAGATTGTAATGTTATGTTAATATCATTCCTCCACTGTTTGACATAAATAAAACAATTCATTTATGATGCAATTGTATTATCTGGTTTAAATCTCTATATAGGATTTATTTCCTAAAAAGTGGATTTTACAATACATTTTATAATGCTTAACCTGGAAGAACAGAGTCAGAACTTTTTTCTCAAGGCAGTGTAAAAGAATGCTAATGTATACAGTATAATAAAAATGGCATTGGGGAGATCAGAATTTCATTTACACCAGCACATGAGTGAGTGTAGTGGGATGTGTGTAAGTATGTCCTCTATTGAACTGGCTGCTTGTGTCTATGCATGGACTTCAGCCTTCACAACACTTGAGTGGATCAAACAGGGTGGGTAGTACAGTAATAGCAAAGGAAAATGATGCAAGGCATAAGTGATAATTTATCTTGATTTGTTTTTGTCATGTAAAATCAAGCAACTTTTACTTTTGTAAAAAGCCACTGTAGCAATTTCAAGATTTCTTTAGTGAAATACCAAAATAAAGGTCACATACTGATCCTTAGAAATTAAACTCCTTGTCCTGAATAATGAATATGAGGGGCTACCAGCTTTCTTAACTGATTGGAACCTGAAAATATGTCCTGGAGTTCAAGCAAAAGTCATCTTTGACAAAGCATCTCACTGTACTGTCTTTCAAACACACCATTTCCAACCTGTAAAAATGTAAAGTACATTTAGGTACAGGGGCATGAACAGAGGGGTGGCTACATTGGCTCAAGCCCTTGCCCCTTTCCCCTCATTAGGTCAAGTGCTCTTTTGTCCTGTTAGTACCTAAGTGACCATTTCCAAGCAGAAGTGTGTGCCTACTTTTCATTGTAAGAACGGAGGAAAAAAACAGCAATGAGCATAGTTAAGGCTAGGTTAGGGTACTTTTAACTGTCCCATACACAAATAAAGTATGGTCTATGATAATTATTGGTATTGATTCAACAAAAAGTGTATAATACATATTTGTGTGTTAGTTGTTGGCTTGTAGGACGCTGTGGTAGGTAGCACAAACAGCACATGTTCACTTTGCTTATATCGCCAGCCTTTCTAGTTGTCTTGTTACTGTTATCAGCCACTTCTCGCTTTTAAAAAGCATTGGAGATTTATGCAATAACAGTTTTTCACACCATTTCCTGCCTATCAACTCAAGAGCACTGCAACAAACTAAAGTTTCGTAAAACTGTGGCCTTCTGTGTTTCAGTGTCTGCATGTTTGTATGTATACTTGCTTTGACAGTAAAAAAAATGGGACTGATATTGGCAAGGTCCCATGCAGTCATATTGGGGTTTTGTTTTCGTTCTGCACAGTATATGAGCTGTTCTGTCAGTTTTCTTGGTCTTAACCCCTTAAATACAGTTTCTTAAAGGTATTTTACACTTTACCATGAAGGCCTACTCCAGCTTTGTAGGCAACAATTAGTTTAATTTTCAAATCCTCGTTCAGTTTCTTTGAAGAGACTATGGTTGTTGAGTGTTTAAAAATGTTTGAAAAGTCAAAGAATTTTGTAGGCTTTGGAACTATCATCAGCTAACAATTCCTAATGGCAATTCTTGTGTGGACTAAAACCCAAACTGGATTAAGCCAGACCAGATTAACAACCTAACAAGTTTTGAGACCTTAAAACTCAAAGGGTGTCCAAACATTTGCAAATTCCACATTTACTCTTTTATTTTGTAAATTCTTTCGGTTCATCAAATAAATTGTACCTGTACATTTTCATACTTTGCTGTCAAAGATGTAGTTACTGTTTTTTATGAAACATGCAATTTGGGCACAGGTGTCCAAACTTGTGCATGGAACTGTATTTTCAAAAATTAAATCATTGTAATCTATCAAAATGTGTGATCCAAAAGCAAGATTTTCTCTATAAAACCCAAAGCTGATAATGCCTAGAAAATAAAAAGGAGATTATTATTTTTGTTTTGATTTGGTTATTGAGAGCTCTTAACCTATATAATAAATATATAAAAGCATTTTACATTGTATACAGTCCTAGATCATAGTAATTTTATTTGCTCAAAATCTAATGCACAAAAAGAATGGTAATATAAAGTACCAAATATAAGTTCTTCATTTCATTTCATGTTTATTCATATACCACGTTTAAAACAACCAGGGTTGAACCCAAAGTGCTATGCAAACCATATACCAAGTAATGCAATAAAATTAGAATTTAGATAACAATAAATAAAACAAATGAATAAACAATGGCAGACAAAAATTTTTAAATCAGGGCAAGAGCAAAACAAACAGCTTTCAAACTATGTTTTAAGATGAGATTTAAAAACAGGAAATGAGGGGGCCATCCTAAAATTAAGGGCTAAATAATTCCAAAGTTTTGGAGCCTGGAGAGAGAAAGCCCAGTCTCCTCTCTGTTTTAGCCTAGACTTTCGAGCAGTCAAAAAAAAAACAGATCAGCAGACCTAAAAGACCATGCTGGGATGTAAGGAATAATCAGGTCACTAAGGTAGTTGGGAACCAATCCCTTTATAGCTTTGAAGGTAAGCCTTGAATTTTAATCTAAACTGTATGGGATGCAAATAAAGGGATGTGAGTATTGGGGTGATATGGTCATGCTTCTCAGTGCCTGTTAGTTCTAGTGGGTTCCTAAATATTAAACCCACTGTAGGTACTTTTTGTAGTAAAATAAATCATTAATTTGATGTGCTATGAAGTGAATTCTTGCTGTTAAAGTCCATTTTTGTAACTAGATGGGAATTTTTTTATTTGTCCTTTTCATCTTGTTACGATACACAGTGTGATCAAGTTTTAACGTGATGTCAGTCTCTGTTTACTATCTACATGTGTCAGAAAGCCGCTTTGTGGATCGAACAGGACTGATATGTGAGCTTTGATGTTTGATGAATGGTTCGATGTGGTAAAGCAAAATGCTGACATACAAATACATTTCTGGTGCTTTTATATTCAAGCATCGCATATTCCCCAATGTAATGACAGAATACATTTTAAAGGTCTCACATACCATCTTCTGTGGCATCTTTTTTTTTCCATCTTCACAACACCATCAGAATGTATGGCATTGTATTTGAGCCACAGAGAAAAAAATTAAGGACATAGTAAAAAGTTCTATTTTGAGATTAAAGTGGAAATTTCAGCTTTAATCTTGAAATGTCCACTTTAACCTTGTAGATTATTTTATCATTAAAGTAGCCGTAAATGTCATCTTAAAACCAACCCAGCTGTTAATTGCTACGTGCTTCTGGAGCTTCCTCCTGAACTGACAGCAGCGGCAAGCAGCAATCGCCACACAGAAAACATTAAATTTATGATAGTCCAGCTCTCTGCACATTTAGAATACTTAGCTTTATACTTGATATCACATTCATTATGCATTAAAGCATGTATGTTACATTTTACAAATAAGTTAACTTCATTTAAATAAATAATGTTATCAATTACACATGTGGGAGTGGCACGGTGGCAGAGCGGTAGTGGTTCTGCCTCGCAGGGAATCACGTCCCAGGTGATACCTATCTAAAGTTTGCATGTTTTCCTGGTGGGTTTCCACAGTGTGCTCCAGTTTCCTTCCAAAGACATGAAGGTTTGGGGATTTGGTGACGCTAAAATGATGCTAGTGTATGTGAGTGCTTGTATTCACCTTGCGATGAGCTGATGCCCCATCCAGGGATTGTTTCTGTCTCGCACCCAATGCTTGCTGGAATGGGCGCATCCCTGGATTTATGGATGTAATCATTAAACATCCATCCTTTTCAGAGATATTTTGGCAAGGTGTCCTCAGAATTTAATGGGTGTTTCACAACACAGCAAAGCCGAATGTTTTCTCACCATGATGATATCTCGCATTGCCACCTGGTAGAATCCTCCAGATTTACATAAAGTACAGCACAAATATAAACAGTACAACACTTGTGTAGCAGTAGTGTCCGCAGGAATATGTGTCGTGTGAAGTATAAACCCAGCCTAAGGATATTTAAGAGCCAGCACTAAGATCTTTCTAAAGAATATGGTCCCCTAGTTGCCTGTACCAATTTAATGGAAAGAAAGGGGAGTAATGCATATAAATGAGGGAACAGAATATCTAGAGTGTATTGAGCTTGGTTTATTTTAGTAAAACACCTGCTCTTTAAATGTGGTATTCACTAAGTTATTAGCTTCAAAAGCCCAGGTTTAATCAGGCTGTTTCAGTGGGTGACCAAGAATATTTTGTAAGTGGTGGATTTTGCAAAGCTTAATTGTTTTTTAACATAAATATAACTAAATGTAACTTAAGCATTTAACTTTTATCAATAAAATTCTTAAAATGTTTTAATAGTCTGGGGTCACGTAGTTTTAATGAGTTCAATTGGGCATAATAAATTCACTCCAGGAGTAGAGAAGAACTAAATGTCAAAAACTCTTAAGAAAATTCTTACTGGGACTCATGGTCAATGTATTGCTGAGCAGGAAGAAGTCTGAAAGACGTTGTAGGAAAGTATCAGAGTCTTCCGTTACACTTACACCTCAAAAGGTGTTGCAGTAAAGCAGGGGTGTCAAACTTAGTTTTATTGAAGGCCAAAAATAATACATGATGTAGGCTAGAATATATCAGAAAATAACTCCCGCGACATTTTATTTTATAAAAAACACACGCGGGTACATTTCTGTTAATTACAATTTTATATTCTTACTTACGTCTGCCTCGAAATTGTCTTCTCTTTTCATCAGCTTTTCTTTTCTCAGTTATTACAGCAGGTTAGGAAAGATATCAGCGGCCATGGCATCAAAATCAGCATTGAATGGAAAAAATTCTGTCAGCTCCAGGGACAGCTCTAGCATTTTTGCTGCCTTAGGCAAAAGTGTAAATGCGCTCCCCCAAAATGTAATGAATGATCCCAATGAAAACTACAGTAGAAGTTTACTACAGATATTAAGTAAATGAATATAAATTTGACTTAGGATTTTAGTAATGAGTATATTGTGTTTACAAAATGCATAAATGCAAAAATTATATACAATCATACATAGTTATATGATTGGGGATTTTCTATAATTTTCAGTGCTTCACAAATTGTTCACATTAATACTAAGATAAAATAATACTAGTAATATAAAACAGGCATAGCATATGTATATTAAATATACAATTCAAAAAATGCTAAAGGTGTAAAGTGTATGCTGACCAGTTTGACACAAATCCTTTTTTGATTTGTGATATTTAGAGGATTCATAACAGGCACATAAGCAATTTGTCTAAAACCACTCCTCATGGCAGTCCACTGTGCTTAAAAAATAATGAAAGAAACTGAAAGAAAAATCTTTGCATGTATCCATAATTTGCATTAAGAAAATAACGAAATAAGGATGGAAGAGAAGATAAAGGACACACCTGCTAAAAAGGATGCAGTACGAAAGCAAAAACTAGGAGCTTGCACCTGAAGAAAATAAACAAAGAATGATATTCAGCTAAAGATCGTCTCTATAAGGCTTCATACATTGCACCCTGAGATTTGTAAGACCACCCATAAAGGGTGCCCTGGTCATCACATAAAGTTAAGTGAGAGCGGCAATCCAGACACAGGAAAGAATGTGTTGCTAAAGCAAAGTACACCGGCATTATTTGGTGCATCATAATCAATAGTACCTGACTTCGTTAAAAAAATAATGGATGTAAAAGAGCTGGTGAAAGACCACACAGAACCCATTCAGAGTTGGTCGAAAACAGACTGCAATCATGTTTAACATGAGTGGGAATTCAAAAGCATTTTCTATTGACATACAACAAGAAAGTTAGAAGAAAAGACAAAAGAATCCTGTAGAGCAGTAGCAGCAGTCAGGTAAGCAGCAGAAGGACCACTAGTCAGCGTTCACTCCTGTGCAGCTTTAAAAAGTAAATGCAGCAGCACGTGTGAAATCCAGCTAGCATTTCCTTCATGAGACTATCACATCTTTGGCATCTTGTTAAAACATCAGAGATGCATTTTAATGCCAAGTGTGCGTATCAATTATGGGTAAAATCTATATATGAATCGCACACTAAAGGCGGTGCTTTGAGAGAACTAACGATCCTTAAAGGCCGCATGTAACATGTTGTAAATACTGATAATGCGGGCTGCATTTAAAGATCCTTGGGCCGGATCCAGCCTGCAGGCCTCGGGTTTGACACCCCTGCAGTAAAGCATTGGGTTTTGCTATCACACTCCACACATTTCAGTGGTATGGGGGTAGGGATTGGAAAACTGCTCAAGCTGGTGGAATATAGAGAGTTAAGGCTTGTGAAGGTTAAGTGGTTAAAATTCTGAAGTGAGTAAAAGGACAAGGGTTTAGACTTGTAGGCAGACTGATTGAAGTATTAGGTCTTGCAGTTTTTAATTTTGTACTTTATTTTACTCACTGTGATAATCTTCTCTTCTTCATATTCTGGCTTAATGAAAATATTTTTGTATTTTTGTATATTATGATGTAAGTTGTATTTATCTGGATTCGCAAAATGTCACAAGACCACCCAAATTGGTGTTTTAAAGTTATTTAATACAATAGAGGGGTACATTGTTTTTAAATATTCCCCTTCCCTTCCAAGGACCAGTGAAATACATCAGTGTTCACCAAAGTGGAGGTGACATGGGTTGTCTGAGTGTTTGAAATGCGAATGAGGGCTTGAAACATAGCTCACAGGTTTTAGCATTTTAAGGCTTCTGGGAGTAGTTCTTTTGATGTTGTCATGCATACTAATTTCCTGTAAAAGTGTGAAAAAGCCTTTTTCAGAGACTCTGTGGACTGTTAGATCTTAAAATTTGAACATCTATCTGATGTTACCTGTTCTGCTAGTTTCTGCATACATTCAATGTCCCAGGAGTATTTTGATTCTGTTTGTAAAGTTTAATGAATTTTTCCACTTTGTGAAGTACGATATGTATGTTCTCTGTCCTTAGTTGGGTCAGTTTATATCAGCTACCTACAACCAGAATGATGTGTAGTATTTTATGTTGTAAACACTAGCAGGTGCCCAGAGACCCAGACTCCAGACACAAATGCAGTCGCATAGTCAAGGGCTTCAATAAAGTGGTGTTTATTTGACAAATATACCTTATACACGTCACGAGGCTTCTCCTCACAATAAATCCTTTGTCTCCCCTCTAGGCAAGCTTTGTCCACCTCCTCCCGATTCAACTCACATGGATGTGGCCAGGTGGCTTCTTTTAGACCAAACCCAGCTGTACTTCTAGCGTCAAATGACTACAACCTGGAAGCATTTCTGAGTCAGGCAGAACCTCTTTCCAAGTGTGCGCCTTTTTACAGTTCCTTTTGGTGGAACCCACACAACCTGACAGGGCTGCTCACCAAGAGTACATTTAACCCAAGAGCCCTGCATGAGTATAAACCTAAGGGAAGCTGCCATGTAACATAGTGAGGGATTAAATAGCCCCCAGAGATAAGTCCTTCAATGTTCTTCCATTTCTTCCTGGCCAGGAAATGTACTGTAGACAATTTGTAGACAAATCCGACAGGGACACCTGTCCATCCATCTGGGGCCTCAAAGGAACCTTCCAATCTTCTGGTCCGTCTGACTTGGCATTTACAATTTCTAACCACAAACTAATGTGCCAAAAATAAATTGCAGAATTTAGAGAGCCAATTGAATAGGCCTATTCAAACATAACTCTTGTACAACAGTTTACCTTATTAACATGTTCATGTTTGGGTGGGCCACTGGAAATACACTGCTTATGCACATGTAGTTTGGACCACTTTCATTCATGAATTTCAGGTAAATGTTTGTTAATTCAGTGCAGACACCTGTAAGTATTTGGGTCAAGCCATCTTGTCTAAGGGGCCTTATATGAATGCTTTCTGATAATGTATTTGAGGATTTTTTATTTGCACTTCTTGAGAGGTGTAGTTCACTCTAAATTAGCCTCTTTTCCTTACTTTAGCTGCAAGGGTCTAAGCATGTTAGGCACTAACCATCCTGTGTACTACAATAATTATTGTTATCCCATTTTGAGCATTGCTCTTTGTTGCATCAACACAACAGGGAGAGTCTCCATAAGACATATCTAATGGGACAGTGGCAGCAAAATTATCCTTTGCAAAGACAGGAAGATGCTTACATATATTGCAGCTTGAAATTGCTAGCCAAGTCTGGCAAAATATTCAAATTGGCCCTTCATTTCTTTACATGCCTCTACCCCAATGGCAGGGTAAGGTTTTTGTATACAGTATACAATGCACACAAATACTAAGAGCTGCTATGACATATACATGTGATTTCAAAACCAGCACAGATCGAAGGAGTTGCCTCCTTTACAGAACATTCTGAATAAGGGTCCTAAGTTGATAAATTGTGATGGGCCACTGACAGTCATTTCCATCACTTGCTCCACTTCCATCTCCCCCTTTCTCTCATCATTATAGCTTTCATCTGCATCTGTGGCACTGTTTTCTGTGTTATTTACACAGTTGCTTTCTACATTGGATGCTCCATCTTTCTGCATATATGCATGTGTGTGTGTGTGAGGCTTAACATTAGATTACACCACAGGAATGCTGTTAAACACAGTGGATTTAGAAAGTATTTAGACCAGTTTACTTTCTGCACACTTGATTGCGTTGTACATTTAATTTTAAATGGATATATTTGCCAATTTTGAAACCCAGCCACAGGGGATGCACAAACCAGTGTGTTTCTTTGTGCCGGTCCCAAGCCTGGATAAATGGGGAGGATTATGTCAGGAAGGGCATCCGGTGTAAAATTTTGCCAAATCAATATGTGGACATCGATACAAATTTCCATATCGGATTGGTGGAGCCCCAGGTTAACAACGACCGCCACCAGTACTGTTAGCCAACAGGGTGCTGGCGAAAATTGGGCTACTGTTGGCTGAAGAAGAAGAATAAGAAGGAGAAGAAGAGGGGGGAGACGTGTCCGAAGGCAGGAGGAGAGGAGGAAGGTAAAGAGAGTGGAACTGAGGGTAGGAACTTTGAATGTTGGCAGTATGACTGGTAAGGGGAGAGAGTTAGCAGATATGATGGAGAGAAGGAAGGTTGATATATTGTGCGTGCAAGAGACTAAATGGAAGGGGAGTAAGGCCAGGTGGATTGAAGGTCGATTCAAATTGTTCTTTCATGGTGTGGATAGGAGGAGAAATGAAGTAGGGCTTATTCTAAAGGAACAGTATGTCAAGAGTGTTTTGTAGGTGAAAAGAGTGTCAGAGAGAGCAATGATTATGAAGCTGGAAATCGGAGGTGTGATGATGAATGTTGTTAGTGCATATGTACCGCAAGTTGGGTGTGCAATGGATGAGAAAGAAGATTTTTGGAGTGAGTTGGATGAAGTGACAAACAGTGTACCCAAGGGACAGAAAGTGGTGATTGGAGCGGATTTCAATGGGCATGTTGGTGAAGGGAACAGAGGAGACGAGGAGGTGATGGGTAGGTATGGTGTCAAGGAGAGGAATGAAGAAGGTCAGAGGATAGTAGATTTTGCCAAAAGGATGGCCATGGCTGTGGTGAATATGTATTTTAAGAAGAGGAAGGAACATAGGGTTACGTACAAGAGTGGAGGAAAATGCACACAGGTAGATTACATCCTATGCAGAAGAGTCAATCCGAAATATATTGAAGACTGCAAACTGGTGGCAGGGCAAATTGTAGTTAAGCAGCATAGGATGGTAGTCTGTAGGATGACGTTGGAGATCAAGAAGAGGAAGAGAGTGAGGGCAGAGCCAAGGATCAAATGGTGGAAGATAAAAAAGGAAGACTGCAAGGTTGAATTTAGGGATAAGGTGAGACAGGCACTGGGTGGTACTGAAGAATTACCAGACAGTTGGCAAACTACAGCAGATGTAGTAAGGCTGACAGCAAGAAGGGTGCTTGGCGTGATATCTGGAAAGAGGAAGGAGGAAAAGAAAACCTGGTAGTGGAATGAGGAAATACAGCAGAGTATACAGAGAAAGAGGATGGAAAAGAAGAAGTGGGATAGTCAGAGAGATGCAGAAAGTAGGCAAGAGTACAAGGAGATAAGGCGCAAGGTAAAGAGAGATGTGGCAAAGGCTAAAGAAAAGGCATATGATGAGTTGTATGAGAGGTTGGACACTAAGGAGGGAGAAAAGGACCTGTACCGATTGGCTAGACAGAGGGACCGAGCTGGGAAAGATGTGCAGCAGGTTAGGGTAATAAAGGATAAAGATGGAAACGTACTCACAAGTGAGGAGAGTGTGTTAAGCAGATGGAAGAGTACTTTGAGAGGCTGATGAATGAAGAGAACAAGAGAGAAAAGAGGTTGGATGATGTGGAGATAGTGAATCAGGAAGTGCAATGGATTAGCAAGGAGTAAGTAAGGACAGCTATGAAGAGGATGAAGAATGGAAAAGCCGTTGGTCCAGATGACATACCTGTGGAAGCATGGAGGTGTTTAGGAGAGATGGCAGTGGAGTTTTTAACCAGATTGTTTAATGGAATCTTGGAAAGTAAGAGGATGCCCAAGGAGTGGAGAAGAAGTGTACTGGTGCCAATCTTTAAGAATAAGGGGGATGTGCAGGACTGTAGTAACTACAGGGGGACAAAATTGATGATTCACAGCATGATGTTATGGGAAAGAGTAGTGGAAGCTAGGTTAAGAAGTGAGGTGATGATTAGTGAGCAGCAGTATGGTTACATGCCAAGAAAGAGCACCATAGATGCGATGTTTGCTGTGAGTGTGTTGTCGGAGAAGTATAGAGAAAGTCAGAAGAAGTTACATTAAGTCTTTATGGACCTGGAGAAAGCATATGACAGGGTGCCTCAAGAGGAGTTGTGGTATTGTATGAGGAAGTCAGGAGTGGCAGAGAAATACATAACAGTTATACAGAATATATACGAGGGAAGTGTGACCATGGTGAGGTCTGCAGTAAGAGTGACGGATGCATTCAATGTGGAGGTGGGATTACATCAGGGATTGGCTCTGAGTCAGAGGGGTGAGATTGAGCTGGTTTGGACATGTGCAGAGGAGAGGTGCTGAGTATATTGGGAGAAGGATGCTAAGGATAGAGCTGCCAGGAAAGAGGAAAAGAGGGAGGCCAAAGAGAGGGTTTATGGATATGGTGAGAGAGGACATGTAGGTGATGGGTGTAACAGAACAAGATGCAGAGGACAGAAAGATATGAAAGAAGATGATCGGCTGTGTTGACCACTAACAGGAGCAGCTGAAAGAAGAAGAAGAAGATATTTGCCAATTTTGCCCATCCATCTACACTCAATAATCCATAACGACAAAGTGAAAATATGCTTTCTGAAACGTCTACCTATTTATTAAAAGTAAAAACTGTAATCTCTTATTTATACAAGTATTCAGACCCTTTGTTGTGGCACTCCAAATTTTGGTCAGGTGTTTAATGTTTGCTTTAGTTATCCCTGAGATGTGACTAGAACCTGTAGACCAAAATGAATACATTGGACAACATTTAGAAAGGTAGACACCTGTGTATATAAGGGCTCATAATTCACATGGCATGTCAGAACAAAAAAATAAACTATGAAATCTCTGTACACCTTTTGATGTTTCTGAACTCTTTGGTACAAAATGGGACAACACACCAAAGCGCGATTGCCATGTGTGGAGGGCTGCTTGTCCATTGCCAAGGCAACCGCAGTTTTGCAGCCTAGCACCATAGAAACAACTATGAGCCAATCACTATAAGCTACAAGTGTCTGTTGTCAATGGGTGATTCAAGGAACATCAGGACTCTTCCTAGAATTGGCTATCTGGCCAAAATTAGTAATTGGGCAAGAAGGCCATTCGTCAGGGAGGTGATCAAGAACCTAAAGGTCACTCTAACAGAGCTTCGGAAGTGCTCTGCTGAGATGACAGAAGCATCTCAGCAGTACTCCATCAGTCAAATGTTTATGTTTAGAGTAAAAGGCATATGACAACCCACTTGGAGTTTGCCTAAACTAAATTTAAAGGACTCTGAGACCAAATGGAAAGTATTTTTTTTGGTGTGAGATAAAAATTGAATACTTTAGGCAGAACTCCATACATTATATCTAGTGAAGATCATGCACTGCTTTTCCCTTGCCTAATACCATTCCTATAGTTTAGTATAGTGGTGGCAGGATCTTGCTGTGGGGATGCTTCTCAGCGGCAGGGAGAGACTGGTCAGAATTGAGGGAAGAATGATTGCAGCCAAACTTCACAGAGGTTCTTGAAGAAAACCTTGTCTAGATTCCAGACAACCTCAGACTGTGGATGGCAGTTCATCCTTCAGCACAATGATAACCCAAAGCAATACAGCCACGACAAAGCTGAAGTGGCTTTGGGGCAAGTCACTGACTGCCTTTGAGAGGCCCAGCGACATCCCAGACTTAAATCACATAGAACATCTGTGGAGAGACCTTTACAGATGCTTCCCATCCAATCTAATAAAGCTTGAGAGGGTCTGGTAGGAAGAATGGGGTTAGCTGCCCAAATCCAGGTGTGCAAAGCTTACAGACTTACTCAAGAAGACTCAAAGCTGTAATTCCTGCCAAAGGAGCCTCTTCATTATGTAAAGCACTTTGAGCTACATTATCTATATGAAAATGTGCTATATAAATAAATGTTGTTGTTGTTGTTGCTATGTACTGAATTAAGGGTCTGAATACTTATATGAATGATAGATTTCAGGTTTGAATTTTTAATACATTTGCAAACCTTTCTATGAACATTTTCACTTTGACATTTTGTGTTATTGTGTGTAGACTGATGGGCAGAAATGGTAAATTTATTCATTTATAATTACATCTGCAACACAATAGAGTGTGCAAAAAGTGGGCCACATATTAGGGTGTGGACTTGGGTGAAGAGTCTCTGCTACCTTGCTGGCTGTACCACTCAGGATAGCAATGTTTTTTTTTAACAGGGGTGCAGGTAAAACAGATATTCAGGTACTCAATGTTTATTATGACTTTGCAAGATAAAACATAAACAGTGAAGCAAATCTTTCAGTAATTTAAACAAAATGAGAGAACAGGGAAAGGACCACAAAACACAAAGAAGTCTGAAGGCATGAGCTTATGTTGTAATCTTTGGTCAGGAAATTGGGAGGTGTCACTGATCCAAGGTTGATAAAAGTCTGCTTAAAAAAAAGCTGAACTGAATCGATAGGATTTAGAGAAATAAAGGGGATATACTGAAAATATGAACATTTTAATTGAAAATTAGAATCTGGACTCCAGAGATCTAAAACACAAATATATTTAAATATGCCCAAATGGTGGAACGATCTGCCTAACAATGTTCTTAAACACAATTAGTATTCATAAGGATTTTCTGTTTGATAACTGATCTCTCTATTATATAAAAAAAAAATCTTAACAGTTTCCCGTTAGAATAGTTTTTGCAAAGTCAATTAACAAATCACAGAGACAAACATTCAAAAAAGTCATTTTATTTAATTAAAGGTAAAGTAATGAAATTCAATCTTGGCCAGTTATACGTTGTGTTGTCACGATAAAGTCCAAACACATAAACAAAATTCAATGTGATATTGACGGAAATTTAATTCAAAAAATTGCTTCTACTGAAATTTTACAGTAAAAGTATTAGTTTAAAAAGTATTTGTGTGTTAATTTCAAAGCCAAACAGAATGAAATCGTATTGCGCAACGAATAGCTCTAACACAACATGAAACATAATTTACTTTCAAATTATTACGTTTTACTCTTTTTTAATATGGTTAATTACTCGTTGTAATGTAAAATAGTTCTCTTATAAATATGTAACAATTCTCATGAAAATAACAATCTGTTTAAATTGTACAACCGCATCCCCATACGCAAATGACAGAACCTCAAAGAGGCTACCGTGTAACGCAGGCACGGGAGTTGGTGAGCGGAGCAAGCAGGGTGCAAAGCCCCCTAGTCTAATATATAATAAACACACATTGCTACCTACACATGCTAACTTTCATGTGTGATTTTACTGTAGGACCTTTAATTATTTCTGAAAATGTACCTGTTTAATAAAACACTGTAGGCAGATATTATTCTGCTGTACCCTTATATTTTTACAGCATGTGTTCTCCTCTGTTTAATTTTGCCATACAGTACATTACAAAGTAAACGTATAAAGTCCATGATGCATATTGTGTGCTTTGTTAAGGAATTTTCAAAATAAAAACTGTTTCTTAACATAGCTGCATATTTAGTGTATAAAAGTGAGTTTAAATGCCAAACAAAAAATACTGTCAAAAGTGTACTTGAGGCTTATGTTAAAATTCTGCAACAGTAAATCCATAACCTTGAGAATAAAGGTTTATATTCTGGGTAAGAGACAAAACGTTTTACTGATTTTTATTGCATCTTTTTTTGCTCTGTTATAAAGGCAGTTGACTAGTCTGTAGCTACAGGTTGCTGGCATTACAGGCAAAATGGCACTCAAGGTAAATGGGAATATGACTGTTCACAGCAGGTGACACGATTCTCTGAAGCCAAAATGGATGACTGCTCCTGCTTTATGAATAAAATTGTATCTTAGAAAGAGTAATAAAAGAAGAGGAGATTAAAATGTGATGGTGTTCTCCAACATATAAATTGCTGTTTTTAAACCATTTTAAGGCTAAAATATTAAACATCTATTTCATTTTTATATACTGAGTGTCTTATCCAAAGGGAAATTTACTTACCTTATAGACTCAAAGGATGTCACTAAAGAGGAATCTTTTTTAAATCAAAAATATCAAATACCCATTCTTGTGCACTATATGTGTCATGAATTTAAATTAAATGCTAATGTTTAATTAACTTAAACTGGCATAATTATTTTAAAAGTTTAAAAACATTGCATCAAAAGATATAGTGTAATTTCTTTAAAAATGGGGTACTGCAGACAGAAAAAGGTAGCACGGCGCTTGGACATGGCTCTACAAAAGCCTGATACGGTCCATGTATTGGTAGTGTTGAACGCCATCTTTACAATGCCAGAGGAAAACCATTGCCATAAGGCAGTTGGCTCCATAACTGTAAAGAATGCCCAAGAAGATCCTGTAGAGAAAGGCATCTGGGGTCTCATGCATAAAACTTGCTTACTGTCGGAAACATGAGTAAGTTATTTCTTATGGAAAATTTCTTCGCAATCAGGCATAATGTTAGCATTTACTCCCCCGGGTGGAATTGAAGAGTCGCATAGTTTGGGGGAGGAACGATCTCCTCAGTCTGTCAGTGGAGCAAGACAGTGACAAAAGTCTGTCGCTGAAGCTACTTCTCTGTCTGGAGATAACACTGTTCAGTGGATGCAGTGGATTCTTCATGATTGACAGGAGTTTGCTTAATGCCCGTTGCTCTGCCACAGATGTTAAACTGTCCAACTTTACTCCTATAATAGAGCCTGCCTTCTTAACAAGTTTGTCCAGGCGTGAGGCATCTTTCATCTTTATGCTGCCTCCCCAGCAAACCACCACGTAGAAGAGGGCACTCGCTACAATTGTCTGGTAGAACATCTGCAGCATCTTATTGCAGATGTTGAAGGACGCCAATCTTCTAAGAAAGTATAGTCGGCTCTGACCTTTCTTATACAAAGCATCAGTATTGGCAGTCCAGTCCAATTTATCATCTAGCTGCACTCCCAGATATTTATAGGTCTGCACCCTCTGCACACAGTCACCTCTGATGATCACAGGGTCCATGAGGGGCCTGGGCCTCCTAAAATCCACCACCAGCTCCTTGGTCTTGCTGGTGTTAAGTTGTAAGTGGTTTGAGTCGCACCATTTAACAAAGTCTTTGATTAGCTTCCTGTACTCCTCCTCCTGCCCACTCCTGATGCAGCCCACAATAGCAGTGTCATCAGCGAACTTTTGAACGTGGCAGGACTCCGAGTCATATTGGAAGTCTGATGTATATAGGCTGAACAGGACTGGAGAAAGTACAGTCCCCTGAGGCGCGCCTGTGTTGCTGACCACAATGTCAGACCTGCAGTTCCCAAGACGCACATATTGAGGTCTGTCAGTAAGATAGTCCACGATCCATGCCACCAGGTGTGAGTCTACTCCCATCTCAGTCAGCTTGTCTCTAAGGAGCAGAGGTTGGATGGTGTTGAAGGCGCTAGAGAAGTCGAAAAACATAATTCTAACAGCACCACTGCCTCTGTCCAAGTGGGTGAGGGATCGGTGTAGCATATAGATGATGGCATCCTCCTCTCCCACCTTCTTCTGGTATGCAAACTGCAGAGGGTCGAGGGCATGGCGAACCTGTGGCCTCAGGTGGTGAAGCAGCAGCCGCTCCATGGTCTTCATCACATGTGACGTCAGAGCAACAGGCCGGAAGTCATTCAGCTCACTAGGACGTGATGCCTTTGGGACTGGGGTGATACAAGATGTTTTCCAAAGCCTCAGGACTCTCCCCTGTTCCAGGCTCAGGTTGAAGATGCGCTGTAGAGGTCTCCCCAGTTCCAACGCACAGGCCTTCAGCAGTCATGGCGATACACCATCTGGACCTGATGCTTTGCTGGCATGAAGTCTTCTCAGCTCTCTGCTCACATGGGCTGCTGTAATTGTGGGTGGGGATGTCTCACCTATGCTGTTATCAACAGAAGGATGGTTGGAGGATGCAGTACTCCGAGGTGAGAGTGGGTAAGGGTGATCAAACCTATTAAAGAAGTTGTTCATTTGGTTTGCTCTCTCCACGTCTGTCTCGATGGTGGCACCCCGCTTTGAGCTGCAGCCAGTGATAATCTTCATCCCATCCCACACTTCCTTCATGCTGTTATTCTGCAACTTCTGCTCCAGCTTTCTCCTATACTGCTCCTTCGCTGCCCTGAGCTGGACTCGGAGTTCCTTCTGCACGCGCTTGAGCTCATGCTGATCAACGTCTTTAAAAGCCCTTTTCTTCTGGTTCAAAAGGCCTTTGATGTGACTTGTAATAGCATAGCATAGCAGCGTACTGTTCTTACTGGAACTTATGCCCGCAAATTAGCCCTGTACCATGCTATGATCCCAAAACAAGCCCTAATGAAGCCCCTTCTCCCTATGCCCTCATCAGAAAACATGACGCATGCTGTGAAATAATAAATACAAAAGATTTATTACTATTTGCATAGTGTTTCCTTCTACTTTATGAAAGTATCTGTACAGATAAATCAGAAACAAAACAGATGTTCTAGCTCTGCCCAAAGCCATGTCAAACAATGGAACTGTCATATAGGCATGCAAGTCCTAAAAAGCACTTAGAATAATGCTCACTAGAGAGGTAACCATTAAAACCCAGATAGTAATAGGGCAAATACAAGAGCTTTATAAAAATAAAAGATTTATTCTTCACAAAACAGTATTCCAAAAGCAAAGAAGACTGTAGTGCACAAAAACAAAATGGTAAATGAAATGTATTATTATTATTGTTATTATTATTATTTTTATTATTACCCGAGACACAAGGGAATTCAAAACAATCATTTCTGAATATGGCATTGTAAAGAAGAATTGTCAAAAAACAGAGCAAAATGTCAGAAATCCAAAAATTCACAAAAAATACAAAACATATCAAAAGCATAAAAATTTACTAAAAAACTCCCCAGTGCTTTGGAAGTAAACTGTCAGGAAATATGAGGGAAGCTCCAGGTTTATAGGGCAGAAGGCAGTTCCTGGCGGTGATTGGCAGGTTGCCTGCCTCTGTGGGACCACCCACAAAACACCCAGAACATAACCCAGGCAGCTTACATACATAGACAAAATCAAAAACAAAAATAATGTAAATGATAAAAAAAACATACAAAAAGAAATAAAAAATTAACAAAAGAGACCTAAAACATGAATTTGAACCCCAGACAGTGGGGGACGCTAGACTGAATCACAACAGGAATGGGCCTGAGCCCTTCGCTGCCGCTTTGGAGTATGGCCAATGCGTGCCCCAAGAATAGAACTCTGCTAGCGCAATGATCTTTTCTTTTTTTACTTATTGCTGGCAATTTTTTGTTTTTGTTATTTGAGGCACGGTGTGTGCAGTGGTTAGCACAGCTGCCTCTTAGCGCAGATCACATATTTGGTCACCATAATCAGTCCAGCATAATTGGTAGGCTTTTCGCTATCCCTCAGGAACACTTAAATGACCATTGCACCATTATAATCCACTAAAAACTAGATCAGTTTCTTCTTCCCCCTTAACTTAAATGCTTTTCGCAGATTTCAGTGAAATTCACAAACATTTACGTGATTTCCATGAAGGAACTCCGCAGGGAATTTGCCCATCACTAGTTTTGACCTGTTTTGTGTCATTCAGAGGCATTGTTAGGATTGGGAGAGATCACTGTCATCGCCCCCAACTTTGGTTTTTGTCTTTCTCGAATTACTTGGACAGAAAAATCAAAATGTGGGGAAGTGGCCTTGAAGTTCATTTGTCCACCATCTGAAATCCAGTTGGTTAGGTCCACTTCATCATCTTTTGCACAATGATCAGGGGCATAAAGAAAATAGGACAGAAAATGCAATAAGGGGCTTAACTGTATTAATACTGCACAGCAAAGAAAAAAGAACTGGGCACAATATATCAGTTTGCTATAGTCTTTGATGTTACCATTTCTGATGCCACTGGTGTCATTTTTTTTGTGCAAAATTTATTTTTATTTTGGTTTCTAATTTATTTTAGTGTTTCTTTAAATTTTGTATTGTGTGGCATTCTTATGTCAAAGCCCTGTGATGTCACTGTTTCCTCCTATATATATAAAAACAGCTGAAAACTCTACTACACATCTCAGCTTTATCTCATAAATGAAAGACTTTCACTGCAAAAATGTAAAATATTACAAGAGAATTTAGAAACAAACAACTTTGCTTCTGTTTTTGGACCAGTTTTCTGGTTGTTTTTTTTTGGCTTTGGGGCTCTGTTTTTCCTTAAAACGAGTTACCTTTGCTTTGTTGACGATTCTTAAGTCAATCCCTTAAATTTGCTTACATCTTCACCATTCCAGATAAAAGTCCTAACACCTTCTTAGCATTAACCTGGTTTAGAATAATTTTGATACCAAGACCACAAATAATTAAACACATTCTTTTTGTTTATTTGTTTTTTTCCATTTACGTGAGTCATTCATTTCCCAAACCCACTTCTTGAAGAGTTGGGAAGTGACAAGGATTAGAGGTTAAATTCTAAGAGGTACAAGATAACATTTTTTAGCAAAGTGAAAAACATAGAAAACTTCTCATAATATAATGTGTATCTCAGATTTTAACCTTTTTATTGTGCAGTATCAGTCCTGTTGGTCCATCTATTGGCTACACATGTTGCTGTCAATATGTAAAAACCGAAGCCCATTTATCAATCGCATGGTTGGGTTAGAGGTAAGAACAGCTGCCTCTAAATCAAGATGTTGCAGGTTCCATCCTGGGTCTTCCCTGCATTTTCTGTTTTGAGTAGTAAGCTGCTATTATTACTATTATATAATAAAAACATACATTTGATGAGAATCTGTAACATGTGTTAGGGGCAATGTAGAAGTCATTAAGCCTTGCACTGTGGCAGCCTACAATAATATAATGGGTGGTGTCCATCGTACAAATCAGACCCTGACATTCTACCCTATGGTGTGTGACCAACAATAAAAACATAAGAAAATTGTGCAAAAACAAGCTTCTACTCTCCCAATTGAGTCATCTGTTGCACTGTATATATGTTAACATTTTGGTATGTACATGTTCTGTCTTATTTTGTGGGGGGGGGGGGCCTGTGGAATAAACATAACGCTAATGAGGCTAATTCCTTATTTTACATGATTTTAATATTACCATCTTATTCTTCATTTTCATTCATTTTTTAGTGTAATATTTTGATCCCTTCTTGATTGTTTGCCACTAGCTCAACAAACTCAAGCACCTATGAATTGTTGAAGCACAGCCCTGCTTTTTCAAGAGACTTCTTACATTTACTTTTTGCATGTTGAGAGCTGGTTTTTCGTGTTCCTGTGTTTATTTCTCATTTGGTTTAAACACTTTTATTTAAGAAGAATCTCCCCCATATAGACCATTGAGTTTGGTGATCTAAATTAATTGCAAAGTTGTAATTGCCATTTAGAAGTTCCAGCAACAAATAGATATATTTTATAGTTTATACATACAGTGAAAAATAAAGCCAGCAGCACTGTGTTGTTACTGCCTGTTATATCTTATGTAGAGGAAGATGGTTTTCTGAATGGGCATGAGTTTAGAGGTTCTGTTCCTCTTTTGAGCCAGGGATGTTATACTTATGGGGTCTAAAATACTTCATTTATCACCTCGCTTCCTCCTCTGGCTAAAGTTTGGCATAATCTGGTAAGATTAAATACATTGGTGCAGTGTGGTTTGTCAGACATTTATCTGAGTTTGTGATTGATTCAGTTAGCTGGATGAAGCCTTGAGGCTAAATGCTGGCCGATATTAAAAAGACCTTTAAAAAATAAAAATGAAGTTGAATTATGTGCCTCTTTTAGAGGTTTTTGTCTTGTAAGCTGTTTGAAAAGAGTGGTTACATCATGCCAAGGCAGGGAACAAGTGATTGTGTCTGGTGGATTAAAGAGCTCCCTCTGTTGCTGCACCTATAATTCACCACATGTTGAATGTTTCATCAGAAACTGTCTTAGACTCTCTTGGACTGCTGAAGCTTCTTACTATATTGCTCTAAATGATTGAATAAACAAAGATTGTGTCTGTATAGTAGCTCAACATCCTTTAACTAATATAAAAGGTATTTTTTTTCTCATGGGACCAACTAATGAGGCTCAAGTAATGATTGAGCCTAGGCCTTCTAATGATAGGAAGAACGGAGAAAAAGAAGCCGCGTACTTCGAAAGACACATACTACAAAGTGACAGTCAGTGATTCATCAGACAATGCGTCTTTTGATAGGAGGGAGCAGAATGAAAATCTTTTATAGAAATCTCACATTGATTCATTCTATTACAAAGTGTCCATAAAGGGCTGAAATTATGATTATTTGGTAAAAGACCAGTTTTTGGTATATAGGTATATACATAATGGCATGAACCTTGAAAAATGAAAATGTTTAGCATGCTGTCAGCCTGTCATTTGTTTTCTTTATAGAAGACATCTGATGGATTGAAAAGGTAGATTCATTCTCCATTGTTTAGAACGTTTAAGTAGGAATTAGGGCAAAACTATTGCTTCATAAACACAGCGTTAAAAACAACAAAAACTGGCAGTGGCTAACTCTGTTTCGCAATATTAGCTCATGAACTATAAATATGATTACAGAGAGAAAGAAATAAAATACCGAACATTAAGTGCTCTGCTTGGTACAAGGTGGTGCAAAGGCTACATCCATACTATTACGTTTTTAAACTAAAATGATCTCCGTCCACACCAGCACTTTTACTTTGTTTACAAAAGTATTTTCATTAATACTAAAATGGCAGAAAACTTTTACTGCATAACTATAAGTTTACACTAGGCATGTTCGTAGCATAGAAGATTTAACCCAGGCATACAGTGCACACTTTTCACATGATTTTAAGCCCAATTTGCATTTGCCTGAGTTAGCTCGATTTTCAGGTTCATCGATCGTCATTTCACATGCAGTGTGACAGTGGCTGCTTGCAATGCCCAGTTGCCTCTCAAGATCCAGCTAGCACAAGATAGGAAGAATTTCTGTCACGTCTGAATTTTCATTTGGATGTCTTATTGTGTGAGCAGTCTTTTTTTGATGTTGCCATCACATTTCCAAAAGTTCATTTTGTAGTGACTGCATTGTGGCAGGTCAGTCAAGCACATACAGTATATAACTGGTGACTTTATCGTACAGTGTGAGTAGTTGCTTGTCCATGATTTTTAAAAATTGCACAAAATACAATTTAGATGCATACAGGTAAGCAATGAAACAAGTCCTATACCTACGATATTAGAACATGTTTTTCATCAATGATTGGTGACCGGTCAGGAGATGAGACACTATAGTGAGCAGGGAGAAGCCACATAATAAGCAAAAAACAACCAGAGTGTGAATATCAGGCTCTGGAGAGCATTTTCAAAAATATTAGTTTTCATCAATTGAAAATGCTGGGGTAGTGTGGAAGAAAGGAACATACAAATGTCTGCATTTTCAAATGAAAACATACTAGTGCTGACAATTACCCAGTTGAATGGGTATTACTGAAAAATATTTGAATAGGATGATAAAAACTACCCACATTCTGCTGCTGTTTGTCACAATGACTTGAAGTCTTAAAGCCTTTGGACTTCAAGGCAGAGGTTCGATTTTAAATAGAAAGTCATTCAGGGCATGCTGCAGCATTTGGTGTGATAGGTGAGTGGAGTAGACAGGGTGGTGGAGTGGCTGGATAATCTTACCGGTTATATTTTCATCATTAGACCTAAAAGACGAGGTAGAGATAAGCACCGCTGAGCTATAGAAGGAGCAGTTGTTTATCTTTGTTGATGGCTTTGCAAATATCTCTTGTACAGATATATTTCCAAGTGATTGTTTTTGGTTGAGGTATATATATATTTTTGGTTACTTTTTGTGATTGGTGTAATTGATCTTCCTTTTCATTGTATACACACACTTGATTTTCATTTTAAATATTTTTCTCTATTGAAGAGCTACCTGAGCTTGTTTCAAAGTAGGAAGACTGACTTTATTTTTCATGTGTGTGTAGTTTTGTTATGGAGGACTATTGGAGTGCATTGTACCTACTGTAAATACACACAATTTATTTTGTTTTAGTCCCTTCTTTTTTTTTTTTGGTTGGAGCGTCAACACTGAAGGACTATGAATCAAAGCCTCCTGACACTGTTTTGTTTTTGTTGTTGAGCACACTTATAATAAACTTGCCTCTTTCACCCTTTGATTTTGGACTGTGACTCTTCTCTCCTCTGATATGGCTCATGATCTTTCAGATGTCCAGAGTGTAGGTTGGAGCCACTTTCCTACTACACAGGATATCGCAGGTGTCATTTGTTTCAAATTAAAGGATAAGATCGATATTTAGCAGGTCAAAATTATTTCTTCATCATCATGGTATATACAGGGTGAGCCAAAATGGAGTACCACATTTCTGAAGGTCATTGTGCGAGGTAGAGGCAGCTGAGTAGGTTGGTGTGGGGGTCCTTTGGTAGGCAATCCCTTGTAGTTTTTAGTCAGCAACATGTCTTGGTCCCTGTTGAAACATTCTTCAAAAACAACAAATCTATTATCACTACGTAACGTGCCGTGCAAACGCACTTCAGCATTCCACCAAATGGTGACATCCCAAATTGGAAAACAATTCTCACTGTTGTATAGCCACAGTGTGTGCTAAATTAATACAGACAGGTACAACATTGAACAGAAAATCTCCAGTATGTCCTCAGGCCGTTTGAACTCCTGAAAATATCCAAGCTGTAAAGGCATCAATTTTGTAGTCTCTTAGACGTTCAGTGCGCAAACATGCTTCTGCCTTAAGCATTTCCAACACGTCTTTGAGGAGGAGTTTGCTTGAGGACCTTAATTTCCATCCATGCAAAATTATGGTAGTGCAGGAACTCACTCAGAGAGCCGTAGAGAGTTGTGTACGAACATTCTGCAAACTGTTCATTATGGTGCCATCATTATGTGTAATGACGAGGTACATTTCCGTTTGAATAGTTGCGTAAATAAGCAAAACCTTTGTTATTGGGCTGAAACCAACCCTTGTGAACTTCATCAGAGATCCCTGCACAGAGAGGGTGTTACATTTGGTGCGCTGTTGCGGAATTTGGCATTGTAGGCCCTTACTTTTTTGGAGGGGGTGGCAAAAGTCACCATCACTTCAGAACATTACATTGAAATTCTAGGGAACTTTCTCGGCCCCAACTGGAAGAAAAGGATGTGGTGGATGCCTGGTTTCAAAAGGAGAAACAGCTCATACGGTGTGGAGATCCATGCAAGTTTTGCAAGAGATGTTCCTGGGGAAGCTCATCTCCCTGTGCGGCAATGTCGAGTGGCCTTCATGTTCACCTGATCTTGCTCCGTGCGATTTCTTCTTGTGGGGCTATCTCACAACACCTCAAGGACACTATTTGCCATGAAATCTCTGCTTTTCCCCTTGAAATTGCTGAATGAGTCATGTGAGCGTTCAAAAATCGTCTCGAAGAGTGTATCACTAATGATGGCCACCACATTGAAGACCTCATTTTTAAAACACAGTGAAAAAAAATCTATTTTGTATACCCTTTCTTGTGTCATAATTTATTTTATCTTGTAGCGTTTTTGTAGAATAAACATTTGAAATGTGGTACTTATTTTTGGCTCACCCTGTATTAGTTTGCCACATGATATTGCTTTCTAAAGTGAAGTATATTTTATATATTTTAAAAAATAACTAGCCTGGTTTTGCATTTAATAATGGAGCTAATGGGTACTAGGGTCCCATTGTGAAGAGAAGCCTTAAAACTTACTGAATATGTCCACATTTAAGTAGCTAAGCTTTCAATTTAAGAAAACGTGCCTCTTATGTTATAAAGGTATGTTTGTGACAACAGCCTAAACTGAAAATAACATATTTTGTCACAAATTCTTGGTACTATTTTCTCAAGGTAAGGATGCACTTCTTGCTTACTTCTATGCTTGCAGTTATGGTAACTAGCCACCTGTTATATTCTGTATTGTTATTTTACATAGCCTATGGAAGAAGATGAAGATCGAGGGGCAGTGTAGGGAAATGAGCACAGAACAGTTTCATTATACTTTGTACACATAACAGTAAATCCGAACTACACAGATTTAACATTTATTTTTCATAAAAGCCTTAGATTTTTAAAAGAACCAAGAGAACCAAGCCACCTTCCTGTGACACTTCCTGTGGATTGTCGTTTACCCACACTATAAAAAGAAAATTCAGAAAATTAAAAACGCAAAGCACATGATAGAACAGACTGAAGCACCACAAACCAATTATCAAATTTTTTAATGCATGATGAGTCACTCTTGCTGATGATATGATTATTAAAGAACTGAGCACAATAATTCTGGGTGAGTTCTGAGTGAGTTAATTCACTGATACTCACAGATACACATCAATCTGTAAATACATGGGGGAAGCCAATAGAATACATGAAGAACCTGGCACTACCACTCTGCCTATATTACAACACCCTGAATGTACTAAACTTCCACCTGATTAAAATGAGATGAATTGGGATTTCTAAAGTGGCCCTAGTGTGTGTATGTTTGCACTGCGATGGACTGCCACAACCCTGGAAACATGGATTATTATTATTATTATTATTATTATTGTAGCAGAAAAAATGTATGAATAGATTAATGGATGGAAGATACTGAGAACAACAATTATGCTACTGATGTTATTTTTATATTAGGATATTATTATTTTCCAATAGAGCATTATTATCCAGGTGTTGTTCCTGCCTTGCACCCTGTGATTACTGGGTTGGTTAGGTTCCAGCTGCCCCATGACTCTGTCCTGGATAAGTGGGTTAGAAAGTTGGATGGATGTGTTATTATTATTACTATTGTGCATGTAGAGGAAAAAATATATCAACAAATTAATTAATGAAAATTATTGAGCACAGCAATTACTATTAATAATAATGTTATTGTTAGGCAGCACAGTAGTAGTGCTGCCCTCTCTCAGTGAAGGAGATCGGGGTTTGCGTACCAGGTGTTCCCTGCATGGTGTCTGCATGTTCATCTCAGGTGCTCCAGTTTCCCCCCACAGTCCAAACACATGCAGGTTATTTGGAGTTGTTTACCCTGTCATGGACTGGCACCCCTTGTGAGGATTTCTCCTGACTTGTGCCCAATGCTTAAAGCTGTTCCAGCTGCTCCATGACCAATTTTCCCTTTTTGTTCTTAATAGCACCAGCAGTAAAATGTATGTGTGCTGCACTTTTCACAATGCTCTCATCCCACAAACCCTGACCCCTCCACCCCTGCTCTCCAAAATTGTTTTTATGTAAATTATGTCTTTGGACTTTAAGGGAAAGGCACCCAACACCCCACACCCAAACACCTGAGTGCCATCCCTAACCCCAGCCTTGATCGCTAAAAAAGCCAATCATGCAGAATAACTGACATTTGTTCTGTTCCACTTACAACACTGCCTATGATCCTTCCTGGACTAGTGACTCAGGAAGATGGATGGATGGATGGATGTATGCCTGTAATATCTATTCAGTTTTTGTCATTCGATTTCATGCTACATGCATGCTCAAAATTCTCTGTCATTGAAGCACACATGCAATATCAATCCAGCAGACAATATATTTGTGCAATAACAAAATAAGCTTTCATATAGTAAAAGAATATAAGAAATCGCATTTGTTCCTTTTCTCAGTTAATTTTCAGAGGATGACAAGCAGGATAGTTGCTGAAGTGAAACGTACTGCTACTCTCCTTTTAAAATCTCTGAATCTCATAACAACAATTTACTTCTTAAAATGACATAAATATGCTGTTTTCCAATATATGTGGAATCACAAGATGCAGATTAATGCTCTAACATTTTTGGCTTGAAAAATGGACACATTTGGTAAGTTTTAAGGCTTTTGTTCACAATGGGACCAGGGGCAAGACGGGATTAGTTATTTTTTGAATTTATATATTTGCTTCAGTTCAAAAAGCAATTTAATTTTACAAAATAATATATACCATAATTGTAAAGAAATAATTTTGATTTGAAAAATACCAAACTCAAATCAACTTTGCTTAGAGCTGTTTTGTCTAATATTCCAGTGTTTTGTCCTGCACTGTGTTTTTGAAGTGTCTGACAAGCTATAGACTGTGAGGTAAAAGAATCCTGCAAATTACAATACTATGATTGTTAAAGTACAAATAGTGATTGCCATTACGTCAATAAATGTGTTACTAGCACTACTGCATGCAATAGTACAAGCGTTCCAAACCTTTAAAAATGAAAGATTGGTATTTAGACTATCACTAAAGAGCCCAATATCTTTCTAATCCACACCACCCAGCACAAACAGTTAAGTCCAGGAGCCAGCCGGTCCGGAAAATCAGGCAAAGTGATTCATCAGACACCCACTTAATTAAAAGGGATGCCCTTTTCTGGTGCAATTTTTCTTATTGGACATTAATTTTAGTTTACTAAATTAATCAATGTTACTTAGAGCTCGGTAGCTGTAGTGGAATGTAACAGGAGAGCCGTGAGGACTCAGTAGTCCTGGAAATCCCACAGATAGAATTTGAAAACTTTTCACAGACAGAGACCAAGCTTAGAAGTGAAGCACAGTCCAAGTGTTTATTGTAAAATTTCATCACTTCTCAAAGAAAAATGTGTTTAGGTGTGTTTTGCAATGAACTGATGCCCCATCAAGGGTTGCTTTCCACCTTGTCTCTGATTCTGTTGTAAGAAATAAGATTAAGTAGGTCTGACTGAACATTTTTTTTTTCCAAAAACTTTGCTTCCTGAAAAAAATGTTTTGGTGATTGTGATAGACAGCTTCAAGCTGAACACAAATATAACTTCAGATTGACTGAATCATATAGGACTCTGGAGAAACATCAAGTTGAATGTAGCATGCTTAATAGCTTAATCATTACATTATTTCAATTAAACTCAAATATTTTTCAGCCGATTGTCGTTTGTACTCTGCATGTGAGGCTTCACATTTCAGTTTCCAACTTTAGTTGGTCAGCATGGATCGATTCAACGTGCCCTGATAGGTCTTTTTATTTATTGCACTGTTCTGGTGAAACCTTCTACCATGCTCATCATTGACTACACCAAGACTAGCAAGGAAAAAAAGTAAGTGTGAATACAGAAAATGAATCGGAAAATACTTTAATTTAGGTACGGCAAAAATGGATCTATTCCTCATTTACACTTATGTACTCATAACAAGGCCTTAACAATGGCTTCTTTTGGTCTTCATAACACTTATAAAATATCAGTAGGTTGTTTATTCATCTCTGTGCTGTGTGGCATACTGACATTAGAACATTAGAACATTAGAACATTCCAGACGAGAACAGGCCATTCAGCCCAACAAAGCTCGCCAGTCCTATCCACTTGTTTCCTCCAAGAAAACATCAAGTCGAGTTTTGAAAGTCCCTAACGTCTTACTGTCTACCACACTACTTGGTAGCTTATTCCAAGTGTCTATCGTTCTTTGTGTAAAGAAAAACTTCCTAATGTTTGTGCGAAATTTACCCTTAACAAGTTTCCGACTGTGTCCCCGTGTTCTTGATGAACTCATTTTAAAATACAAGTCTCGATCCACTGTACTAATTCCCTTCATAATTTTAAACACTTCAATCATGTCACCTCTTAATCTTCTTTTGCTTAAACTGTAAAGGCTCAGCTCTTTTAATCTTTCCTCATAATTCAACCCCTGTAGTCCTGGAATCAGCCTAGTTGCTCTTCTCTGGACCTTTTCTAGTGCTGCTATGTCCTTTTTGTAGCCTGGAGACCAAAACTGCACACAGTACTCAAGATGAGGCCTAACCAGTGCATTATAAAGGTTGAGCATAACCTCCTTGGACTTGTACTCCACACATCGTGCTATATATCCTAACATTCTGTTAGCCTTCTTAACGGCTTCTGAACACTGTCGGGAAGTTGATAGCTTAGAATCCACTATGACTCCTAAATCCTTCTCATAAGGTGTACTCTCGATTTTCCGACCGCCCATTGTGTATTCAAACCCAATATTTTTACTTCCTATGTGTAATACTTTACATTTACTGACATTAAATTTCATCTGCCACAAATCTGCCCAAGCCTGTATGCTATCCAAGTCCTTCTGTAATGATATAACAGATTCCAAATTATCTGCTAATCCACCTATCTTGGACATGATGGTAAAATTAATTGTTAATATGAAGGATTCACTGGTCTTATACTAAATAAGTTATTTAGTATATGTTATTTAGTTATGTTATTTTGAGAAATGTGTCTCAGTTAAGACACCTCAGACCACTCCAAATTGAACTTTTGTTAGTAGGCCACATTGTAGAGATATGTGAACACTTTACTGATGTTTTGTAAGTGTTATGCAGACTCAAAGAAGCCTTTGTTAATGTCTTGTTACATAAGAGTAAATGAGTAAATGCATTTTTGCAGTAGATAAACTAAAGTGTTACCAATGAATCTTCAGTGACATGTTTTACTTCATGGTTTTGTATGCTTGAAGCATGTTGTCAACCAGCAGGACATAGGTTAGTACTCTGTAATTGCCAAGAAAATTCTCAGCAACATCATTGAATGCTTTCCATTTGACTTCCTGTGGCATTACTGGCAGATCTTTGAACCGCTTGCTATTTATGACGTGCCTATTTTGTGGACCAACAAAAATGTCTTCCTTAATCTTGCCATCAGTTATTCATAGAAACATCTGTCTCAAATATTGGAATTCTTCACCTTTCCTGTTTATTGCTTTCACAAAATCTTTCATCACTCCAGGTTTTACATGATGAGGACGGAAAAATATTTTTTTTGGGTTGACGTGGTTTATATGACCAACTTTTCTGCCGTGGAACCAAATGCTTATGGAAAGACCAGAATGTTTTAATTATTGAGACTCTCTAGCATGGCTGTCCCATTCACAAGTATATTTTAATCCAGCAGACATATGAATGCACTTCAGAAGAGGTCATCCACATGAAGCTAACATGTTTAGGCCCGGATGGGAAACCATATAGGAAAAACTTGGGTTGCTGCTGGAAGAGGTGTTTGGTGGAGCCAGAAGGGGGCACTTACCCTGTGGTCTGAAAATGGACCACAATGTCCCAATGCAGTGATGGGGATAAAGTGCTGTAAAAATGGTGCCACCCTTCAGATGACACGTAAAACCAAGCTCCTGACTCTCTGTGGTGATGGAATATTCCTGAGTGTCCTTTGTAAAATGCATGGTGTATCCTGATGTCCAGGCTAAATTTCTCTCCATGGCTTAGTCATTCTGGCCCCTGTGATGGAACCCGGGGCATCACTGAGCCCCAAACCCCTAAAAACTATCAAACCAAGACCCGGGTTCAGATAATGGAAGGTTTGTTATACAATTCCTCCACAAAGTCACACAGGCACAAATAAACAAGTTTTCTCTCTCCACTATACCTCTCTTTTTACCACCACATTGCCCTCCTCCAGTTGGTGCCAGGGCGATCGGCCAAAGGAAGTACTTCCGGGTCGCGCGGAAGTCCCATAAATTGGGGAGCGCAACTCCCTACAGCACTCCCTTGCAGCACTCATGGTCCCCAGCAGGGCTGTATTGCCTGACTACATCACCCAGCATTCCCCACTGGTTCCCGAAAGGGTGCCTTCATGGAGGACTGCTGCCATCTAGCATTGGGGGAGAATAGAAAGTCCCCAGTCACCTCTTCCACTTCTGGTGGGCTGTCCGTCCATCTCTTCTGGGTCTGGTTCCTCTCTCTTCCCTGGTCGGGATGCTAGTCTGTCTTCTAGAAGCCTCCCATCCAGGTAAGGAACCATCCCCTCTTCTGTTTGCAATACCGGTCCAGCCCATGTGGCATCTACACCCCCTAATGATACCCTGTCTATAGCTGGGTATCTCTCTCACCACTTCACCACCTAATAGCTAATGTGTGGTGAGCATAATAGTGCAAAATGGCTGCCGGCGCATCATCCAGGTGGATGCTGCACAGGTGGTTGAAGTAGCTCCCCACTCACTATGCAAAAGCACTTTGAGTAGTGAGAAAAGTGCTATATAAATGTAAAGAATTATTATTATTATTGTTATTAAATGAAACAACTGCATTTGGCATATCTAAGCTGCATTCCCAACAGCACTACTTTCAGATCATCACAGATGTTCCCATTGTACAGTAGTTGTTGTACTGTATATGGTGTGGACTGGGACCCGGACACAGGCAGACGGACAACATAGTTCCACCACACACCGTTTATTTACAATCCTATATTTACAAATTGTGCTCACGTGCACCCCCAGTGCCTCTTGCACCGATTCCCCAAAGTCCAGGCCTCTCAGTCACTGTGCCTCTCTCTCTTGGCCGCCTCCCGTCCTCTCTCCAGCTCTGTCCTCTTCCACCCGACATCAACCTCTGACTGGAGGGAGGCGGCCCCTTATATGGGAACCCGGATGGGCTCGAGCTGCTTCCCGGCAATCAGTCATAGCCACACCCCAGTGTGGCAGAAGTGCCGGCTGCACACCCGGAAGCCGTCCAGGTGTCCCCTGTCGTCTTCCCCCCAGCACTTCCTGGTGTGGCGGAAGTGCTGGGCTCCAGGGTTCCTCAGGCACCTGGGCGCCGCCTGGTGGTGGCCACGGGCCCCTACAGGGTTGGGCTTCCAAGCCCTCTACCCGTGGCTCCCAATACAACCAGGGCGATTGCCCCCTCGCGGTCTGGAAGAGGCACAAGCCCTCCTCCGGTCCTCCTGGGCGTCCCGGCTGGGCTCCAGCCCTGGCCGGGTACCACACGGGATATTCAGGCACCGGGGCGCTGCCTGGCGGTAGCCACGGGTCCCTACAGGGCTGGGCTTCCAAGCCCTTTACCCGAGGCCCCCAACATAACCAGGACGGACGCCCCCTCGCGGTCTGGAGGAGGCACAAGCCCTTCTCCGGTCCTCCTGGGCGTCCCGGCTGGGCTCCAGCCCCGGCCGGGTACCACACGGGATATTCAGGCACCGGGGCGCCGCCTGGCAGTGGCCACGGGTCCCTACAGGGCTGGGCTTCCAAGCCCTTTACCCGAGTCCTCCAACATAACCAGGACGGACGCCCCCTCGCGGTCTGGAGGAGGCACAAGCCCTTCTCCGGTCCTCCTGGGTGTCCTGGCTGGGCTCCAGCCCCGGCCGGGGACCACAATGGATACTTATAATATGAGAGAAAATCACAAATGGGTTATTGCAACAAAGCAGTACTTGATAGAAAAATTTAAATTTGAATTTTATAATTAGCAGGCCAAAATCAATTACATACACCACAAAGTATTCAGGAAGCAAAATCTACATTGTTCAGCGTAATGGATATTTCCTTACTTGTCTACTTATGTAAACCTTTGCTATGGTATGGTGTGGAGCACATTAAGTCCTAGGTGTCTTCTAAGAGCCTGCTCTGGAGATTAAAAAAGCATTGTCCTAGGTATGTTTTTTCAAATAATAACTTCAGAGAAGACCATTTTTCTTTATCCGGGGCTAACCAAAAGATGTAAACTGTGGTTTAATGAACTGGAAGAAAAAATGAGAAATGAAGAAAAAAAAATCTGTGGAGTAAATCACTTATTTTTTTGTGTAGTGGGCTGTAATAACCAGTCTCTACATTTGAAACGGAACATTCAGAATGTGTGCATCCCTCTACGTGATTGAAATCAACTGGTAGAACAGACCCAATAGATAAAACATTTTTTTGCTCTAATATATGTGTGTAACTGTGTACTACATTTGACAAAGCTTACATTTTGATGTGCTGGCCCACAAGTGATGGTCAAAATGCCCCAGCAGCTGTCACAATGCTGGCCTTTGTGCTATGTTTATGCTATGTTGCTTTTCCACAGACTCCCTCATGACACACTACAAAGGTTTATGTGTTTTTCAAAAGCAGGATTTGTATTGGTATCTTTTGAAATCAGTTTAGTATTACGCTTGAGAAATATACAATCTCTCAGGCATAATAGGTGACTCAGTAATCTAACAAATGATGCCCTGCATATTGAATTCTGGGCAGGCAAAGAAACTATTATACATGTGAGAGTCTGATATGTAAATTCACTGAAGCATATTTCATCACACCTTCTTTATTTATTGTGTTTATTTTTATTAAAGTCTATCAGGCAGCAGAATATTTTGAAGCTCTGCAGTTCTGTCATAATTGCAAAAATATAGACATTAGATATTTAACATAACTCTTCTTAATGTTCAGAAATGTTTTTCAGGAGGCAATCATTTTAATATGAATAATTTGTCTGTGGATTCAGGTCATTTAGAAAATGTGGCTGAATCAGCGAAAGTGTGCTACAAAACTTAATCTGCTGTTCAGATGAATATTTCTGCAGGGTAAATCTTAGATATATGCTGTCTGTGCTCTGCGTGGGTAAAAATGTGTCCGGGCTTCATTGTCAGAGATTTAAAGTCTACAGCTCAATCATGTTAAACAGAACAATTCCTACTTACACCAAATGTGCCAAAAAAAAACCTGCAAAGCTTTTGCTGGGGCATGTTAAAGCAAGGTGATAATAGCTGAGAGAAGTGACGCAAGAACTGAAAAATGAAATAAAAATATGCTGGGGAAGAGGAGCTACTATTTAAAGCAGGGTTCTCGGTGGTTAACATTGTGGCTGTATATTGTAATCTACTACAGATGGGTTCATGATTTACTAGACTTCAGGAATAATTAATCACCATTAAATATATTCTAATTACCAGGGGCTGGCTCTCCATTCAATATGGCAAGCATGCATGAAGCAGAAATGAAAATTCTAGAATTAAATACCATGCTTTAAAACATAAAATGCAATTCAAACTGCATTGAGAGCATCAGTAATGAAAGCAGCTCCTTTTTTGTATTTCTTTCTCTGTTTCTTAATGATGGTTGAAATCAAGTGCTAGGAATATGTGTCTTTCAATAACATCAAACACTAAAAGCTTCCAAGCTGCACCCCACTTATTTGATTTTGACGAATATCGATTTACTGTATATCAGAGTTTTATTGTAAAAAGGTTTTCCTTTTATTGTAATGGCAAATGAATCCTCTAGGTGGCATTCACAGATTAGAAACGAACTAAAAGCCCTCCTTAATAGTATCCAGTTTGATGCCTGCTATTTTACTCTGCAATGCATCCCACAAATTGTGTTCCATAACCTATTGTTCCTTCTGTAAAAGGCAGAAATATAACAGTGAGGTACATATTATAAACAATGGCGCTTTTGAATTCTCTAGACATAAAACGCCATGAACTGCAAGCAACAAACCATTCTATCAGACCGTACAGGCACAATTCTATTATCACCTGTTTTAACATATTAAATAGATCACGGCTGAAAAAGTCAGCACTTTAGTTTGGGCAAAATTAGACGTCAATGCTTCAGACTGCCAGTCTGTGATTCATTGTTAAGACCAAACAGGAAACAAGAATGCTTGCTGCCATGCTGACATCAATGTGTAAATTTAGTCTGCTGTCTGGATGAGTGCGAACTGAAAATTGATTCCTATATAGCGTAATACATCAAATATCTAGTCAGTGTTATTTAGCACCTGAACTTAGATTAAGCATGCATTTAGCATCGGCAGACCATTTTAACACATTTCACATTGAGGTGGAAGCTGACAACCTATTCCAGTAGCATTTAGTTTCTGCCTTGAAATTCTTGATCAAAATGGCATGAGAGTACTCAATCAAAAGGAACAAAGCAATACCTTTCATTGGAATTTTATTTCAATATTAATGTTAAATAGTAATTCAAGAGATTGCACCTGCTTTTTGCTGATAAGAGTAAAACAATTGAATTCCAGTCTTGCTAAATATAGATCCAAGATGGCAGCCAACCTTGAACAGGACATCAGTCCATCTCAGGGCACAATCATGCTCCCACATAAGAGTCACCAGTCAAATGTGGTGGTATAGGATTTTTAAGGAATGACAGTTGTCAAAGAGATTCTTGAATATAATAAATATGGCAGTACATAATAATGGCCAGCTCTCCTAGGGGTTTTCAGTCTCGGTTCAAAAGGTTTCTTCCAGTCGCTTTATAATCATAGATCAATTCCTGAACCCCTCTTGTTTACCTTGAGGTGGGGGCTGCATTGTCATTGTGCTAAATGTCTATAGTCTGTTACTGTACATCTTAATGTAGTAGTCAAAGCATTTAAAAGAAGCAGTGGATTAGCCTTACTGAAAGCGCTTTTTAAGATTTTGTGGTTTTACTTTTGAGTCATGAGCGGCACATTGGCCCAGAAGATAGGTTGGCTGCCTTATAATTCCAGTGTCCTGGGTTTGATTGCCAGGTTTCTGTTGATATACACGTTCTACACATCTCTCCGTAAGGTATTCTATTTTTCTTCCCACATCTCAGAGATGTTTATGGTTGTTAATAATTGACAATCCTTGCAGGACTGGTTCTGCCTTGCGCCTGATTCTTCTGGGATTGGCTCCAGTCCCCCATGACCCCGATACTGGAATGTTATTTTCATTTGGAATCATTTTAAAAGGCGGCATTTGGTGATGAGCACAAAGTTGCTAAAAGCACAAATTAATAACTACTTTGTAAGAGACGTTGTTAATTTTATCCATGTCTGCTCCTTTTTATTTAGCTGCTGATATTCATATATACATACTGTATACAGTTAAATGAAAAAGTACTGTAAGAACACCATTTTCAGTTATATAGTTTTATTAACTAATAATTACTGCATCTTGAACAAATCTTAAGATAATTCTGAACAGCACATAACACACTTTTTAATATAGCTATAGGGCTATCCATTATTAAACCAGATTATTCCAACCTAGGGTCAAAAAGGAGTGAACCCTATCCCAGCAGCTTTGAAAACAAGGCTTGAATTGGCTTTGAGCCTGCATTCTTGGGATTTGACTAGTGCACTGTAAATAACACATTATTTTTGTTATTATTGAAAGACTTGTTAATGTATCCACTATAGCCAAGTTAGACTCACCAATTTATCTATCACATACACGTCTGGGATGGGGGTGCAAAAGTGACAGACATTGAGAAAAATCAAGGTACCTGGGACATACAGACAGTGACCTGTCCAGTATTCAAACTTGGTCTCATGGCAATATGATTCAACTGTGCCAATGTACTACTTGATATCATATTCTACTCTATGGATATGTTATTTTAGAAATGCTTAACTGATTCTAATTGACTGGAACCATATCAGAAATTATTCTACTATTTTAATGTTCTAAGAGAATGTTTTTCAGCCAGTATATGGCAGCACAGTGGTGCGCGGTAAGAGCTACCCTGGTGTGTCATGGAAATAATAGTGTAGTGCACTTGGATCTGAACTTGAGAGGCACAAACTCTTCAGGAGGTCCATAACTGTCTGATGAGGACAGGACCATCTGGAGAAGCTTGCATAAAAGAAGTTCAGTGATGGCTGTGTTGTAGACACAGCGATTATAGCACTTCAGACATGTCTCCAGGCTGCTAGAGTCCATCTACCTGGGTGTGTAGTCACCAGCAAATCTCACAGAACTGGTGGACAGTGGGCATACAAGTTGCTTCTGAGGCAGAGAAGGGTGGGCAAAAGGGAAAAGCAGCTTGGAGATGCCAGCAAAGTGGTCACTAAGCGCCATGATTGCAAACACTGATCTTGGAGCTCCTTTTTTTTTTTTTTTTACCAGATTCTCTTATAGTCCTCTTATAGTCCTTTGGACAGTTGTACGTGTATTAGATAGATAGATAGATAGATAGATAGATAGATAGATAGATAGATAGATAGATAGATAGATAGATAGATAGATAGATAGATAGATACTATAATATGCTTGTGATTAGTAAGACAGTGGTGTGCCTTCAGATGATTTTGGTTAAGTGTACCACCAAAGAAAAAAGGTTGAGAAGCACTAATCTTAGACACTGCAAATTGTATGAGCTTCAACCAAACGTTCTAGTATCATGTTTGATCTCTGTCAAAGGCTTAAGAGACTATTCACATCCACTCTGCATTTTTTGAAGGATCTAAAACATTTATTGTTCTGCTTATCTACCATTCCTATGCATGTACAGAATATGTAGTATTAGTGAATAACCTCAGCAGAAACATGAACATGTACAGTATAATAAATAAATGATCAAGGCAAGAACATAACAATTTGCTTAAGTCTGCAGATGATACCAAACATGGTCAGAGGGCAAATAGGACTTGGATAGCATACAAGCTTTGGCAGATTTGTGGCAGATGAAGGTAAATGTAAAGTATTGCATGTAGTAAGTAAAAATGTTAGATCTGACTACACAATAGGGGGTTTAAAACGTATGAGAAGGACTTAGAAGCCATAGTGAACTCACCACTGTCTACATCTAGATTGTGTACAGAAGCGATTAAGGCTTACAGGAAGTTAGGGTTATATATCACCAAGTGTAGAGTCAAGGCAGGGTTTGCTTAAGCTTTATAATGCACTGCTAAGGCCTAACCTGGAGTACTGTGCACAGTTGTGGTTTCTATATTACTTAAATAATGTAGTAGCAGCAGTAGAGAAAGTCTAGAAGAGAGTGACTAGGCTGATTCCAGGATTAAAAGGTATGAGTTATGAGGAAAGATTAAAGAGTTGAATGTTTTCAGTTTAATTAAATTGAAATTAAAAGGTGATGTGATCAAAGCGTTTAAAATTATGACATGAATAAATGCATTGGGGGGCGGCACAGTGGCGCAGTGGTAGCGCTGCTGCCTCGCAGTTAGGAGACCCGGGTTCGCTTCCCGGGTCCTCCCTGCGTGGAGTTTGCATGTTCTCCCCGTGTCTGTGTGGGTTTCCTCCGGGCACAGTCCAAAGACATGCAGGTTAGGTGGCTTGGCGATTCTAAATTGGACCTAGTGTGTGTTTGTTTGTGTGTGTCCTGCGGTGGGTTGGCACCCTGTCCGGGATTGGATTCCTGTGTTGGCTGGGATTGGCTCCAGCAGACCCCCGTGACCCTGTGTTTGGATTCAGCGGGTTGGAAAATGGATGTTGCTGTTGCTTTAAAATACATTTGTCAAAAAGTACGCAGGAACAAAGTTGGGAACTTGTTTAGAGCAAATTTCACACAGAAGTTGCATTTTTTTCTTCAAGCAAATAACAATAGACACACAAAATAAATTACCAGGTCATGGGGTGGAGAGTAGGACTTTAGAACATTACAACAATGTCCTATCCACTTGATTCTTCTAAAATAACAAGACTAGTTTTGAAAGTCCCTAAAGTCTTACTGTCTACCACACTACTTGGTAACTTATTCCATGTCTCTATGGTTCTCTTTAGGGACCTTCACATCTCAACTTGGTGTTGTTTTTGGCAATATAGGTGAGTTGAATGGACAAGCGTATCGGGCTTAATGGGCTATTCTCGTAACAACTGTTCGAATGATAACTTCATAAAAAATCATTGCAAATTATATGTATTAACATTATAATTCGTATATGTTTGTTTGTCTTGGAGTGTTGGTGTGGCATCCAGTCCAGGGTGAGTTTTTGCTCATCTGCCTTTCCCCATTTCTAATAAAGGTTAAAATATCCTTTAAAAACAAAATACATTATCACACATGCACACTTGGGAGACAATTTCAGGCTTCATCAAATTCTAACTTCACCACGAGTCGAGGACTGGAACTTTTGCCTAAGATTGGATGACTGAAAGAATATCGTTGTCTGTCACTTCTGAGTTTCAGTCACCTGAGCCCGCCTCTTCTGCCTCTGCCACCTTATAACTGGCAAATCTCCATCTTTCCTCATTCTTTACTTGCACTCCTGTTTGAAAAGATGATTTTGTTAAACAGTTTTTTTTTTGTTTTGCTAACTGTCATATGTCGATCACCGGCTGGTGCCCCAATCGTTTCATTTACATATAACCTTTTTTCATCACAAAAATTTAGGATATCTACAAAAGGATGAATTTGCTGTCTTATGCTAGTTAGCTTATGTCAAAGTGGCTTGAAAGGCCAATATGTTTATTGATTTCTTAAATACTGCACATGCAAGGCTTGAGTTAAAAAGGATAAAATGTCAGGTGTTTTGAATATCCCTTTGTATTGTAAGGTGCATGGAAATTTGAGGCAGAGTGGGTGAAAGGTAGAGCTTTTACTCTCTGTCACCGTTCGGTAACAGTGTTACTCTCCTTTTCCACCAGTTGATGTTTTGTTCTTTTCTTCCACTTTCAGTGTCAGTGAGATGCATTCTTCTAACAGAACTTGCAGCCAGGGTGCCTTTTGTGGAGGGTATTGTAATTCATGTGTAACTTTTTCCCAGATTTTCCCTCATGACATCAATATTTGAAGTGTCTATAGTGTGCTGTTACCTAAATAATTGTTCTTAAAGTGATACAAGTTGATTATTATCTGTTTTACAAAATATGTTTATTGCAAATATCATTAACTATTTTTATTTTTAGCTTCTTATGTTCACATTCTCATGTAACCGCTTCCCTTAATGTCATACTGCTGCCTACCTCTTTCTACTCCCTTGCTCTTTTACTTTCCATCATGACTGTTGTAGGTGTTTTGAGATTTCTAATGTAATTAACACAGAAATTTCAAGATAAGTTGTATATACTCACTGAAGTACAGCCGTTGCCAAAAGTTTTGAGAATGACACAAATTTTAATTTTCACAAAGTTTGCTGCTTCAATGTTTTTAGATCTTTTTGTCAGATGTTTCTATGGCATACTGAAGTATAATTACAAGCATTTCATAAGTTTTAAAGGCTTTTATTGACAATTACATTAATTTTATGCAAAGAGTCAATATTTGCAGTGTTGGCCCTTCTTTTTCAAGATCTCTGCAATTCGTCCTGGCATGCTGTCAGTCAACTTCTGGGCCAAATTCTGACTAATGGTATAATCAATGATTGGAGTTGGTCAGAATTTGTGAGTTTTTTGTTTGTCCACCCGCCTCTTGAGGATTGACCATAAATTCTGAATGGGATTAAGGTCTGAGGAGTTTCCTGGCCATGGACCCAAAATTTTTGATGTTTTGTTCCCCGGGCCACTTAGTTATCACTTATTATGGCACGGTGCTCCAGCACGCTGGAAAAGGCATTGTTTGTCGCCAAACTGTTCTTGGATGGTTGGGAGAAGTTGCTTTTGGAGGATGTTTTGGTACAATTCTTTATTCCTGGCTGTGTTCTTAGGTAAATATTGACTCTTTGCATAAACCTAATGTAATTGTCAATAAAAGCCTTTGAAACTTATGAAATGCTTGTAATTATACTTCAGTATACCATAGAAACAGCTGACGTAAAGATCTAAAAACACTGAAACAGCAAAATTTGTGAAAATTAATATTTGTGTCATTCTCAAAACTTTTAGCCATGGCTGTACTCATGACAATAATGATCCTTATCAGTCTATAAAAGTCACGTGTGGCATGGTAGCATAATGGTTGTGACTGACACTTTATGGATGCAGTATTCAAATCCTACATATT
Organism: Polypterus bichir lapradei; assembly: GCA_026402145.1. NCBI lineage: Eukaryota > Metazoa > Chordata > Cladistia > Polypteriformes > Polypteridae > Polypterus > Polypterus bichir. Next base: position 1,386,877 of record JANRMT010062809.1, on the reverse strand, counting down.
ATCACACTTCGGGCCCAGGGTTGGACAAAGATAATTTAAAAAGGTCCTTTAAAATACACTTGACTTTTGAATTTAAAAAAAACAATATTGGAGTCTTTTGAAGGAACACAGCAAATGTGGTAAACTTCATTTGTTTGATTCCAGTGGTGTCTTCCTGGAAGTTAAAATATATTCAGAGACATCTCCATTAGCCCCATCGAGTTCTATGAACAATCTACAAATACTGTTGCTGAGCTTTAAAGATTTCAGCTAATGTGAGACACTCGACTTTGCATGGTGGCTTACAGCTGCCTGCAGCACATCCCACACTGTCTGAAATGCTACCAGCATTAAAGTACATTTTCTCTGTAATTGAATTTGCTCCAAAAAAAAAAAGGCAGCCTAGTCTTTTACAATGTGTGTTGGGTTAATTCCCATCTCTAAACTGGCACCGTGTGGTTGTGTATGTGAGTGAACCCTGGTGATTGTCTGGCACTGTCTTTGGAGTTGTTTCCCATCCTATGCCTAGCTCATGCAAGCCTGAGCTTGTTTTGAATGGGACTGAAAATGTACTGTTATGTGTGTATGTATGTACTGATATGATCCTAAGAATATGTAAAAATTAGATCTGCCACAAAAAAATTGTGCAATTAACCCACAATCTTCCATGATGTTAAACAAGCTGACCACTGCAAGATGGAAGAAATTATTACTGAAGCAAGAAAATTGAGAAAATGAAGACAATTTTGATAGGGGACTTAAAAAAAGCAACGTGAAAAAGTACAGCAGTAAGACTATTGAAAATATATATTTTTTAATCTCTGTTCTTTTGATAGACATTTTTGAGATGAACAAACAGCCTTTACTAAAGAGTTTCAGCACACGAGTGTAGTCCAGCTACTGTACAGTTTGCTGCAGCAGTAATCTGCTCTACAGCAGAGCCTCTTTTTTTACAATACATTAAACATTGATACATCTAGAGTGAGCTGTTTTATCGCCCACCAGCCTTACAAGACTGGCATATGAATCAGTTTCAGCGCTGTTGATTAATTATTTCAAGAGTTATTTCTCATTCTCCAGCTCTCTCTCTCTCTCACTCTCTGGTGCTCTTACTGTAAATGGCTTTTTTTGAATCCATCAAACAGAGTACAGATTAATCCATTAAAAGAAGAAAACTGATAATTACTTAAGTCTCTGCGAAAAACTAAAAATGCCCTATGAAATGTAAATGGTGTTTATTCATTTTTTAAATTTATGACATCAGTCTCATAAAAAAAAAAAAAACCTCATTTTTATTTGTAATGAATGGTAATTTCTTTTATTCTTTGCAGCAGATAATTTCAGTGCTTCACCAGTTGGCACCAAACAGAAGATACGGTGTGGCTGAGCTGGATTACTGCATGTCTTTTGTAATACCTTTGCTCTGGTTTTCTAGTTTCTTGTATGACTTTCCAGCCCCTGAGCTGCTGTGCTTGGCATTATGCCTAGAGAAGATCTTTTCTCCAGGATACATTATGGCCTTTGATGTTGAGTTGACAGGACATGATTCTTTTTAGGAGGGAACTGGCTTTCTCTGTCACATGTGCCAACAGCTTATTTATTTCGCATGGAATTTGTAACGATACAAACTGAAATGTGCACTCAGTGGCTTCACATCTTTCCCTTTGCTGCAGTGGTCCTCCGGATTATGCTGGGCCTTTGAATATATAAGTATTATAATTTAAAGCCCCTTTCACATTGCACATCAAATTCAGTGGGTAGCTAACTTTCGATCATCCTGCTGCATTAAATGACCATCTTGTGCTGGAAGAAGGTTAACTCAAGATGGCGCTAACTTCCTTTCTGTTGTGTACTCGAGTAAGAAGACATTAAGTACAGACTGAACCAAATTCATATCCTTTTGTTTTTCTCTTCTTTTCTGTCCACTAGTTAGTATTTTAATAATGTTCAGAATAAATATATGAAGGATCCTTGATACACAAACTGTGTCATGCAAAAATAACAATTAATACATTATTACCCAAGTTCATCCATTTATTGAATCAAATTAATCCACTTTAAAATCAATGGGCAGCTGGAGCCTATCCTGTTAGCACCGGCATTCTGTCCACATTCTTATTTACATAGGTCCAGTTTAAAGATAGTAACTGAACGGGCCAATGGATGTAGGGGAAAAAAAAAAACAGGCAAAACATGCAAACTCATGATAGACTGGTTTAAAATCAGTCGCCTGATGCTAACCATTGTGCCATGTTTATATTTCTTTAAAGATTGTGAATGTTCTATAGTATCAACTGAAAAAAACGTTTATTTTGTAAGCTAAACACTTTTCGTTACAGCTGTTTTTAACCGAACACCATCATGTACTTGCTTTGTATAAGACTGTAATTCAGTTAAAGAACTGTAGTTCAGATATTTAGTAAATTAGAAAACTTGTGATGGAAACAGGCCATTTAACCCAACATCCTTGTCTATCATTTTCATCTAGATTATCCAAAATAAGATTAAGTTGAGAATCAAAGGCCCCTAAAGTCCTCATCTCCTCTACACATCCTGCTAATTTATCCCATGTGTCTATGGGTCTTTGTGAGAAGAAAAACATTCTAACATCTGTGTGAAATCTAATATATTCTGTACACCTGGCACACTGCACGAGTTGGCATCACATAGTGAGTCATTGCTTGGGACTAAATTACCAGCTTTGTTTCCAATGTCTTAGCCTCTTGGTCCACACTGGTTACCAGACATTTAAATCAGGGGGGTCACATTACATTGAAATCTCAACTAGGAGGCACCGAGACAAATCATGTTAGACCAAATCCTGTCAAAACAGTTTTTTTCCCTTAAAGACGTTAATTCAGTTTTGTTATATTCTAAACATACTGTACATCTTCATTAAGAATTGATAAGAAAGTCAACCTACTTTAGTAAAATCTATTCTGCATCTGCTCACCTCAACCAGCTGTCAACACACTGGTTCAGTATGCAGTACTTTATGGATTTATAGGATCATTTCTGTCACGTATACAGAGTACAAAGAAATTCATGTTGCCACTCTCTGAAATCATGATCAGTGAAAATAAGTACCTGACCTTCAAACTTCTGTCTTCCTAACCTGAAAAATCTGACAACATACTTATTATATTGTTGCATGCAGTATATTCAAATTTTTAATCTTAGTCTTGTATTCCTTAACTGCTGTATCACCTTTGAAATTTTAGGTAGATTGTTAGTCTGACCGAAATACTAATATAGATGAGGGCTTGTGACTCTATATGGATTTCAGAAGGAGTGTAGGGTGACTTCCAAGGTTCTTTCAGTCTAGAAGAGGAACAAGGACAAGGAAGCTTTTCTTAACACAAAGAACCACAGATAAATGGAATAAGTTACCAAATAGTCTGGTAGGCAAATGGACATTAAAGACTTTCAAAATGTGACTTGTTACTTTGGAAAAATTAAGTGGTTAGCATCAGCAAACTTTGATTGTATCAATTTTCTAAAAAAGCAGAAATATAACTTCCCATTAATTTGTTGTGGCCATGAATAACAAAGTAAATAAAATAGACCTTTATGTCCGATTCAACTTAAGAAATGACTGAAAAGAACTATCTCAATGGATAAAGCCATAAGTGTCATTTTACTAGAAATCAGAAGTTGTACTGTGCATTTCAAATAAAAAGCTGTTGTGATGTATTATTTTATGAAGAATTATCTTTTAATGTAGACTTCTTAAAACTTCAGGCTAAATGAAGTTTAAGCAAATTGTTTTGTTTGGATTGTATTAATAAATGATATTATTATCTATACTGCAAGTAATACCAGAGTATTTTGAAGCACACAATACCTTATTAGCCTCTCTGGTTTTAGCTGTTTACTTCTGTGCCACACTTTCACTCTTTTTCTTTATATTATTTAGTATGGAATTTTTATCATATATATCATGTTAGAAATTGTGACATCTTATTTTTTTCTGTTTTATTTCATTTTCTATTTCTGTATTTCAATAACTGGATGTTCTCCTGCAGTTGATTTGTATGCTTTTTATAATGCTGTAGATGGGCAAACTATAATACGAACACAGAAAGACTCCAGATGCTCTCCTTATTATAAATAGCTCAGTGTTATCTGCGTGTTGACCTTTTATGGCAAGTGCTCAGGGTCAGAGGTGGAGTGGAGATGATCTCAGCCTCTCACAGCCAATAATCACTCCTCTCAGACAAAGTAAAATGGCTCTGAAAAAGAGAAGATGGCATTTAAGGATGCTGCTCTTACAAAAACATCCTCCAACTATGTGCCGCACTCAAAACAATATTCCTGGACAAAACCACATTGAAAATAAAAGTGGAGTAACCTATAAATTTCATAAAAAGAATTAATGGAGGTTAACATTTGAATTATTTTATTAACATCATTCTGTCCATTTTCTAAACAGTCTTTTTCTGTGACATTGTCTACTGTGGCTATAATCATGAGTCATGCATGAAGTGGCCTTGGATGGGACATCTGTCCATCACAATGTACATATAGTTTACTGGTCCAGTGCAGAACTACCAATGAACCTAGTACACAAAATTCTATGATTCTACTTGGTTGGGCTCTTGAGCAAGGCTCTTAACCTGCAATTGTTCCAGGGGTGCTGTAAAATAGTTGACCTTGCACTCTGACCCGAAGGTGGTATGCGATAACTACATTTTGTTGTACCTGTACAATCTTCAACATCATCATCATCATCATATCTGAGGTTCTCAGTATTCACAGTGAACACCCATACTAGTGCAGGATGAATTTGCAATTTCCTCACTCCACCATGTCCAGGAGCTTTAAGAAAGCTGCATTAATCACTATGCCACCCCATTTCACAGACATTTATGTAATCATTTTGGCAACAGGTTGTATTTTTATTAGTACATACAAGTAATTGGTTTACTGTGCTCTGTAAATGTGACAATAATGACCCTACAATCCTAAGAAGGTTTATTTTGGCTAATGTAATTATTAATATTTTGTGGTGAATTGCAATGAATTAATATTGCAATTCCAGGAGTCTTTCAGGGACCCCTGAACACATAACAAGGTCATTTTAGACAATACCAATTTCCAAACACACATGTTTGAGGTTACAGAGAAAAGCCAGAATGCCCAGAGGACACTCACAGATGGATGAAACTACCAAGCTGCAGCACTAACCACTGCACTACCTACTATACTGTATAATGTAGCAAAAATAAATTGTGACAAAATCCAGTTAAATGTATCTGTCACAATTACTGCATTTTTTTATTAGTTTCCTACATATATTTTTTATCATATATCTACTCTTGATTACCATAAGCAAAGGAAGAGAAAAGCAAGTTTAAGAGTGATGAGCTTCAAGTGCAGGAGTGCATTAATTCTGTTAAAACATGCTTTTACTGTGGATAGCATTACAAGTCATTTCTCAATTATCAATTAATATTCCTGAATGGCATATTTTGTTTTTAAATGGTCATTTAGACCTTTGCAAAAGAAACATTAATGGTATGGTTAACTATTTAAAATGAGTTAATGAAATCTTTTCTAGTTATCCATTCAATAATTGTCAGAACCCATTTATTTATACAAAGCGACTTACAGGACCTGTAATGTTCCCTGGGGTAAGAGTCCATCCTAGGGAACACTCAAGAGCTCAACTAAACTAACTTATGCTGAGCCACTTTAGAGACACTAGTCAGCTTAAATAGCATGTCTTTAGATTGTGGGAAGAAACCAGAGTACTTAGAAAAAACTCACATGGACACAGGAAGAATGGATAAAAGCCAATGGTGCATGGAAGAGCAGTTGAGCCCAGGTTCGTGGAAGTGTGAGACAGAAGTTCTGATCAATATGACACCATCCTGCCTGTCTAAAGATATTTAAAAAAAAACAATTAAGCATACTAAAATATTCTGAATGGTATATACTAAATATTATATTCAAAGGTTTACCTTCAATGATAATGAGGTTCAACAAACTTAGAAAACTGTCACTGAATTAGGTTTTGCGTTTAGAAATAATAACAACATTAATGTAATTATGCTGTATGTGTCAAACATTTTCTGTCATTTTAGACATCATTGCATCTTTAAATGGTTTAAGCGTTATTTTTAAACTCACAGAAAGTGGTTTACACATTAAGGATGTTAGCAGATGGGCAGTAATGACCATAAATGATTCTTAATTATCTTCATTTAAGAGCAAATATCCATACATTTCTTAGTAATTATGAACTATCTGCATATATCTTGTAATCTTTAAAAAATATCTTCAAAAAGATTTCTGATAATGTGAAATAATTTATGCATATATTAAATGATTAATGGTAATTAATTATTTGATGGTGACATTAAATTATTCAAGTTTTCTCTTTGAAAATATTTATGGATATTTGGAAATGCCTACAGTCCAACTTTGGGATTGGGTTAAAAAATGAACGGTTATATGAAAATAATTAACAAAATCATAGACTGTGTAAAAAAAATAACACACATCTACAAAATAATACACAGGCATGTCCTTAGGTTGTTTTTTATTGCATACTAGGAAACATGTGGACCACCAGTCCTCAAATTAAGGTGGTTCATGTAGGGCAAGCTTAATAATTTTGGCAAGACAGTGTTTTATTTTCACCATGTATAAATAAAGCGTCACAGTGATCACACTAATAACAGATCGTGGCTCTTTTTCTTCTTCATGCCATAAATGCCGTGTTTCACTCTCTTTCGTGATCTAAAAAATCATGCTGCTGTGAACACCTGTACACGGGCATTTGTCTGTTTTTGTTTTAAAATCCCGTAGTCAGTGCTCTGCAGATGGGTTCTAAAGCTCATCTTTTTCTTCCTATGATCATCATCTGCAATGCTCTTCAAGCTTGGCAGATGCCACCACTGTTCTTTTCCTTTCAGAACACTCTGCCATGCTTTTATCCTTAAGAAAAACCTGAAAACCCAATCACATGTGGAGGTTGCTGCTACCCAAATGTTTTGCTTCACAAGCACGTTTCACATCATTTGCTTTCGATTAAGACCTGCATCAAGGCTATTGCCCCGGTGGTTTGTGAGTAATCGTGTGACAGATAAAGACAACCCTTAGCAGTATTTCCGGCGCCGCATCCGAGTGGCAGCCTTTTCCAGCAGCTCCGTATATGACTTTATCTTTTTACCTTTTTATCTCTATTTTTCTCTATTTCACTGATCACTTCTACCACTTTCTTTTATGTGAAATTGCTCCCTGGACACTTTTTACTATTTTTACTACTTGACATGGATTTTTACACTCCGAGAATCGCCTATTCAAGTAGTCAGCTTAAAGCACTGAGAAGAAATGCTCATGCCGGTGTGGTTCCTTATTTACCTGACGAGGTAAGAAGACGATATCGGGGCAGCTGAGCCGGCGCAAAGATAAAAGATAAGATTAAATCGAGACAACTTGAGAGAAAATGGCGTTATAAACCGTCGGTGCCTTCTGTGATCTTGGGAAATGTGAACTCACTACCAAATAAGATCGACGAACTGGCTGTGCTGGTGAAAAATGTCAGAACCTACAGAGAATGCAGCTTGCTGTGTTTTAGTGAAACGTGGCTAACAACTGCCATCCCAGATGCTAACGTGGAGCTACCCGGGTTTAGCACAGTTAGAGCGGACAGAGACGCAAGTACCTGCGGGAAGAAGAAAGGAGGAGGACTCGCTCTCTATGTCAATACAAAGTGGTGCAACTCAGGACATGTAAACGTTAAAATCTCCAATTGCTGCAGGGACATCGAACTGTTGGCCGTAAGTCTGCGTCCCTATTACTTGCCCAGAGAGTTTGGACACGTGATTGTTGTTATTGTTTACATCCCCCCTCAAGCGAACGCGGAGATAGCGAGTGACATCATCCATTCCGCAGTTGCTAAGTTACAAACGCAGCACCCTGAGGCACTTGTGCTAATCGCTGGAGACTTTAACCATGTAACGCTGGACAAAACATTACCTGCCTTCTCCCAGTATGTGGATTGTAACACCAGGGGAAACAGGACTATCGACCTACTGTATGCAAACGTTAAAGACGCATACAGCGCCACCCCGCTGCCTGCGCTTGGGAAAGCAGATCATAACCTGGTTCTGCTTCAGCCTCAATACAAACCAAGAGTGAGGGCGCTACCTAAAACCACACGCTCATTCAGGAAGTGGTCCCCTGAGGCAGAGCAGGCTCTGAGAGACTGCTTTGGAACTACAGACTGGGATATATTGCTGGGGTCACATAGTGAGAACATTGAAGAGGCTGTTGATTGCACAACTGATTACATCAACTTCTGTATGGACATTGTAGTTCCAGTAAGAACAGTGCGCTGCTATGCTAACAACAAGCCATGGGTTACAAGTGACATCAAGGGCCTTTTGAACCAGAAGAAAAGGGCTTTTAAAGGTGGTGATCAACATGAGCTCAAGCGCGTGCAGAAGGAACTCCGAGTCCAACTCAGGGCGGCGAAAGAGCAGTACAGGAGAAAGCTGGAGCAGAAGTTGCAGAACAACAGCATGAAGGAAGTGTGGGATGGGATGAAGATTATCACTGGCTGCAGCTCGAAGCGGGGTGCCGCCATCGAGACAGACGTGGAGAGAGCAAACCAAATGAACAACTTCTTTAATAGGTTTGATCACCCTAACCCACTCTCACCTTGGAGTACTGCATCCTCCAACCATCCTTCTGCTGATACCAGCATAGGTGAGATATCCCCACCCACAATTACAGCAGCCCATGTGAGCAGAGAGCTGAAAAGACTTCGTGCCAGCAAAGCAGCGGGTCCAGATGGTGTATCGCCACGACTGCTGAAGGCCTGTGCGTTGGAACTGGGGAGTCCTCTACAGCGCATCTTCAACCTGAGCCTGGAACAGGGGAGAGTCCCAAGGCTTTGGAAAACATCTTGTATCACCCCAGTCCCAAAGGTATCACGTCCTAGTGAGCTGAATGACTTCCGGCCTATTGCTCTGACGTCACATCTGATGAAGACCATGGAGCGGCTGCTGCTTCACCACCTGAGGCCACAGGTCCGCCACGCCCTCAACCCTCTGCAGTTCGCATACCAGGAGAAGGTGGGAGCGGAGGATGCCATCATCTATATGCTACACTGATCCCTCTCCCACCTGGACACAGGCAGTGGTGCAGTAAGAATTATGTTTTTGGACTTCTCTAGCGCCTTCAACACCATCCAACCTCTGCTCCTTAGAGACAAGCTGACTGAGATGGGAGTAGACTCACACCTGGTGGCATGGATTGTGGACTATCTTACAGACAGACCTCAATATGTGCGTCTTGGGAACTGCAGGTCTGACATTGTGTTCAGCAATACAGGGGCGCCACAGGGGACTGTACTTTCTCCGGTCCTGTTCAATCTATATACATCAGACTTCCAATATGACTCAGAGTCCTGTCACATGCAAAAGTTCGCTGATGACACTGCTATTGTGGGCTGCGTCAGGAGTGGGCAGGAGGAGGAGTACAGGAAGCTAATCAAAGACTTTGTTAAATGGTGTGACTCAAACCACTTACATCTTAACACCAGCAAAACCAAGGAGCTGGTGGTGGATTGTAGGAGGCCCAGGCCCCTCATGGACCCTGTGATCATCAGAGGTGACTGTGTGCAGAGGGTGCAGACCTATAAATATCTGGGAGTGCAGCTGGATGACAAATTGGAGTGGACTGCCAATACTGATGCTCTATGTAAGAAAGGTCAGAGCAGACTATACTTTCTGAGAAGGTTGGCATCCTTCAACATCTGCAGTAAGATGCTGCAGATGTTCTACCAGACGGTTGTGGCGAGTGCCCTCTTCTACGCGGTGGTGTGCTGGGGTGGCAGCATAAAGATGAAAGATGCCTCACGCCTGGACAAACTTGTTAAGAAGGCAGGCTCTATTGTAGGAGTAAAGTTGGATAGTTTAACATCTGTGGCAGAGCGACGGGCATTAAGCAAACTCCTGTCAATCATGAATAATCCACTGCATCCACTGAACAGTGTCATCTCCAGGCAGAGGAGTAGCTTCAGTGACAGACTTTTGTCACTGTCCTGCTCCACTGACAGACTGAGGAGATCGTTCCTCCCCCACACTATGCGACTCTTCAATTCCACCCGGGGGAGTAAATGCTAACATTTTATTTTTATTTATTTATTTATTTATTTTATTACTATTTAATTTAATATTGTTTCTTTGTATCAGTATACTGCTGCTGGATTATGTGAATTTCCCCTTGGGATTAATAAAGTATCTATCTATCTATCTATCTCTATCTATCTATCATTTTGGGGCCCCTGAATATTATTGCAATTCCATGGCTATTTCAAGGACCTTTTGTCTATATCTGGGCCTGAAGGGATACCTAGGTTATTTGTCTCTCTTTCCCAGGCTAAGGGGTGAGAAATATGACTGCAAGGGTGACCTTAGAGCCCTTTAAGGGTCACCCTGTAGTTACAGATCTCTGGTTCCAACTCCTGGTATTGAGACTTTAATAAGTTTGGTTACCTGTTGCAGGCCATTGTCTCACAGACACATGTTTAACATTCCTAACTATGCACAGCCTTCCAGTGAAACCCCTAAGGTGACACACACATCACATGAACCTAAGAGCCCAGAAAGATATAAGAATCTGGACCAAATTACCATCAAAAGCATTTTGTGTATTTATTAAAGCACAAGAATAAAACTGAAAATTAAATCATTAAATTAAAAATGTAAATAAGACAAATTTACATTTAGCAGTGATTATACAGATTCAGACCTTCCTCTTTGTCTTCAAGATGATTCTGTCCAATTACAAATCTCATTCTGTTTATATATGAAATATTTTGCGCCCCATTGCCCTGATCTTCCCATTCATTTTTGTCCCACTCTGGACTTTCACTTCTGCGGTGGTGTACCACCTTCCTTCAGTCTGTTCCTGCAAAATATAACAGTTCAAAAATCAGATTCCTGTTCTACATTTGTTAGAGGCCTAAAGATAAAAATGACAGTTCAAAAGTTCAGTTCCGGTTGTGGTCTTTAACTGAAATTGAAATCCTCATTTTCAGAAAATGAATTAATTTTTAAATTTCCCAAATTCTAATTGGAAATACTAATCTTAGTATTTGTTTATCTGTGTCTCTCCAGCCCATCTCTGGCCCTGATCTGGTTTTTGGGTCATGTTTTCGTTAGTGGTCCAGGGTGGTCTAGATTCATGAATTCTGGGAAACGTCAACCAGACAGTTCTTTTACCTCTTTATAATGGCATATATATAAATCCTAATTTATCCATTTACTTTTGTATGCCCTACTACTTAATTGTCAGCCATTTGCACTTCTTGGTCATGGTGTGTAAGGTCAAGAACACAAAACTGACAGAACTTGTGACATGTCGTAAAATATTGTAATAATGTTGTGTAACAAATTTAGCTGTTTTCAGCATAGCCTTGTACTGTGGTGGTCTATATATATAATTCACTAAGGGCACGCAAGACAGCGAGCGCAAGACAGAGAGCCACGGCCGGCAACTCATAGATCCCCACCCACCAATTCTAAGACCATGGGATACGCACGACAGAGCCCCGCCCTCCAACTCTAACCCTCCTCCTGCGTCATGGGCTCTCCTGCCGTGTCCACCCTCGCTCTCGAGGCATGCGTACTGCCTGCTCATGTGCCCGAACGGAACACCTCACCAAACACAACCTCAGTCGCTTTTGTCTCTGCTACAGTCCATATGAACCTCAGAGCCACGTTGATTTTTTATTGTTCTTTTCGATTCCAGCTGCTTTTCTATATATATAATCGACCAAGTCACCCGACTATGGGGTATGCACGAGAGAGCCCCGTCCGCCCACTCTAACCCTCCTCCCGCATCATGGGGAACGTACGACAGAGCCCCGCCCGCCATCTCTAATCCTCCTTCCGCATCCACCATCACTCTCGAGGCTAAAGAGAAGGCTAAATCAAACAGCAATAATTAGCAAACAAACAAAGATAACTGGCAGTAACAGTGCAAAATTCACAATTGGCATGCCAGTTTGAAAAGTTAAGTTTTGAGGGTAGTTTTAAAATGTGTTATTGAATCAAGCTGATGTATATGAGAGAGAAGAGAATTCCCAAGTTGAGGAGCACTATGAGAGACACTCGAGCTCCCATGGCACAGAGTTTGATGTGTGGTACAGAAAGTACAGCTGCAGATGAGAATCTGAGTGAGCGAGAGGAATGTCAGTCTGGAGGAGATCAGTGAGGCTGTGGAGAGCTTGAAATGTTAAGAGCGGTATTTAGTATTGTATTCTGTAGTTATCAGGGAGCCAGTGAAGTTGAGAGAGAATAGGTGTAGTATGTTCAGTGGATTTAGAACAGCAGGTTATTATCCTGGCAGCAGAATTTTGAATAAATTGTAAGCGATGGATACGTTTTTGTGGGATGACAGATAGAATCAGTAATCTATACGTGATGTGATTCGGGCATTAACCAATACTTTAGTACTGTGTTGCGTAAGAACAGGAAGAAGTCTAGAAATGTTTCGGAGATGGAAGAAAGCAGTCCAAGAAATGTTACTTATACGGGAGGAATTATTTAATAATAATAAAACTAATTATTATTATTATTATTTAATTGCCATTATTAGTGTATAAATGGATATAAATAATTGCATGTAAACGATTCGCCAAAATCTGTTGTATGTAAATGATACTGTTTAAAACGTTATTGTTTTTTCATCAGAAAACCCGGTTTCCATGTCTAACTGTATTAGTTTAAATGGCACTTTTACCACTAGCAATAGTGCGGACGCGCTGACTTATCGTGTTGACTGGGCAACACAGTGAATGCGGCGTCTATTTATATATGTCTATGTTTTCCGTAGCCTGCTACAGGAAGGTACTCTCTCAACCATTGGCATTGGTTTTGCTCCTTGCTATTTTCGTTATACTGCAACGGTGGTTTCCTAAGCCTTTTGTTATACTGAATTCCTTTCTCACCATTTTCCATTCCTGTTCTTACACCGCCGTATGCTACGGCGGGCTTCGGCTAGTGCCTTTTATTTGTTTAGCACTGTCTTGATCAGTGTGTCTTTAAGCAGATATAACACATGCATGTACAGTAGAGACCGATTTCCATTGTCTTTCTTTTAGAGGATTTACCCTACACAGATGCAGTTTCACAATGTCTGTGATCACATATTAGGATTCAGGGCACAGTTTCTTTAAGCCAAATCCACAAATATGCATATTTTCATTAAAGAGTGAGAGTTGAACTGAGAGTAGAAGCACCAGCAGTTACAGCCAAGAAGACATGACCTTAGATATTCAATTCTCCTATTGTAGCTCTTGAGCTATAAATAGCTAAGGAAACGAAGGAAATTCATGAGAAATGCAATATCTGGCTGCCACTCAAACATCTAAATCTGCATCAATAATAGCCTTTCATATCCTCATAATCTACCTGTAATTTATTTGTTTGAATTTGTAACAAATATATAAGAAAGGCATTTCAAGTTAAAATAGATACACTCACTATGGTGCTGGGAAGTAACAACATTTCAACTCTATTCTGTATAGTGTACATGAAAATAATGACCATATAAACCTGTAAACCTGTGTACTGATTCTTTCAGTGCACCAAAAATTATGAATGGGTAACTGCCTATATACTGTATATTAAATAGTGCTAAACATAAACAGGCAAAGAAATAGCCAATGGTAATAATTTATGATTTTGCATCAACAACAATCAAGCCCCCTCCCTTAAACCTGCAGTGCTGCCTCCTTCCAAAGTCTTCAGCTATTAAACCTACAAAATCAACGAGCTAAAAAATATAAATAAATAGATGAAGAGTAGGTGGAGGCAGCTCACCCAGCATGTAGAAATGTGCTGGGCTGCAGGCAGTGTTGTGCAAGTTCACACCTCACAAGAACTAGCTCAAAGTTCAGTTCACACAGATTAAAAAGAATAAATCACGTTCATAGTTCACCATTTCAATTTTTAAGTCATTCATGTTCAGTTCATTTTGTATTTTTTAAGGAGTGAGAATAAATTGCCTTATATTGGGCTATTGCAGTTTTCCTGAATAAAATACAATAATTATGTAGACTTTTTATTTAAATACACTTTATTGAGTTATACCCAGCAACAAACACATATAACCATATATGCTAATATCCTCCCTGTCAAAAAATAAATTAAATAGATGTAAGTATACATACAAATTACCGCTCTATTTCTAACCGTGTGACACAAATGGCGACTGTGGAACCAGCGTGTAAGTGAACTAACCTATTACGCTGCCGGTCAAAATTCTCGTCGCATATTGCATATCCAACAGGGAAAAATATAAAGTGGCCTCGCCAAGTACAACATTTTGCTAAAAGTCAAAGCAGAGCTTCACCACGTGCTCATGTCAGCGGGGGTGCAGCTTAAGCACAAGCAGGCAGACACAGGCTTTTTGTATTTGATTTTACGTTATTTTTTCCAAATATGAATAATGGCAAAAAATTCGTATGAAATAAATATTTGTAAAAATACACTATTTGTGCTTATCCGAATACTGTATTCAGATTCGACTCCACCCCTCCATTACAGGGTAAGGTAAAACGTTTCATCTGGACCTAAACCAGATCCAGAATGTCACATAAAACTGAACTAGCTCACGTTCAAGTTCTTCACTTGCAAATATGTTACGTTAAGTTCACCATTCTTAGAAAAATTAGCTTATTCAATGAATGTGCTCTTTTGAACTAGTTCATGCACAACACTGGCTGTAGGTGTTAGCAACAAACCATATATTGCTGAGCCACCATGAAGCACAAGTAAAACCCAAATTAAGAATGAAAAACTTCTAAAAGACAAAGTGTTCCTGCAGACTGTACAATCTGTCTCTTTATTTATCGATAACGATTTTTAGTTTTGTAGACCTGGTGACTTGTATTAATTGGTTGAGTCAGAATGTTAAACAGAGATCATGTGGATGTCTATGAAGTCTGTGCTTCCTATGTGCTACTGTACCTATGTTTGTAGCACTACAGGATTGCTCAGGTATGCCTTATTGCCAACAGCAGCTCTAGATGTTCAGAGCACCGTGTGTGAGTGTCAGCAGTTACAGTGGTTTACACTTAGAGTCCATCCAATCTAATGCTGCACTGTGTGTTTAGCTTCAACAAGAATAAGCTCAGTTGAAGTGAATTAAGAACTGTGACCTTTGTGACTGGAAGGAACGCAGGTAAGCAATGATCGCGTTGTTTTCCTTCTGGGATAAATATATACTATGTTATCATGTAATTTTTTGCTGTGCTTTTTGTGATCATAAGAATAACTTCTGAACACTTTGAAATCACTTCAGTATTTTTTTGTCCGGTGCTTCCTAACTCATCAGTATGAGACCGTTCGACTCATCTTGATGTCTAGTTATGCAAGACGTTGAGCCTTTTGGGATTCCCCCTGTTTTTGGTCCTTTAGACCTGAAACACCCCTAATTTTAAGCCATTTCTGGACCATATTTTGTGCAGGAAATTACACCATTATGATAAAGAGTAAACCGATAGGTGTCTGCAGTAACAATGATCACAAAGACTTAAGTTGTGCAAGCCACATCAAACGACCCAAGGGGTTTACTCCCCCATAATGGGATACGAGTGGTCTAAGTGAGTCCTGTCCACAAAACCTCTAAAAAATGTGTATGGTAATACAGTGGAACCTTGGTTCACAAACATCTCGGTACACGTACAACTCGCTTTACGACCAAAAAGTTCGCCAAACTTTTGCCTCGGTTCACGACCACACACTCGGTATATGAACAAGCCAGTTTCCCTTTCGGTTTATACATGTTCAGTCTCTCTCTGTGCATTTCCTGTGCAGCAAGCAAGAGAGAGAGAGCGAGACAGCGCCACACACACACGGGCAGTGCGAGAGAGACACAGACGCACACACACAGGCAGCGCGCACACACACACACAGGCAGTGCGAGAGAGATAAGCACACACACAGGCAGCACGAGAGAGAGCGTGACACACACTCACACAGAGGCAGCGCGAGAGAGAGATGCAGACACACAGGCAGCACAAGAGAGAGCTGGATGCATTAAGGTAGGAAGGCAGTTAAAGAATGCAGTGGGCTTGATTTTGTTTTCACTTCTGTTTCCAGCGATCGGTTCTTAGCGTGCATTGTTGCAATGTTATTTTTCTTGGTGGTTTATTAAATTACAGTACGGATTTTTTCAAATGTTCATTTTTTTCCCCAGTGCTTAAAGCTCATTAAAAAAAGTGCTTTTAGCCAGCGGTTGGTAGCGCTATAGCGCAGACTATTGCAGTGTTAGTTTTCTCTCTTGTTTAAGGTTTTCTCAGTGTTATTCAATGTTTTTACATTTAGTTTACTATTACGCTGTGCATTCTATGGTTTAGTTAACTATATTTGTGTTTAAAAACTTAAAAAAAATATATATTTACATACAGTTTGTATGGTCTGGATTAATTAATTGCATTTACATACAATCCTATGGGGGAAATCGCTTCGGTTCACGACCAAATCGGTTTACGACCAGAGTTTTGCAACAAATTATGGTCGTGAACCGAGGTTCTACTGTATAGGCATGTGGAGTGTCATTTTATGCTATTTTGAGGTTGCTGATCATGAATATGACAATATTCTTGATATTTTATTCTTTATCCTTTTAAGACCCATCACCAGAAGGTTAAAATGTATAAATTTCAAACATTTGTTTACGGGTATCACTTTAAACTAATTCACATTCAGCGATTACAAATATGATGCTATTTTTGATATTTTTTTAACCTTTACTAGAGATCTAGCCCTCTATGGACCTCTTTCAGAGGGAGAAAAATGACCAGTTCCTATTACAATTCAGAATATGTACACTTTAAACATTTAAATTGAATTATACATTATAGTAGTTCAAATATCTGACACAATTGTTTTTGATTATGTCATTCTACCTCATGAAGTAAATTAATACATTTTTTATGAACACCCTAAACTAGGGTGGCTTACTCTAAATCTTTTATTATTAAATGCAAAGTGTGTAGTGTGTTTTTTCCTCAATTTCTGGCTTATGGTTTAAGATGCCTGAAAGGTTGGGCCAAGGGGTGCCCTGACATCTTTTCAGACTCAGGGACCCATGGAGTTGAGATCTGTCCCTGAACCTGTCCAATATTACAGCCTCCTCAAAATGGCTAGCATAATGTGCTGTTACTGATAGTTTTCATCATATTCCACCAATAACAACTGAATATTTAAGGGACTGTTTAGAGGGGATAAGAGAAGAGCTGCATCATCATACATCTCATTAAAGACACAGAAGGTGAAGGTTAATCTTACACAGAAAAATAAATAAATAAATAAAAACCTAATGCTTCATCTGCTAATACTTCATAACAGGGGTCTATTTAATTAGTTCCTACTCAGTTGAGATTACATGGTGTCACACATGTGTATCAGTGGGTTACCCTCCGAGTACTTCCCAAGTATGTGTTACCATCCTGAGCCGAGAGGGGGCGCTGCCCTAATTGTTATGTCATCTTTTTCTTCCACAGTGCAGAGAAACCACCCAGTGAAGACAACTGACTCTGTCCTTCTGGTTGCTGAGCCATAAAAGCGAGGCCGTCTGGAAGGAGGCATCACTTCTGGTTCAAGTGAGCTAAGGTGAAGAGTTCCACAGCCTGTTCATAGTTGCTTTCATTGTGTTAACCGAACTAGTTTAAGTGTTACAGGACAGCCATTTTGTTTCCTTTTTGAATGGCATTGTGTATTGTTTTTGTTGACTTTTGCAAGTAAATGGAGATAGCTGGATTGTCCTCCCAAGAAATTTGCTGCAGCATCAGTCTGTCATCCCCTTGAACAACCACAATGGTTAGAAAGTTAATTTGTTCTTAAGAAAGCAACTATGTTTGAAAAGAACATCCACCCATTACCTAAATTTTCTTTTACTATTTAATGGACTAGAAATTTACTTTGTGATGCTGACAAATATATTCCCTCACAAATTCACCATCCATCCATTTTCTTAATCTAATAAAGGAATGTCAAAACTTATCCTGACAATATTGAACATAAGCAGGAATCAACCCTGAATGAGACTTCAGTTTACCACAGGACATAATCAAACAGTAACTGGGCCATTTTACACATCATAATCAATCTAGTCTGCATGTCTTTAGAACTGTGAAGAAACAAGAGTACTGGGGGAAATACTAATGTGAAAATGGGAAGAACATGCAATCTTCAAACAGTGACGGAGACTGCAAATTGAACCCCAGTGCCTTGAACTCTGAGCGCCTGCCCAAGTGAAAGTTGGGTGATAACGAGTGTCACTTTTAGGAATCTGTCCTACAAAGTTATTTTTAACTCTAAGCTCTAATGAAGATTATAATTTCAAATGTATAAAACACTTCATTTTCAGCACCTTCCAAATACCCGAACTTTTTAACATTTTTCACATGCAAAGCTAGGAGATAAACAGTTTTTTTTTTTTTGTTTTTTACTGAAGACAATAGAGCAATGAACATTTTTTCCCCTTATACTAGGTCTCACACATTTGTTTATTTCATTTATAATAAGTGCAGCCTATGCTTAACATGATTGACTCGGTATCACAGAAATGTTATGAAATGCTGTTCTCTTTAAGTAGATAACTGTGGGTATAATGTTTCACGAAGTGTGATAATGCTAAATAAGCAAATCCAATTAGGCACCTGAAATATGCAGCATTTCTTGCTAATTGCTTCAAATCAACATTTAGCAAATAATGCAAGCATGGTTTTATGCACATTAGTCGGTCAAACTCATCTGACATATTCTACATTCTATTTAAATCACCTAAGAGAAGATAGATAAGACATCCAGCTGTCTTGACATTCAAATTCAGACCAAAGGCCTACCTTTTCTCTCTGGCTTTTCTGCTGCTGCCCTGTCATCCATGAGGTTCCATTGTCCTTTTAAGTTCAACATGATTATGCTAATATTAGCTTATTGTACATAATAACACTGCAGTATCTACAGTGACTCTATTAGTCACTTGTTGCTTTAACAAAGAATGTATTGTTGTCACAATACAACCTAGAAAACACCAGTAGTCAGTATTCTGAATTGTTACCAATAACAATTTCTATTCTTTATACTTATTTTTCTGTTGCTTTTTTCTGTAGCTGTTCATATAGCTATGCACCCTGGTTTGCAACTGAACACCACTGCTGGTATACACTTACACTTTTTGATATACATAAAATATATGTCAAGTATATTTCCAGAATCTTGTGGTCATCAATAAGTGGTTAATTCTAATATTGTACTGTTCCAGTTTTCAATTATATTTTATTGTAATCTGGTTGGCTCTATAAAGTATTTTATGATGGTATATTCTATTAATTGTGCTGTATAAAACAAAGATTGATCGATTGACAGATCACAAGCAATATCCTACAGTGCAGCTTTAGGCAATGTTTATACAGTAGTTCAGTGTTGTTGCAAGGTAAAAAGACAGTAATGTAAATCTGCAAAGAAGAATAACATTTGTCAGGTATTAGGTGTGGATCAAGTACTTAAATGAAATGTATTAAACTGAACGAAAAGCTACCTTTAGGTATTAAAATATGATGAAAACCTTATTAAATTTTGATACACATATTAAAAGAAACACTACAAATGCATGCCGCTTCATATCAGAAGCCAAGTTGTCTCACTACAGATAAAAAATAATAGGTTTGGTTGATCCAAAATCTAATTTGAGTAGTATCATCAGCAGCTACATTCATTACTAACCCATTATATCTGGTGTGTAATGGGTATTCCCTTTATTATCTGCACGGCATAAAGATCTGTGGAAATCTTTAATTAGTTACTATGTTTTTAATGTACTTTTAAAAATAAAAAACACTGCTATAAATATGTAAATCTAATTAACTTCATCCTTTTCCTTTGTGTGCACTCTTTCAATTCGGGAAGCCTATCTTGGCAATATTGGCTACATATCTTATCCTCCATTCTGACAGTCTTCAATAATTTTCTGAATATACTGTATAATAAGATTTTGTTTGAAGGACAACTTAGAAGCTAATTGATTTTAGAGAATTAAAAGAAGGTTCTATGTATTACTGGCACATGGCATATTTATGGCATGTTGGCATTTCAAATGAAAGCAAAGCCATGGGTAATTGTGCAACAAGATTTTATGACGGTGTTTCCAGTTTTATGAAAGTGCCCCTTCACAAAAGCTGTGTGCTATGTAATGAAAAGTTACAATTTTATAAACTAATCCTAATATTGCTCTTAGTCTAACCAGGATGATGTACGGTTAGCTACAAATGAAAACAAGAGACATAGGCCAGGTGATGACAAACCAAAAGAAGAGATAAAGAAAAGAAAGGTGTTGGTCGTATCAAAAGTCTAAATAAATATAAGAAAACTCAAAACCAAAACTAAACAAACCATTTCCTAACTCCTTCACCAGACTTTTTTTGTTTTATATCCAGAGGTTTGGATGCCACATGCTGTGTTTCATATAATATTTGTACAACAAAACTTCCTGCTAGCAGTTATGTAAGGATCTGTATGTGTATTTAATGTTTATTGTCATTTTTTAATTATTATTCTTACATGTATATATTTTTGTTATAGTCATAATTTTGCATTGTCTCTTTAACTGCATTGCCATTACTTGGAGCTTTGTGGGTCGAGCCCCAGAAGTCAGGGCCACCCTGACACTATTTCTTTTGAACCTGAGGATGATCAGATGAGGAAATCATTGTGCTTGTGTTAGAAGTATTTGTATCTATTGCTGTTTTTGTTGGATTAACTGTTTTAGTGACTTTCTTGTTTCTGTTTAAGGCTCATTATTTTAATTATTATTATATATTATCATTATTATTAATAATCTTTTTTTTAGCAGAAACTTTTGTTCAAGGTGACTTACAAAGCAAATTATAATACAAGAATGAAGGTGCAGGCATCAAAAGCAACAGAGAGCAAGATAAAAAAGGAGCATGGCGATGTGGAACTATAATACAGGGTGTTCCAGATCTAATTATATAGATCCAGATCGTCTGGATGACTTTGATTTATGCAGGGACGATTCCAGTTCGGCGCAAAGTTGCTTCTTCATGTCCTCAGTTCGCACACTTCTCGATGGTCCAGGATTTTTCGGGTGATTTTATATGTAATAAACTTAACTTAATTCAGTTCGCATACCAGGAGAAGGTGGGAGTGGAGAATGCCATCATCTATATGCTACACCGATCCCTATCCCACCTGGACAGAGGCAGTGGTGCAGTAAGAATCATGTTTTTGGACTTCTCTAGCGCTTTCAACACCATCCAACCTCTGCTCCTTAGGGACAAGCTGACTGAGATGGGAGTAGATTCACACCTGGTGGCATGGATTGTGGACTATCTTACAGACAGACCTCAATATGTGCGTCTTGGGAACTGCAGGTCTGAAATTGTGGTCAATACTGATGCTCTGTGTAAGAAAGGTCAGAGTTACGGCGTAATGAAAATTGTATAATTAGATCTGGACCACCCTATATAACTAAGACAAAAACCAATATCCTAAACTCTTAGTCACTGTAACAGCAGCTATTCTGTAGGTGGAAACTAAGCAGTTTCAAAATATTTAATGAAAAAATGAATTTTCAAGATTACCTCTTCTGGATTTTGATTTGGACTTACTTGTACTTGGATTGCCTTTTAGGCAGCTCCTTTTTCCCATTTTTGCTATTAGGAACATTCCGCTTGTATTTTTCTGTTTGTTCCTAATAAATCCTTCATTTCTAAAACACACTTTTTTGCCCTTGTTCACATATGCCATGGGTTTATGGTCATCTGTCTTCTTGTGGGGCTTTTTTCATAATTCTGGGACATTTGTAATTATTTTGCCATCTCACCTTGTTTAAGAGTCTGCTAGGTCAGAAGCCTGAATTTAGCAAGTTTGAGGCTTCCTGGATTTGGGGCGAATCTTCTTGGGCAGGTTGGTTAGGCCTTTATTGTTCCTTTAGGAGGCCTCCAACCCATTTTTGGATTGTTTGAAGCTCCTAATGATGGCAGCAATGCAGCCAACACCATAGACACTGCTGTAAAAAATCCTCAAAATGGAGGCTACAAACAAACAAAATGGCAATATGACAATGTAAACAAATTATGGAGAAAAATATCAAAACATTGAAACATAATACAAAAATGATGCCTATTGTAAATGAATTATAACGATTCAAACCTTAAGCATTAGTGATTTAGAAAATATGTGTATTACAGTTCTTAAAAAACAAGATTATAATTGTAATGAAAACCAAAAGTTGTGGATTTATTTTTTATTTTGGTTAAAATGCTATAAGCAAATGTGAAGAAATAAGACAAAGAAACACAAAAATAAAGAGTTGGGAGAATTCCCTGTATAATGTCAGAGGACTGAGTAATCTTTGAAGACTGTTTTAACAGTGAAAATTCGACAAATACACATTTGACAACAAGCAATCTCTTCATGGGTCTTTTATGGAATGATGGCAGGAAATAAGACACTGAGTGGAAACCAAAATTATCTGTTAGGAAGTGACGTCAGTAGTGAGGGATGCAAATGTCATTGTCATCAGGAGCCAGAAGTGAAATCATCAGGGGGAGACAGAAGTGAAGTTACCAGTATGGGGGCAGAAAAAAAATCTTCGGGAAAAAGAACTGGAAGTGAAGTCATCATGGGGAGCCAGAAGTAGTGCAATTACGTGGGACTGAGGTGAGAATGTTTTATTAATCTTCCGTTGTCTGTTGGGAGAAGAGAAAAGGCGTTAGCACATTGTTCCAATCCCCTCTCTCTTGTTCTTTCATGCTCATTCGGACCCTTTACTGCCCCCTAAATGCGCATGTATGACACAAATAAACTTGGGCAGCCAGCTGTCATTTTATATCTTAATTGTGGTAATTTAGCCTGTAATACTAATACATGTTCACTTAACACTAGACTGCATCCATCTACAGAATAGGCATAACAGGGTCAAAGTAGGAATCAAATGATGGCAAATATATTCCACCAACACAGTCCAGAAAAAAAAAAACATGTTGAGCCAAAGCAAAGTCTTAGTTCAACCCAACAACATGTTGAGTAAGATATGGGACTAAACTAACATAGATGCTGCAAATCAACAGTTTTATGAGTATGGGAGAATATGTAGACTCCACACAGAAACACGCTAGTCTGGAACTGAACTTGGACCATTTATGCATTTTTGAACATACCTATGACAATACAAAATCATTATAGCCTATGACTAATGTAAACAATACAGTTAGTATTCTTAAGGGTGTATGTGTATGGACTGTAATATCACACAGACAATGGCACTAACAATGACAAAAGGAATCTATATTTCAGTTTTCTTTGTTCAAATGACAAATGCACAACTGCATTAACAACAATAATTATAAAAGTAATACTAGTACCCTTGTCATTACCAGATACAATAAAATATATAGTACTGTATTTTTTCATTTTATTTCATATGGTTACATTTCTACATACTGTATATTGCACAACCACATCAAAAGTAACTTACTGAATAAAACATTTACAACCATATAATTCCAACCAATCTATTTGCTATAACAGTATCGAATGCACATCATCCCTATAAGAATGTGATGAACCTACTGTACTTTTTGGCCATCTTAGGTTCTATTTATTAAATTTTAGACTTAGCAAACTCTTCTTACTTCTTGCTAATGGTTTCAATATTATGATGGTGATGTCAGAATGTCACAGTTTTATGGAGATTGTTTGTGTTATTATATGTTTATTACATTTTTCTTTTGCCCTTCAGTTTTTGAAGGTTTTAAAGGTTTTTATAATGCAAAAAAAAGAAAAACACTGTCTGTCTATCTGTCTGTTTGTTTGTCCTCATGAAACAACTCAGCTCCTAGTGGATCAATTATTCTTATTCTTCAAGGATATATTTTTTAAATTTAGTATAATGAATTAATTTTACTCAGACACTGTAATTTATCAGCAAAGCACCACGATAA
This sequence comes from Polypterus bichir lapradei, assembly GCA_026402145.1. NCBI lineage: Eukaryota > Metazoa > Chordata > Cladistia > Polypteriformes > Polypteridae > Polypterus > Polypterus bichir. The sequence continues at coordinate 1,362,900 of JANRMT010062809.1, read as the reverse complement.
TTTACTATCTATCTTGTTCAGATTCAGCCAACAATTCTAGCTAGAGATGTCAGCACATATTTTAAATCTCCATCGGTGTGGTACTTTGAAAACAATAGTACTTGAACCTTCCATCACTCAAGTCGAGTCTCCTGTCCATAAAAGCAAACTCAGCCACATTATATTGTAAAGTGGTATTAAAAAACATTATATGCACACTACTAATACATGTATTTACATTTTATTATCACTGTTATTTATGAATATAACACATTGTTACAAACATATGTAACAAACAAAACTATGATAACAAACTCTTTCATGAAGTGACATATTCTAGATTTCATAACCACATAAGAACGTCTATGAACATACTTGAATGCATAATTTCTCTTAGTTGTTATAATACAGTGGTACCTTGGTATACATCCGCTTTGGAATAAGTCCAACTTGGTATACGTCCTGTTTGGATGTGAAAAATTTTGCTTGGTATACGACCTTTGTTTGGAATACGACTCACGTGCTAGAACACCACGCGCTTCCCTTGTTTACCTCTTTCGAGACAAAGCCACGACTGCCCACGAGCGTCAGTACGCCAGTTGCTAGCATTCAGTGAACAACCCGCGCGCTACCTTTGTTTACCTCTCTCGAGACAAATCCACGACTGCCCACGAGCATCAGTATGCCAGTTGCTAGCATTCAGTGTACAACCCGCGCGCTACCCTTGTTTACCTCTCTCGAGACAAAGCAACGACTGCCCATGAGCATCTGTACGCGTTATAACTCTGTGAATTTTCATGTGAATTTGTGTTTTTTCACGCAAATTTGAATTGATTGTTGAAAAGTATGAAGGTGGCATGCATATACTTGGCTGCTGCATACCATTTGCCGAGAACGATGGTATCTACGATTGTGAAAAACAAAGACGTTATTAAAAAGTAAAGTGAGGTTAAATTTTCATTTATTTCATCTAATCGCTTTTGTTTTTATGTATTTTAGTAATAAGTAGTGTTTACATTATTTTATACATCAATGTATAATATGCCAATAACAGGATTTTTTTTCATGGGAACGGATTAATCATTTTCCCTTATTTCTTATGGGAAAGGATCTGGAATGGATTAAGGATGTATACCGAGGTACCACTGTATATATGACCTATTTCTTTAAATACTTATTTAATTCAACTTTGTTTTGTAGTCAAATTTTTTCATGTTATTTCATGGTGCCATATTTATAATGTATGCCATCATTCTTGCAGTTGGTTATTTACTGCTGCAACCTTGTTGCTACAATTATCTACCAGTTGTGCGTGACAGGTGATACATCGCATCACATGCTGTCACATCAGCAAAGCGGTCAGCTTGATGCACTTTCTAATTGTCCGAAATGTCAAATTCTTGGCATAAAACCCTTAGCTCTTCATTCTGGTTTACTTGTTTGGTGTAGACCTTTTGATTAATATATCAATTACTAAGCAAGTTGCCTTCTTTTATGCCTATACTTCATCTCCTGATAAATTTCACTACAAATAGGCCTTTTTCCTCATTAGGACAGAAGGTTTTGCCATGGCTACTGCCATTTTGTATTTGGCCATATTCTTTATGGTAATGACATCCATTGCAAGCTCATGATCGAACACTGTTGTGACATGTGACACACTCATGTGAGATTTATTTCAGATAGCAGAATGCTACACTAAACATCCTAGTATTAGATTTGTGACATACTGTTGGGATTAACAGAACACAAGATAGAGGAAAGGGATGCAGGCCACAAAATACATAAAAAGGTAGATCAAGGCCTTTATTAGTCTGTCCTAAAACAGGCTTCAATCCAGGGTGTCTGACACCTAACTCAAGAATCATGCAAAAACTTCAAATATTAAAAATAAATTTAAATGACCTTCATGGGTAAGGGTAGACAGTAACAATCTGACTTGAAAAAGGCAATGACTAATGAAGAATTTTTATAGATGCATAATTATACACAGTAATTATAAACAGGTAACAAAAATGGAAAATGGTAAAGATTTGCCTAAAAAGGTAATCCAAAGTAAACAAGTTCAAAATGGAAAGCCAGCAAAATAAAATGCTACACCAGAAAATCCAATCTAATATTTACAAAAAAAGATGTTTACTCTACAAAATTTAATGATGCTCTAAGACAGGGGTGGGCACAGTCATTACTGGAGGGCCGCAGTGGCTGCAGGTTTTTGTTCCAACCCAATTGGTTAATAAAAAGTACTTATTGCTCAAGTAACACTTCTGCTTCACTTTAGTTGATTCGCTAAGATTATGAACCCTTATTGCTTATTTTAGTCTTAAACAGCTGTATTCTTGGTTTTTAATTACTCCTTATTAGCAATCAGATGCAAATGACAAAGGAAACCAGCATGTCTTTATTTAGCTTGTTTCCATTTACACCTGTGTGTATTTATCATGCACCATTTTGTTTAATTAAATAGAAAAAAGTGAATGACTGAGAATTACTCATCTGTTTTAGTCTTTAAATCATTTGGATGATATTCTAAGAAAGGAAAAAAAATCTAGGATATGAGAATTACCTGACATGGCAGAGTTAAAGCACTAAAAAGCCATTAAATTAAATTATTGACAAGGATTGTTTTTTAATTAAGTAACTGGGTTGGAACAAAAACCTGCAGATACTGCGGCCCTCCAGGACTGACTTTGCCCACCCTTGTTCTAAGACACGGGTGTCAAACTCCAATCCTGGAGGGCCGCAGTGGCTTCAGATTTTCATTCTGACCACCTTCTTAATTAATGACCAGTTTTTGCTCCTGATATAACATCTTTTGCCTTAATTTTAATTAACTTGACTCAGGCCCTATAGTTGTTTCTTTTTCCTTAATGAGCAGCCAAACAATAATGAGACACAAAATAAGCTGCCACATGACCAGCTCACCAGTGCCCATCACAGAATATCTGAAAATAAAGAAAGGTGAAGTTCTCAGTAAGGTTGATCTCTCAGGTTACCAAAACATATTGATGGTGTTCTTCGAAAAAACAGAAAATCAACAGTTTCGGAAATGTCTGCTGTGGCAGAATGAGAGCAGCAATGAGCCATGGAATTAAATAACGAGTTTAACTAACAGCAAGAACTGGCTTCTCATTAAGAAACTGGTTGGAGTGAAATTGGCTGGAGTTTGACATTCAAATTTAGCTGATCATCAGTTGGCTCATTTCACATCTCAATTCTGTTTGGCTGCCATTTAATGAAGAAACAAATCAATTCAGAACACTAAACCCTTAAAAAAAGGGCTATTAAAATGAAGGGAAAAGAAGTTAATTAGCAGTGAAAACTGCTCGTTGATTAGGAAAAGGGTTAGAATGAAAACCTGCAGCCACTACGGCCCTCCAGGCCTGGAGTTTGACACTCCTGTTCTAAGACATCTGTCTCTTCCACCTGATTATAAAGATGGAGGGTAGTTCCTGAGAAGTTATATCATTGTAGTCCTGAAAAATACAAATACAACAACAACAACAACAACATTTATTTATATAGCACATATTCATACAAACAGTAGCTCAAAGTGCTTTACATAATAAAGAATAGAAAAATAAAAAACACAATATGAAAGCAAAATAAATCAGCATTAATTAACATCGAATAAGAGTAAGGTCCAATGGCCAGGGGGGACAGAAAAAACAAAAAAAAAACTCCAGACGGCTGGAGAAAAAAAAGTAAAATCTGTAGGGATTCCAGACCATGAGACCGCCCAGTCCCCTCTGGGCATTCTACCTAACATAAATGAAACAGTCCTCTTTGGATTTAGGGTTCTCACGGAAAGGCTTGATGATGATGGTCACGTAGAATTCTGCCTTTTAGTCCATCCATCATTGTTGGAGCATCATGAAGCTTTGAGTAGGTGGAGGTGGTGCAGGCCACCACCACAAAGAAACCGGAAAAAGAAACAGAAAAGAGAGTAGGGGTCAGTATGGATTGTAGAGCTACCCTGAATAGTTATTATGAAGAAATTGAACATATAGAGTATCAGGATTAAGTTAAATTAAGTTAAATTGAAGTTATAGAAAGGCCATGTTAAAGTAATATGTTTTCAGCAGTGTTTTAAAGTGCTCCACTGTATTAGCCTGGCGAATTCCTATTGGCAGGCTATTCCAGATTTTAGGTGCATAGCAGCAGAAGGCCGCCTCACCAAATGCCTTCTTCATACATCTCAATCATACAATACACAATAAATAAACATAGCAATATTAACAAAAAATACATAAAAATGAAAAATAATGATAATACATTAAAAAAATAAAACAGAAATTAACATAAGACGGCACAAAGCTATGGAGTAAAATACATTCTTTAAAAGTATTTCTTAGAGTTGGTAAAAAAAAAAAAAAAAAAACAGTGTAAGGACCTTTTTTCTTGGTTTCCTCAGTTGTGATTTTACTTGTGTGATTTTTAGTTTGACACTTGGTTCAGTTTCGGCATCTCGTTATTAGACTACAGTTCTCATTTCCCACCTTTACTTCACCAAGTCAGCATCTGGTAAAGGTGTTTATAATACTTACAGAACCTACTGAAAAAGTCTAGGAGATTAATTAATATCAGTTAATATATAACAATATTCATGCAAAAAGACATTGTACAATGTAACGTACTGAAACATTGTAACTTTAGAAGCTCACTCTGATTCTGCTCTAACTTTAAACACTTGTAAATCTGGTGCATATTTCAATAAATTATGTCTTTGTAAAAGTAAAATACTTCAGAATTTAATTGTTTCTCCTACTTAAATGTTACATCCAATGGTGCTTGTGCACTGAAGGTATATCAATTAGTTCAGTGCATGCACATCACAGTCATTTAAATCTTTTAATTCGGAAATTATAGGGTCCTACCAGTTTCTTCCAGTCTGTATTCCTTTTGATTGTTGCAACGGAATCAATTAAGATTTAATTTGTCCAATACAGCTATACACATAGTGCAAATTGTAGTGAAATACTTAGTTACAGAAGCTCAAGAAAAATATTAAAATTATAAAATTCAAACATCCCCAAACACACATTAGATCTCCCAGCGTTTTGGTTATCCTCCAGATCTGATATGAGATCTATTAGCTTGTGATCTACTATGAAGTTTGTGCTGTGATGAGACATTCTTTATGCATATTGTATAGCCTCTGACTAGGTATTTCATACACTTTGGTCACTGTTGGATTAATTTAGCTATTAAGAAAAGCTTGGAGCATAATGAAATCCACACATCAACTTTTCTGTTGCATAACTGAGAAATGAGTTACAGAGATGCATTAGATATGATTGTACTAATGTTTACCTCTCTTCGTCTTCATTTTCTGTATACTGTACTTTCCACAGATTTCAGGGACTTTTCATACTCTCAAAGTGAATAACATTTACAATAATGGCAGTGACACACATTACGATCTAATGTAGATTAACAACTGTCATTTATTTAATTAAGTTCACATGAGAATGTACTGTCCCCACATTTTATACCTTTAAATCAGAGGAATGTATAGGTGCACTTTGTTAATTGAGAGAGGGTGAGTTGTTAATTGCCACCATGATGCTGTTAACAGACAATCAGATGGCCAGTTGAGCACGCCAAGGAGAAACACAAAGTCAGAACAAGATTGGCTGCAGATCAGTTAAACCTGGCACTGACCTTCTTCTGCTCTTCACTGAGAAAGTACTTAAAAAAGGTAAGGTCAATTGGCCAAGAGGAGAGAATGAAACAAAAAAAAACTCCAGTTAGGGTGGAGAAAAAAACAAAATTAGCAGGGGTTTCAAGGCCAAAAGACCGTCCAGCCCCCACTGGGCATTCTAACAAACATAGGTGGTCTAAAACAGGCCTCATGGTTTACAGGGTTAATATGAAAGAATTTGATGATGATGGTCATGTGGACATCAGGGACACCCACCATTCAATCCATAAACACAGCGGACAGCATGGTACTTTGATTAGGTGGATGTTCTTCTTCGCAACCACAGAAGAACTGGAATAGACAGCAGAGAATAGTACAGATTAGCACGGAATTGCAGAACCCAGAGGAAAATCATAATTCAATGCCCATATAGACTAACAGGGATATAACTAAACTATTGCTATGAAAAAAGCCATGTTAAATTAATGGGTTTTTAGCAGTTTTTTAAATTGTTTTACAGTATTAGCCTGGCAAATTTCTGTTGGCAAAGTATTCCAAATTTTAGGTGCATAACATCAAAAGGTCACCTTGGAATTACAGTATAAGCAGACCTTCATTTGAAGATCTGAGGTTTCGACTTGGTAAGGGGACAGACATTCCAAAATATAAGATGGGGTGAGATTATTTAAAGCTTTGTAAACCATTAGTAAAATTTTAATGTCAATTCTAAATGACACAGGTAACCAATGTAACAACACTAAACCTGGTTAAATATACTCAGATTTTCTTTTTCTACTTAAGATTCTTGCTGCTGCATTCTGCACTAACTGTAAACGATTGATGTCTTTCTTAGGTAGTCCTGTAAGGAACATATTACAGTAATCTAGCCAACTGAAAACATAAGCGTGAACTAATTTTTCAGCATCTTGTGAAGTTATAAGAGGTCTAATATTAGCTTAAGTAAAAAAAATGCCATCCTAGTAGTCTGGTTAATATGTAATTTAAAGTTTAGGTCAGAATCAATAGTTACTTCTAAATTCTTTCTAAATACTTTACTTTTAATTGTAAGGGATCAAGTTTATTTCTAGTACTCACTATGTCAATTTTTGCCAATAACTGTTTCTGTTTTCTCCTTATTTAGTTTGAGAAAGTTACTGCTCATCCATTCAGAAATGCAAGTGAGACACAGGATCAGAGAAACAAGAGTATCAGTGTCATCAGGTGGTATCAATAAATAAAGCTGTGTGTCATCTGTGCAGCATCTTTACAACTGTACAAAGAATACTTGTGATCAATGGTGTCAAATGCTGCACTCAAGTGTAACAGAACAAGAACAAATATACAGCCTCTGTACTGGGATTTGTTCTAAACCATTATGGAAACTTGTCAAGAATAGAATGTTTATTCAAGTAATCATTTAGTAGCATAGTGACTGCCTTTACTAGAATTTTACTTAAAAAAGCAGATTAGATATTGGTCTAAAATTATCAAAAACAGAGGAGTCGAGATTATTTTTCTTGAGCAGAATTTGACAACTGCAGTCTTAAGACAGTCAGGAAAGACCCTGCATTTAATGATGATTTCACTATGTCACTTAGACCTGAGGATCATTACTTCTTAGTACTGTAGTAAGTAGAATCTGTAGATCTGCTGTTAATACTGTACTATCTTAGGTATACTGCAACTGAATTTGTGTCTGGCATACGTTTTATTTGTAGTTCCAAGAACTAGCGAAAACACAGGGATACCACATGGTAGGAAAATCATCAAACTGTGAAAGTTACCTTAACACACGCTTTTACCACTTGAAGAAAATAAAATGGATCAGCATCTTGTTATGAAACAGTAGAATCCAATCAATTCAACCTTACTCTTGATTGTCTCTTGATGGCTTTTATGGTTGGCAGAATGAAGTTTTGTAAAAACTGAATCCTTCTCACTTATCCAAAAAAGTAGTGGGGACCTAAGCATGTATTGTAAGTGTATCTAAGGAGTATCCAATACTATGTTTCTTGAAAAATTAACAGATTATAAATATCATTAAAAAATACCAAATAAAAATAAAAGAAGAATTTACATTCTAAAGTAATGCTGAAAAATGAAACAAAATAAATAGAAAACTTGTAGAAAAAAATGTGATTACTTACAATTTACTCTAGGAGTAAATGGTAAAACTTACTAAATAAGTTACCATTTATAGATGACATGTCAAAGCTGCAAACTTAACAAATGAATTCAAACTGCAGAATATGGTGGTACCAATTTTAAATGCATCAAAACTAACTATACAGTACTTAGAAATATAAAGTCACATCTTCACCTTTATTTACATTTTGTCTACAAAAACATTAGAACACATATAAATCAGTTAATAAAGACTTGTCACAAAGCTTTTAAAAAGAAAAAGATTACCTCTATCCTGCAGCTTTTAAAATCTCCTTAACAGAAACATATGCTTCCTTATCAGCTAAGAGTGACACAATTCTAGTAGAATGGGACTTAAATATTAATTCTGTCCTGATGAAGAAAATTTTTATCCAAAAGCTAATAATGCAACTCACCCTGCTGAAAAGGGTTTTGTGTAAATTACGAAAAGATTAGGATTTTTTGTTCTCTCAGTATATTCATAGTCACTAGATTTTTTTTGTCAGTTTAGGGTATTGTCATTAAATTTATGTTTTGCTTTTATTTAATATAGCTCAAGGTAAAAAAAGTTAAACATTTTAGTATTTCATTGTTTAGCCATTTGTATCACATAGTTACCTTCCCTCTTTTATTAATAAGGTTCTTATTTAAGATTACATTGATATGTATGTGATACAAAAAAGTTGGTACAGTAATCCCTCCTCGATCGCGGGGGTTGCATTCCAGAACCCCCCGCGATAGGTGAAAATCCGCGAAGTAGAAACCATATGTTTGTATGGTTATTTTTATAAACTCTCCCACACTCTCCCACACTGTTTATAAATATTCCCCGCACAGTTATACAGCATAAACCCTTTGTATTCTCTTAGATATTAGGTAAGATTGATTGAAATTATGTATGTAAACACACTGTTTATATACAGTAAAACCTAAATATTATTTTAAAGATATCGAGCGTCTCCGATATCACATATGTTACAGACATTACGATAGACAGGCCACCAGCAATAAATACGTACAATGCAAGAAAAATTGTATACAGTAAATGTGTGTACAGTGACACTAAACGTACATACATGTACTAAGTACTGTAAGTAGAAAATTAATTATGGTTACTCACCAACAATGACACGATGACTTGTCCGATAATGATGAGTTTAGTTTTACTGCACAACAAAGGAGAGCGTTACAGCTCTTATAAAGGAGCCTCTTCAGGTGACTGTGTAGCACCGCTGTTGCTTCTTCTTCCGACAGTCTTCAATCCAAATCCTAAAGCAGATTCCATCCAGACTACTGCCTTATTACATCCACTTACAACTCGTTTTGCACCCTGGTTAAAAGGACACTGTGGCTGTAGATCTTATATTCTTTTCCTACTTTTTAAATAAAAAGAATCGTAGCCTCATTGATGCCGTAATGGCGTCCTACAGCGGTGTAGCTTTTCCCTTCCTTCAACATATCCAAAACTTTTACCTTTTCGGCAATCGTTAACATCTTCCGTTGGTGCTTGGCACGGCCCCTGAAGCAGTAGCAGATCGTTTTGGAGCCATAATGAAGGGTTTGACTGTGCACAAAGATAAACACAAGAGAGCACAAAAGTTAACTCTTTACACAGCGAAACACGTTGATGCTGAATGAGCGAGACAAGACTCCCTGGTTAACGCCGTGGAATCAAATTCGGCGCTCCGTCGCTGAGCTAATCAGCACCCAGGAACTTAACTGCGTGCTCTGATTGGTTAGCTTCTCAGCCATCTGCCAATAGCGTCCTTTGTATGAAATCAACTGGGCAAACCAACTGAGGAAGCATGTACTGGAAGTAAAAAGACCCATTGTCCGCAGACCCCGCAAAGCAGCGAAAAATCCGTGTTATATATTTAGATATGCTTACATATAAAATCCATGATAGAGTGAAGCCGCGAAAGTCAAAGTGCGATATAGCGAGGGATTACTGTATACTGAATGCAGCAGTCTTCAGAAAATAAAGCAAAGAGACAACAAGCTACTGTATGAATAAAATAAATCTAATGTTTATTTTACTATAACCCATTGTTTCACATGTGTGCTTAGGAGGCAGCCAACAAGACCTAAGGTGAGTGATCTACCACGAGATGAAGGGTTGATTGTGGGTACTAACGCCTCTCTCTCTCTAAACAGACTAAAAGAAGAAAAATGACAATTCCACGCACTTACCTTCAGTACTTCTGGTTGCTCAAAATGGCCACTCCACACCAATCCCACTTTCCGTCTCCCATGGATGACGTCACTTTCGGTCCCACTGTGATGACGTCACTTCCAGCTCTGCCATGATGATGTTCGTTCTGGCTCCCGTGGATGTTGTCACTTCCGGTCCTGCTTTAATGACTTCACTCCCGGCTCCCTCTTGATGACATTACTTCTAGTTCTGCCCTCATGACATCACTTGCGCCTTTCTGTATTGATGTCACTTCCTGCCAAATCACATCCTGTCGTCATTTTCTGTATATAGATCCTCATTTTATCACTGTACTTTGTCAAATGTTTTGGTTTTTTGATCCTATTTCATTCAGCTTTTATCATGTCCACTAGAGCCAACTCTTTGTGATGTTTCCTAAGTGTGATTTAATCTATTACAACGTTCTATACATAGTGCTTTTGAACAGTGTTATAACTGAGTGCTATGTGATACCTCCTTTGGTAGCCAGTCTTTAAAATCCTGGACAAGGTCCCAGCACATCACAGTAGCCCATTCACGCCTACATCCACATTTACACTTGGCTATTTTGGAATTGTCAGTTAACCTATAATATATGCCTTTGGGGAATGTGGGACGAACAAAAAGTACAGACACAAAGACACTTCATGTGGACTCTGTGAGTGGGATATCAGACCAAAGAAATAATTGTATGGTTGCAGTTCTACCTATTGAGGCACTGTGCAACCCCATTTAATTAAAAATATTTATATTTGAAAAAAAAAAAAAACTTACATTTAAAGTTAAAAACTGACTACTATATACAGTATGTGTGGTTTCAACACTTTTTTTTTACATAAAAAGCACACAAACTAGTAAACCATGGTATTTGGAAATCCACCAAATCCTATGGTATATTTGAAATCATACTTGTATACATAGTGCACCTGCTCGTGGTCAACAGATTTACGTACTGTTTGACCAAACATTCCAATAGATAAAACAATATTTGAGAAACTTTGACCTTGTGATGATTGTTGACGCCAGTCCTGGAGGTTCCAGCATCTGAGGAACAGGTGTCATTCTGGGATTTTAAACACTACCATCTCTCCAATTTTTAACTGATAAGAAAAACTTTCAATCAGAGGCAGTTCTGTGTGGGTGAGAATGCCTTACTAAGGCGAGAGGTCACAGTAAAATGTAATGGCCAGACTTATTTAAACTAACATTTTCCCTTTATCTGCTCCCCTTCAGGATCATCTTTCAAAACCATGAATGATATGCAGCTGTACCTCAACGTTAGTCCTGACATCACTTCATCTGTAAAAAAGCTGTTAAAATGCTTTGAGGATATTAAATATTGGGTGGCACAAAATTTCGTACAATTAAAACAAAAATAAAACAGAGGTCATTATTTTTCATCCTACCACATCTGCAGTTGAAATCGGCACTCAGTTAGGATCCTTGGCAGCAATGGTTAATAATGATGTCAGAAACCTAGGTATCATCTTTGGGTTGTCACTGAGTTTTGAAAAACAAATCTTTATAGTAGTAAAGTCCAGTTTTTTCCAATTAAGGCAAATTTCCAAACTAAATCCTTTCTTTCACAGAAGGACATGGAAACAGGTATTCACACCTTTATAACATCTCGGCTAGATTATTGTAATTCCTTATATGTGGGACTGCCCTTCAGTTGGTTCAAAACGCTGCTGCTAGATTTTTAATTGGGTCGAGAAAAAAGGATCACATCTCCCCCATTTTAGCCACTCTCCAAAGGCTACCGGTGAGATAACGCATTGATTTTAAAATCTTGTTGTTTGTTTTTAAAGCCCTGATCTAATATACATCTATGACCTCCTTCACCCCTATGCGTCACCGAGAGCATTGAGATCATCTGGACTACTCCTTGTAGTTCCAAGATCTCGGCTGAAGTTTAGGGGAGACAGAGCTTTCTCAGTTTTTGCTCCTAGGCTTTGGAATGACCTGCCTTTCCACATGAGGTCTTCATCCTCTATCAAGGTTTTTAAAAGTCAGCTTAAGACCTACTTCCTTTCTTCTGGCTTTCACTGTATATAATGGGATTGTGTGTGATGTTTTAATGGGCAGGCAAATGATCACTAATGTTGGAAAATGGATTATTTTGAAAATGTTGTCTGGTCTGATGATTCTTAATTGGTAGGTGGATTTTGAAGTAAGCAGCAGAAATCCATGCATCCAGCTTTCTTTGTGTCAATGGTTCAGGGCGGTAGTGGCATAATAATGTTGTGTGGAATGTTTTCTTGGTACACATTAGACCAGGCATGTCAAACTCACTACCATTGGTGGGCCGCTTCGACTGCCATACTTGTATCAGCGGGCCGCACTGTAACAAATACTATTATACTATTCTGCAAAGTTACTGTAGTTTTCTTTCCAATTCTGAAAACTTTAAAAAATGTAACACTTAAAGTTTAAAGAAAAGCAATTTATTTCCATACACTCTCCGTACAACAGTGTACAATTAGAGTCTTAGCCTCTTAGCTAGGTCCTTATATTATTATATTATATTCATTATATTATATTCATTGCTTCTATAGGAGTCTTACAGTGTGAGATCTATTTCTTTTGTCCCGACACTTGGCATCTCTTGTTAGTAACCAGTTCATCAATATCAGGCTTGAAATCTTGTACAGCTGCAACTTTTATGAGGGATGAAAGGTGCTTGACAGTAAGTCTTAAATGATGTGGGGTTTTGGTAGCTTTCATTAACAAAAACATTTGCTCACAAAGGTAAGTGCTTCCAAACATAGACAGTACTCTCAATGCCAACTTACGGAACTGCACATACGATGGTGGCAGGTAAGCATACAAGCCTGGCACACCAACTTCGTTGTATTTTGCCTTCAGAATAGAATCGGACGCAGTTCAATCAAATCCATTTGGATGTTCTCAGGCGAATTCTCAACGTTGTAAGACAACAGCACAAAGTCCTGTTTGTGTGAACTGAAATCAAGAAAACGCTCACTGAATTCATTGCTCAGTAATTCAAGTTGGAAAACAAATCCTTCAAAAATCTAATTTTACTTTACTAAGTTTACTTTAAAGTTTATATTGTAAAATAAGCCGATATGCAAAAAGCCACCTGACCTACACTAATTGTACAAACTCAAAATCACAAAAATATGTTAATAAACAACTCACTAACTTCTCAAGTCCACTTCAGATCTTCAGCTGTAGTCTGCACTATCTGTTCGTTACAATACTAGCACAAAATTACATAAAACTAAAGCAAAAAAAGTGAAAATATGCGGGCTATTACTACTCGTGATGGTCAGTTCTACTCAGAGGCCAGTCTCAGCAGCCCAGCCAGTAGTGTAACCTAGAAGGGGCGGCTCTAGGCTCGTGGCAGCCCAGGGCAGAGAAAGAATCAGTGGTCCCTTTGCCCACCAATGTCAATATGGTATCTTATGCATGCCGGATGCCCACGTCTGTTGCGGACACTGCATAGCCGCCTTGTGCTCATGACACGCTGCTATATGTGCGTGTCCTTAACTTGAAAACCAAGAGGTGGCCCATGATATTCTCATTACGGTAGAACGTTATAATACTACATATAGCTTACTGTTCTGACTCTAGCAACATTAGTAAATACAGCGTACTAATTAACAAGAAACACAATGTTTTTCAGCCACATTGCTGTCAGCTGTGTTGTTATTGTCTCTGTTTTATATTCAATATATATTGGCGTGGCGGCCCTGTGCAGGTGCACAGTTTGCACATGCCTAAGACCGCCCCTGCTGGCCGCTGCTTCAGCCTAGCACTTCAGTTGTGACGTTGCAGCTCATTAATTTTGGTCAAGGCTCGTGGCTATACTAGCAGATGATGTTTCCGGTACCGTAATGCCATGGGAAAACGCGCTTTTGTCAGAAGGCAGAAGTAAGAAAAGAAATTAAGTAACGCCAAAGATGCAGAATGATTCAATCACAAACGATAGTAATCATTTTGTACAAGTTCAGTGCTAACTAGGATCTGTCATGTGGGCCGCACAGATTTCTGTTGCAGGCCACATGCGGCCTGGGGGCCGCGTGTTTGACATGCCTGCATTAGACCTTTTAATACCAACTGAGTGTTATTTGAATATCGCAGCATCCAACGAGGAAGACAGAATACAAATAATTTATTATAAGTGCACTATGTTGCCATCATATGAGGTATGCCTTTATCCAGATCACTTCACTGCAATGTGAGCCATTGTTGCAAGTCAACTATTGTGCACTGATTAATTTTTCTTTTCATGAAAGACTGACTAAGCAGTAATAAGGATACATGACAAAGCTGCTATTCATTCATAGTTATTCAAGTATGTACGCCTGTTTATTTAGACATCTAAGAGAACTAATCAGTGCAAACATTACTGCTTCAGAACCCTTTCAGGACCTTATACTTGATTTTTTTTTTTTTGTTAAAATCAGTAGCGGGTTTGTAGTATTTCTGCAGTATATCTGATCTGATCTTTCCTGATGATCCTGATGATCTTCACAATTATCCAGTATGCAGCAGAGGTTTAGTATTTACAAGTACTGTTGGACACCAGATTGCAAGCAATTTCTTAAAACTGGTACCAGTATGATGCTTGATGTTTACCGATAGTATCAGAATAACAAAAAAGGTGCATGAGTAAAGAAAAACCTCATACAGATTGTGAAGATAATTGGGTTCCATTTGATGACAAAAACAAAAAGAGACAGTTAACATTCAAGTCATCTTTTTAGACGTGAATCAGAGGGTTAGTGACCTGGAAATGATCTTATTGGTGTTGCCGTTAAACTCAGATTGGAATTACAATTTGACAAGGCCATAAATTGTCTCTCAAGTGCGTGATTGTGACCAAAAAAAAAAAAAAAAAAATATATAAATATATATATATATATATATATATATATATATATATATATATAGTGGCGAGTGGCTGGGTGAGCTACCCAGCTGGGACGCCCAGAAGAACCAGAGGAAGGCTTGTGCTCCTCCAGACCACGAGGGGGCGACAACCCTGGTGGCTTTGGCGACCACGGGAAATAAGCTTGGAAGCTCAATCCTATAGGGGTCCGTGGTCACCGCCAGGGGGCGCTCGAACGCCTGAGGAGCTCTGGCCCTCAGCACTTCCGCCACACCCAGAAGTGCTGGGAGGAAGAAGACCAGGGGCACCCGGACAGCTTCTGGGTGCGCAGCCGCTACTTCCGCCACACTGGAGATTGCTGGCGGAAGCTAATCAGGAGGCACCTGGAGCACGTCCGGATGGGGATAAAAGGGGCCGCCTCCCTCCATTCGATGGCTGGAGTCGGGAGAGGAGAAGGGCAGAGCTCGGAAGGAGAGGAAAAGAGGCGGCCTGAACAGAGTGAAAGAGGCATTGTGAAAGGCTTGGACTTTGGGGGAGTTTTGGGGTTGTGTTGCACCTTGTAAATAGTGAATTATGTATAATAAACATGTGTGGGTTGAACCATCGCTGTCCGCCTATCTGTGTCCGGGCCATCTTCCACAATCTATATATATATGTGTGTGTATGTATATAAATACATTGGACCCTTGACTTACGAACTCAATTCGTTCACGAGGGCTGGTTGTAACTCAAGTTGGTTGTAAGTCAAGACGATTTTTCCCATAAGAAATAATGGAAATACCCATAATGCGTTCCGAACCTTCCACTGCAACACTTACTTAACCTTTTCATAAAAAAGGGTTGTATAATGTGCATGATTTACCAAAATACCAATAATTTTTCTAATGTACTAACCAAAAAGTTATAAAAAGTGCCTAGCCTACCAGAAACAACAATTTCATACTGTACTCACCATTTAATTTAACATCTTTGGGCTGCAGGAAGGCAGGAGGAGGAGGAGAATGAAACGGAAGGTGGTTATTGTTTAGAAGGAGCCTCCTTATGCAAATCTTTTCTTTGTAAAATTATTGAGATGGTGGGTTTCGACATGCTGTACATACCGTATTTATTTCCCAAAAATTAGCATTAGAAAATCAGGTGCGTGTCATACACGAGGAAACTTCTTCTGTTTGGGCTCGCTCGCGCACTCACGCTCTCTCTCGCTCGCTTGCTCACCCACTCGTGCTCTCTCTATCTCGCTCGCTTGCTCGCCCACTCTCGCGCTCTCTCTCGCTTGCCCACTCGCGCTGTCTCTCTCGCTCCCTTGCTCGCCCACTCGTGCTCTCTCTCTCTTGATCTGCCTCTTGCACAGCGCTTCGAACATTTAAAAGCTTGTACAGCAGCTGTCCTACTCTTTGTGTTTTATTTCCGGCCCCGGGCATGGTTAAATATTTTGGCACAAAGTCTCGTCTTGTGAGTTCTTGATATTTTTTAGTTTATATTTAAAAACAGAATAAGAATCTGAAAATCTAACATCACATTCAAGTTCGATAAATTCTGAAAAGAATGATACTAAACATATATATGTATGTTTTACAGTAAAATAAGCCAGATTTAAAGCATGACAA
The DNA here is from genome assembly GCA_026402145.1 of Polypterus bichir lapradei. Taxonomy (NCBI): domain Eukaryota; kingdom Metazoa; phylum Chordata; class Cladistia; order Polypteriformes; family Polypteridae; genus Polypterus; species Polypterus bichir. Next base: position 1,346,479 of record JANRMT010062809.1, on the reverse strand, counting down.
AAACACCACATAAAAACATCACATAAAATCGTTGCACAAAATCGTTGCACTTTTAGGCTTAGGATGTTATATAGAGAGAGCAGATAAGATAATGAGACAGATAGACATGCAAGCTGGGGGAGTGTTTTTTAAAATTTGAAAGAAAGGAAAATATGGGAAAGGATGAGAGTGTGACACCATTCCCAACATCTGTTCCCTTTTTACCCGAAGAATGGATTAGAAACCCCCAGAATTCCTTTGATCTCACTTCTGCGGCATCACCTTCAGCCTCAACCCTTCCATTCCAGCCAGTATGTAATCAAACTAACAGTCGGAAAGTGGCATTCACTCTTGGACCAGCTTCAGTCTAGGATTGAGCTTCACCAATAGGAGTAAACACATACCAACATTACACAGCGCAAGCTCCAGGAACCAATGCTCATTTTGTCATTTATCTTATCTGTTCACTAAAGTATATATACAGTGTTTAATCTCATAGTTTAGCTCTTTGTCAAATCAACCCCTGTGCATATTTTCCTAATGTTTACCATTTGTAGGAATGCAGACTGGGAGTCACTCGTGTTGAAACACCTCTAACAGTGGGACTTCTTGGATAAGACATTTTATGTTGGATTTGTCATTGAAACATGTACAGTAAAAGTAAAAGTCTCCAAAGGTGTTAAGAGAAAAAGGCAGAAGCCCGAAGTCTGAAAGCACTGTCTGCTTTTTGGCAAATAGAGACTTACATCTCACTAGAGTGGAAAGCTGGCAAGTATTGAAAGTAATCCTTAATATTTAACTTGGGATTCAAATACATCCAAAAAATAGAAGAAATCAGGGGTGAATATCGGGGATTATTACAGGGAGTTGTGGAATAACGTCTGCATTATTAACTGATGAAATTGAACTGGCTTTCATATGGTTAAAATAGTGCTATTTATCCATAATATACTACATTTAAACCTATCTGTTTGTTTTGCCAGCTTAGCCAAGTTGCATCAGTTACTGTAACTGGAACATTACATATTTTGTGAAAATGTTCTGTGAACATTTGTTGGTTGGTTTTGTTTATTAATTGCTTCTATATCTTTTTACCTGTTTTCTTGTACATTTTGTATTGTACTGTAATGGTTTATTTAAGGGATCTGCATCTGTGTAACACTATTCTGATTGTTTTCTGAAAAGCGTTGTGGTGGATGGCCGGCTTCAAGTTCCGGTCCTCACCCCCAGGCCGCCAGGAGGAGCTCTCCCAACAGCGTGGACAGGCCCCGAATTCTAGTAGGGCCTCATGGACTATGTAGTGTTTATACACAGCCCTGCTGGATACCTTGGGGGCCACCGGGAGTCGCTGTAGGGGGACTCGTGGGCTCTTATGTACCCTATAACCCGGGAGTACGTCACGGTCACGTGACAGGAAGGAACGACGTTCTCCCGGGTTGAAGAAAAGGACTGTTTACCCTGACCCAGAAGGAATAAGGAACTGTGGACTGATTGGGCAGGAACACCTCCGGGTCAGGGTGTATAAAAGGACTATGGGAGCTCCCAGACAGCGAGCTGAGCTGGGTGGTAGGAGGGCAACGCATCTGGGAGCTGGAGGATTGGTTTATTGAGTATTTGTGATTGTTTAATGAGTAGTGTGGAGTAGAGGGTGCTTGGTGCACATAATTATTATAATAAAACAAAGAATTATTGCACTTTTACCTGGTGTCTGGCGTGCTACCTGAGGGTTCAAGGGAGCGATAGCGCCCCCTACTGTCACACTGGCGTAGCCGGCAGGATTCTCTGGCCGTCGATTTGGCAGAGGACCTGTTTTGTAAAATTTGTATGGGCAGAAAACCCTAAGAAGGTCCCGTCCAAGAGCACGAAGGTAGAAACGCCACCCTCTACAGGCGGTACTGCATTAGAAAGCCTTGCCATACATTGTTACGTGATGAAGAAGAAGTCATGAAAAAAGAAGGACAATACCAGCTGGGTACAAGGCCTAACCGAAGCCAAGATGTCCTGGACTTACCTGACTGGGAGTGAGGAGGACAGGGCGCTGATCAGGGCTGAGCAAAACCGAGCGGCACAACGGCAGGAGCATTGTCAGATATTGGACACGCCGGACTCCCTAGATGAACTGGGAACAAGTCTTCTAACTTTGGAGGTACGTGCCGAAAAAATGCCTGAAGCGTCGGGGACTTTTTTGTCTTATTTTGCAGAGGCCTGGCCGCGGAAAACAAATGACGAGTCAGATGCCTACCTCACACCCAGGCAAGATGGCCGCGATCGTGAGAAGTCGAGCCTATCTAGGAGTTCTCATGGGCACAGTCTATTCGACGACGGCAGTCACATGGACTATCCTGGAACAGGGCGGGTAAGCCGTAAGCCAAACAAGGCGTCACCTGACCAGGAAAAGACCATCCTATACGCCGGAACGGAACACGTGATCTCGCCCATAGGATTGTGGGAAGGAGAAGGTCAGCGTCGATCCCTCGGTGAGGTCATTGCTTCCCCAATGGACTCGAGCTCCCTGAAGGGAAAGGGGGAGGCAAGCGAAGCAGCGCGGGAATTAAATAAAGGTAAAGAGGAGCGGGACGTGACTGAATGGTCTGCCGGCAGATTAGAAAAGGCAGATCGCAGTTGGCCGGTAGCGGCCACCCGATCCTCTAGAGACTCCAATTCCCAAGAGCCTCCACAAAGCCCATCAGAGCACGTGCCGACAACGGACGTGCTCATTGGCTCCCGGCCGGTAGGTAAAGAGAATGCAGAATTTAACTTGCCTCTGGCCGAATTAAATAACTTTATCGACATGCAGGTACTCGAAAAGCTAATCGAGCCCGTGCATAGTTTCATGCAGACGCTGATGAAGATTAAAAAGACCATTGAGGACCTGGGAGCAACGGCTGAAGCGCCGCTGAGAAGGGTGCAGGAATACCTACAGCATTTTGGTTGGGAATCTCCCGTCATGATTGATGCGGTGGTACAGGTGAGTGGGACCAGTACCGTATATTATAAGGGGACGCAGTGCGATCGGGGCCCGCCATTAAAAAGTAGCAGGTGCCAAGTCTCTGCAAACCCAACAAGGGAGTGTGGCACGACAACTGAAGAGGCGGGGGAAGCACCGATCGTACCGGTGCAGCTGAACAGTGCTGTTCATCGGAGCGATGCGTTGCTAATGACGCCGCCTCCTAATAAATGTGAATCAACGGGCGTGCAAACGGCAAAGGGGCTCTCTTTCCCCAGTAGAGAGACTCAAGCTGTGCACCGGCCCCAGAGTAAGCAGGAGATCCCCAAAAGACGTCGAGGGTCTTCTGACAAGATGGACAAAAGGGCAGAGACGGCCAGTAAACCTTCCTTGGCGGAGGAAAGGGTGGAGCTGACGGAGTTCACCTGGTATTTTCAGCTTCGTGGAGGAAGGCCACCAGGAGGGCGGCGTCGGTGCTACAATTGTCGTCAAATGGGACACGTGCGGCGGTGCTGTCCTCAGAAGATAGGAGTTCGGGGGGACAGAAGGTGCACCGTCCCCCCACAATTCTCTGGGGGACCTAGACAGCAGAGCCAAGCTCCAATCAACGCGTTCTCCTGGAGGAGAACGGCCCTCATGGGGCTGGACGCTCCACCCAGGTTGGCTTCGCTAAGGGGGGAGAACTGTGGTGGATGGCCGGCTTCAAGTTCCGGTCCTCACCCCCAGGCCGCCAGGAGGAGCTCTCCCGACAGCGTGGACGGGCCCCGAATTCCAGTAGGGCCGTATGGACTATGTAGTGTTTATACACAGCCCTGCTGGATACCTTGGGGGCCACTGGGAGTCACTGTAGGGGGACTCGAGGGCTCTTATGTGCCCTATAACACGGGAGTACGTCACGATCACGTGACAGGAAGGAACGACGTGCTCCCGGGTTGAAGAAAAGGACTGTTTACCCTGACCCGGAAGGAATAAGGAACTGTGGACTGATTGGGCAGGAACACCTCCGGGTCAGGGTGTATAAAAGGACTATAGGAGCTCCCAGACGGCAAGCTGAGCTGGGTGGTAGGAAGGCAAAGCGTCTGGGAGCTGGAGGATTGGTTTATTGAGTATTTGTGATTGTTTAATGAGTAGTGTGGAGTGGAGGGTACTTGGTGCACATAATTATTATAATAAAACAAAGAACTATTGCACTTTTACCTGGTGTCTGGCATGGTACCTGAGGGTTCAAGGGAGCGATAGCGCCCCCTACTGTCACAGCGTATATTTGATTTTTGCAAACTTACTTTATTAATGAAGATCTAAATGTACCTTGGTGTTGCAACACCTCTGAACATCTCCACCATCCTGAAAGATGATGAAGCACTATCACTGATTGTTACATTTATATAAATGATAGACTGTAAGAATGAGGACCTCAATAGCTTGGAGATAAAGTTCAAGCCCCCAACTCTTCCTTCACTATGGCTTTCCTTCACTTTGCTTGCATTGTAGTATTTTTTCCACATACAAGATGCAGTAAATAGCACAAATCTTGCATATGTATGTTTTTATATAAATCATGTTTTGCGATCTTTCTCACCTACCGTTGTATCTTGCCAGTGGTGAAGACTTCACTTACCAGCAGCATGCAGAACATATACATTTTGTCTTAAAATTAAAGCAGTAATTTCTTTTTGAGGAGGTACAGGTGGTGCTCATGTTAAATTTAATGTTGCTTGACTGCTTGAGTCTTGGCATTGTGTTTTGCTGCAGGATTATAATGAAAGGAGGGCTAAAGCATAGGTGACATGTACAATTAAGCTACAGAAGGATATATATTTTTTACAGTCAAGCAACATGGTATCAATTTAAATATTAAATGCTTATTTCAGTTTTGTTTCTAAGTTTAAATACTTTAAAAACAAAAATCTCAGTGCATGACACATTTAAATTAAGCTCATGCAGGGTGACATTTATTTTAAATTTTGTGATAAACATCTATAAATTCTAGTCTATTTTTAAAATGATGTTAGAATAAATAAGCATTGCACAAAAATAACAGTAGGTGCTTAGGGCACTTTCTTAATTACACTTTTCACATTTTTTTCTAGCAAAGTTAATTTCATGCACTTGTATAAAACCGTGAGCACGCCTTCCACAAAGCTAGTGAGTGAAAATGTGCAGTCAAAAGCAAAATTGCTATGGCAAATACTGCAAACTATCATAACAACTTGCAATCTAACATTGTCTAGGGCTTTTTGGTTTGAAGAAATAAATATATATCATTAACAAGATAGATAGATACTTTATTAATCCCAAGGGGAAATTCACAAACTCCAGCAGCAGCATACTGATAAAAAACAATATTAAATTAAAGAGTGATAAAAATGCAGGTATAACAGACAATAACTTTGTCCATGAGGGGCCTGGTCCTCCTAAAATCCACCACCAGCTCCTTGGTTTTTCTGGTGTTCGGTTGTAGGTGGTTTGAGTCGCACCATTTAACAAAGTCCTTGATTAGGTTCCTATACTCCTCCTCCTGCCCACTCCTGATGCAGCCCACGATAGCAGCGTCGTCAGTGAACTTTTGCACGTGGCAGGACTCCGAGTTGTATTGGAAGTCCAATGTATACAGGCTGAACAGGACCGGAGAAAGTACAGTCCCCTGTTGCGCTCCTGTGTTGCTGACCACAATGTCAGACCTGCAGTTCCCGAGATGCACATACTGAGGTCTGTCTATAAGATAGTCCACGATCCTTGCCACCAGGTATGAATCTACTCCCATCTCTGTCAGCTTGTCCCTAAGGAGCAGAGTTGGATGGTGATGAAGGCGCTAGAGAAGTCCAGAAACATAATTTTTACTGCACCACTGCCTCTGTCAAAGTGGGAGAGGGATCGGTGTAGTATATAGATGATGGCATCCTCTGCTCCCACCTTCTCCTGGTATGCGAACTGCAGAGGATCGAGGGCTTGGTGGACCTGTGGCCTCAGGTGGTGAAGCAGCAGCCGCTCCATGGTCTTTATCACATGTGATGTCAGCGCGACATGCCGGAAGTCATTCAGCTCACTAGGACGTGATACCTTTAGGACTGGGGTGATGCAAAACGTTTTCCTTTCATTTTCCCAGCTCCAACACACAGGCCTTCAGCAGTTATGGTGATACTCCATCTGGACCCACTGCTTTGCTGGCACGCAGTCTCCTCAGCTCTCTGCTTACCTGGGCTGCTGTAATTGTGGGTGGAGGGAAAGTCTCTCCTATGCTGGTATCAGCAGAAGAATGGGTGGAGGGTGCAGTACTCTGGAGGGGAGAGTGGGTTAGGGTGGTCAAACCTTTTAAAGAAGTTGTTCATCAGGTTTGCTGTCTCTACGTCTCTCTCGATGGTGGCACCCGGCTTCGAGCTGCAGCCAGTGATGATCTTCATCTCATCCCACACTTCCTTCATGCTGTTATTCTGCAACTTCTGCTCCAGCTTTCTCCTGTACTGCTCCTTTGCTGCCCTGAGCTGGACTCGGAGTTCCTTCTGCACGTGCTTGAGCTCATGCTGATCACCACCCTTTACTTCTGGTTCAAAAGGCCCTTGATGTCACTTGTAGTCCATGGCATGTTGTTAGCATAGCAGTGTACCGTTCTTACTGAAAGTACAATGTCCATACAGAAGTTGATGTAGTCAGTAGTGCAGTCAACAACCTCCTCAATGTTCTCACTATATGATCCCTGCAGGATATCCCAGTCCGTAGTTCCAAAGCAGTCTCTCAGAGCCTGCTCTGCCTCAGGGGACCACTTCCTGAAAGAGCGTGTGGTTGTAGGTAGCTCCCTCACTCTTGGTTTGAAGTGAGGCTGAAGCAGAACCAGGTTATGATCTGCTTTCCCAAGCGCAGGCAGGGGGGTGGCGCTGTATGCGTCTTTAATGTTTGCATACAGTAGGTCAATAGTCCTATTTCCCCGGGTGTTACAATCTACATACTGGGAGAAGGCAGGTAATGTTTTTTCCAGCGTCACATGATTAAAGTCTCCAGCAATTAGCACAAGCGTCTCGGGGTGCTGTGTTTGTAGTTTAGCAACAGCGGAATGGATGATGTCACCCGCTATCACCACGTCCGCCAGAGGAGGGATGTAAACAATAACAATGACGTGTCCAAACTCTCTGGGCAAGTAATAGGTATGCAGACTTACAGCCAACAGTTCAATGTCGCTGCAGCAAGTGGAGATTTTGACGTTTACATGTCCAGAGTTGCACCACCTTGTATTCACATAGAGAGCGAGTCCTCCTTTTTTCCGCTTCCCGCATGTAGCTCCACTTTAGCATGTAGGATGTTAGTTGTTAGCCACGTTTCAAAAAACAACTCAAACTGCATTCTCTGTAGATCCTGACATTTTTCACCAGTGCGGCCAGTTCATCGATCTTATTTGGTAGTGAGTTCCCCTTTCTCAGGATCACAGAAGGCAGCAAAAGCTTGTATCACCACTTTCTCGCTAGCCGCTTAGTTTTTAGCTTAGCGCCAGCTCTGCTGCCACGATACCGCCTTCTTACCTCATCAGGTAAACAGGGAACCACACCGGCACGGGCCTTTGTTCTCAGCGCTAGAAGTTGACTACCTAAATAGATAAGTCTCAGCATGTAAAAATTCATGTCCAAATAGTAAAAAGTGTCCAGGGAACAAGTCCATATAAAAGAAAGTGGTAGGAGTGATCAGTGAAATAGAGAAAAATAGAGAAAAAGGTAGAAAGATAAAGTTATACACGGAGCTGCTGGAAAGGCTGCCACTTGTGGCGGCGCCCGAGTCATGAGTCAATATGAAGCTTGCCCCATAGAAAGTAAATTTGTCAAAGCAGCTAATCTTAACTTTCTTCTCAATACAATAACTTTTCTCATGTTGTAGCGGGGGCGGCACGGTGGCGCTGCTGCCTCGCAGTTAGGAGACCTGGGTTCGCTTCCCGGGTCCTCCCTGCGTGGAGTTTGCATGTTCTCCCCGTGGCTGTGTGGGTTTCCTCCGGGCGCTCCGGTTTCCTCCCACAGTCCAAAGACATGCAGGTTAGGTGGACTGGTGATTCTAAATTGGCCCTAGTGTGTGCTTGGTGTGTGGGTGTGTTTGTGTGTGTCCTGCGGTGGGTTGGCACCCTGCCCGGGATTAGTTCCTGCCTTGTGCCCTGTGCTTGATGGGATTGGCTCCAGCAGACCCCTGTGACCCTGTGTTCGGATTCAGCGGGTTGGATGATGGATGGATGTTGTAGCGGAGCAAATGATGAAGCAGTGCAAACCCCAAATTCTTGTGGTGTCAACTGGGCAAAACTCTGTTTAATTCCAACAACAAAAAAAAAAACGTGTTCATAGGCACTCTTTGTTAGGGACAATTCCCTTGAATCAGTGCTCTCTCTAGGTCACACTATCTGTCTTGTCTAGGGAGTATCTTCCATTTATACTGAGTAGGCTGGAAGGGATAGAGCCTCCATGGCTTTGTTCCCCTCTAGGGATGGAGAGAAAAAGAGGAGGCAAGGCTGTTAATGACAGCGGCCTCTCTCATCCCGGAGTGGTACTACATACCTTAGGAGAGCCTGGAAGATGACCCTCTGGTGTGCATGCTTGACAATGTCCACCTCCCTTTGAAATAGCAGTAATGTAGAAGCTCACACAGTAGGAGAGGAAAGCAGAGACTCTACCCACAGAGTGTATTGGTTCTCCTTCAGAAGATCTGAACAAAGTTTACTTGTTTACATTGCACAGGTTAAATAAAAAACTAATCTTCAAATCTTTCCAAGTGATGTAAAGTAGAAAGATTTAGTGGAAAAAAGACCATTACTGGTGATATTTCGACATTGTATGTGTTCTGTATTTGGAGGTTTTAAGTGCTTAAAGTATGATAAAGCTTGGAGACACACTTGACAATTTAAAGATTAAAGATGGGTGATTTTATCCCACAGTCATGAAAGAATCTATCCTTTTAATCAAGATAAAAGCTGTGACATATTGTACATGACATACTGCCCACACTACACACGCCCCCACAAGTCCTTAGTCTCTCAAAAATTCAGGGCAATGACACAATACTTGATTCAAGAGGAAAGGTAACATGTCAAGGACAGCAACACTTTACTTTTAGTTTTTATTTTAAACTTTAAATTCAATTTTTTAGTAATGTCACTTTGATTTCCTCATGGGGTTTATGTGGTCAGGTTGGACCAGGCATACCCAATCTCATCTTTGGCCCATCCCAACCTAATTAGACAATCAAGGAATTCCTTAGGTGTTTTCACCTGGGTCACTCTACTTTCTCATGTGGGTGTTTCTTAAAAAAAGAAAAAGATACACGTTGTTCCAAATAATTTTTATTGTTTCTCTCTTTATTTAATGTAAGATCGTTTCACCGCATCCTACTCACTTTTTACCACACATGCATTCAATTGACTAAGCTGCATTGCTGCAATTAGATTGTTTAAATGGGCTGGTTTCCCAGCCAGGTCTGGTCCCATTCCCATAACCGATCAGGAAGCCAATGTAATAGAGAGATTGTGGGAGACTTTGTTTCAAAACTAAATGTTTCCCCAACCCCCTAGAGGGTAGCATCCCTGTAGTGCAGTGAGGCAGTCTGGCTGGCATCAGTGGAGGTTGCCACAGGGGGCTGCGGGCAGTTATGTTCCTTAATTTATGGGACTTCTGATTGATCAGGAAGTGCTTCTATTGGGCTATGCCCTGGCACCAGAAGTACTCCCGGGTCCAGGGTAAAAGGAGCCACTCAACTTCATCCAGGCAGTTTGGAATCGAGAGGCAGAGGGCAACACTTGTGGGAGAGAAAAGGAAGAATTCACCTTACATTTTGTTTTTGTATGGTTTAGAAGGTATAAAGGAAGGAATAAATAAGGAAGGAAGGAGGAATAAAATCCAGTACTTGAACCTGTGAATGTGTGTGTAATTTGAGATTTGGGGTCCAAGAGTGCCCCCTGTCTTCCATAAGTGTTTAGCTAAACTGTGTTATTTACATTTTTTACAGTTGTATAACAATTTCTTTCCACTATCAGTAAATTTTGATAAAATCGTTCAGTCTCTGAAAAGTTCCTTTTGATAAAGTCTTTGCTAAGGTCAGCTCGATCAAGCTCCAGGCAGCTGGGCCACTAAACAAGCTAAGTTTGACTTTTACTTTCTGATAGTAAATTTTTCATTTGTGATCGATACATTAAGTGTTACTTCAATCAGATAAAATAGAATTTATTCAGGTTTAACAGATTTTTTAATTAAATTAGCTACCTTATCAGACATAATAAAAACCAAAGCCACATATTCCCAAAAAACTGCAGTGGTTGTCCAAATGAATTACAAGCTCGACAAAAAATTAATTTTGGGGCACTAAAGGGGAGTCTCCATTTACCTACAGAACAAAACAAAATTAAATGTTCGGTAGCATGAAAATGAGACAAAACAGTTGCGAACACAATAACTTACTTGACAAAATCTAGCCGTTTCTTTGTCTATGTGACAAAGAGCTCCTCTGCTCTGGTCTCTTGGTTGAGGAGTGATGCCTTCTTCCAGGCATGGCCCAGGGATTGGAAGGGGCATGGTCATTATCCCTCACTGGGTGGTTTCTCTGAACTGTGGAGAAAAAGGAAGATAAGACAGTGGCAGCACCCCTTCTGGGTCTGGGGTGGAACCACATACCTAGGAGGAACTCAGAGGGTGTCCCTCTGACATGCATGCGTGACATGGTGTATTCTTACGAACAACCAACCCCATCCACTTTGGCTTATAGTGGGAAGTTTAGCAAAAATGAGCATGCATCTTTATATGTTGGCAAGTGAGAGAGTCGGAAGCATCATTGCAGCTAATCTAAAGACCACCTCATCAGTCTAGAACATTTAATTGGTGATACGGAAAGGTATTTTAGTGCTTTGTGTTGATGCATGATGCTTGATGCATGCTTTTGTTTCCCTTGTACAGTGTTTAGCACTATTTGGATTCATTTTGAGTATTTGTAGAAACTGGAAAGCAGCACTAGAACATAACAAATGCTGTTTTCTGTCAAGGTAATTTGAAAACTTTGAGATATATGGAGTGAATTTTGCAAATGTCAACCATCAGAAGATACCGCAACATCTCTACTTGTTCCTCAACAGATCCAAAATAATCATTGTTAATCGTGTATTTAGAACGTTTTCGGATCCCTTCATTTTCTACATGTGGTATTGCATTGTAGATTTAATATTAAATGGCTAAAGCTGCCATTTTTACCAATCAGTTTACCCGCATTAACCCATAATGACAAAGTGAAAACATGTTTTCAAAAAGGTTTACAAATTCACTATAAATTAAAAACTAAAATTCATCATTCATGTAAGTATTCAGACCCTTAATTCAGTACTTTTTACAAACCTATTTGCAGATAATTACAGCTTTGAATCTTCTTGGGTTTGTCTCTATAAGCTTTGCACACATTTTTTGGGTATTTTATCCCATCGTTCCTGGCAGGTCCTCTCAAACACAATTATAATGGATGAGAGTCATGTGTAAACAGCTATTTTCAGGTCTTTCCACAGTTGTTTTGTCTGGGTTACTTAAGGACAGAGACTTGTCAAGAACCCATTTCAGAAGTGTCTTGGCTGTTTGCTCCGGGTCATTGTTTCAATACCTTTGTAAATGAGAGATTTCAGTTTTGTTTAAGTAATTTGCAAACATTTTTGAAAACTTTTCATTATGGGTTATTGAGTGTAGATTGATGGGCAAAAAAATGTACAAATCAGTCAGTCAGTCATTGTCCAACCCGCTATATCCTAACGCAGGGTCACGGGAGTCTGCTGGAGCCAATCCCAGTCAGCACAGGGCGCAAGGCAGGAGTCAAAGCCTGGGTAGGGCACCAGCCCAACGCAGGGCACACACACAAAGCACACACTAGGGACAATTTAGCAATTAATCAATTAAAATGAAATCTTCAACACAGTAAAACTTTTTGAATCCACTATACAATACATTAAAAGTTTGGATGACATTGTTCATTTTTTAGCAGTCAATGGTTTTCCTGTTTATGGGAACAGGAAACATAAACAGAAATTCAGTGTAGGACATTTAGATGCAGGAAGTTTTGTTAAATTGTTTAATTAAACAATGGAAACATATATTGCTGATATTGGTTTGGTTATCTCCCAAAATGCACTTCCAAAACCATCAGAAATAAACTGATTGAAATTTTGCACTCCAGGGAAATATAAAGCCTGCTAATTTAGCTTCATTCTGTCTGAAGAGTGATGGCATAAGTGATAACTGAAACATTGCTAATCTGTCCGTTGCTGCTTTGTGTGTAATGGTGTACCGCAAGAACATCTGATTGGCTTAATAAAGTTAGAATAATTGATGCAGACTACATGACCACTAAAATGTTGAAAGACCTTGTCACAACCCACCTGCCAGGAACAGATGTATTGCTAGTAATATGTACCATAGTTGACAACAAAAAGACAATTCAGAAATAGCAAGCTGATTGTTAAAAACAAGATGTTTATTTACAATAATCCTTTGTATTCCATGATCAGGGTGCAAAAATATATACAGTGAAAACAAAAAAATTAAAAAAGAGTCCCAAAAACATTAAACCCTGTCCTCCAATGATGAAGACAAAACAAAAATCTGATATAAACACAATAAAGCTCCATTTAAGAAAGGGCAAAGCAGGCTGTTTTTTAGGAGACTGAACACTTTAATCTGAGTAGTGACATCCTTCACATCTTTTATAACTCTGTTCGTTTCACTGAACATGGTCAAGTTTGTCAATACAACACTAAGCCAAAGAAATGACAGCCGGAGTATTCATGAGGTGGGGATGGACATTGATACATTCATTCATCATGACTCCCCCCCCCCCAGCCCAGACCCATCGGGTTGGGTGACATGAACCAAGAGGTAGTGAACCCAAGAGAAAGTGTCAGCGTTAGCCTGGAGCGTATCCCGCTGATAAGTGACAGTGAACTTATACGGCTGCAAGTACAAAAACCACCTGGTGATCCAGGGGTTCGATTCCTTATTGACGGCCATCCACTGGAGGGCGGCATGGTCCGTCACCAGGGTAAACTCCCTAGTACCGCAATTGAGTCACCACCCACTTTATTGCCAGAGCCTCCCGTTCGCCGACTACCTTGTCTCCCGGTCCAACAGTTTCTGGCTTAGGTACATCACGGGGTGTTCGACACTATTGATGCTTTGCCTCAGCACGTAACCTAGACCTGTGTCCGAAGCATCGATCTAGAGGATAAAAGGAAGAGAAAAGTCAGGAGTTCTCAAAACAGGTGCTGATGGAAGGGCAATTTTTAAGTCACTGAGTGCCCGTTCCGTCATTTCATCCCACACCACATGGAAAGGGGCCAATTTCTTTGTCAGATTCGTCAAGGGGGCGGCTCTCTCAGAAAACCAAGGTACAAACCGGCAGTAGTAACTTGCTAAGCCTAAGAAATCTTGCACTTGGCTCTTGGTTATCAGACGGGGCCAATCAAGGATGGCTTTGACTTTTGAACACTGTGGCTTCACCAGTCCTTCCCCGACTCGGTAGCCTTAATATTTGTCCTCATTCAAACCAAAAAAACATTTCTTGGGGTTGATACATAGCCTGGCTTTCATTAGCGTCAGGAGGATGGCGTAGACCTGCAGTAGGTGCTCCTCCCAGGTGCCGGAAAAAATGACCATGTCATCTAGGTAGGTGGCACAGTAGGACTGGTGTGGCTTTAGCACTCTGTCTACCAGATGCTGGAATGTCACTGGCGCCCCGTGCAATCCAAATGGAAGGACCTTGTATTGCCAGTGTCCGCTAGGGGTACTAAACTCCGTCTTCTGTTTTGCAGATGCCATTAAGGGAATTTGCCAGTACTCCTTCGTCATGTCAAGTATAGTCAAATAGCATGTACTCCCCAACCACTCAAGGAGCTCGTCAACTCGGGGCATGGGGTATGCATCGAATTTAGAGACTTGGTTGAGGCGGCGGAAGTCATTACAAAACCTCCACGACCCATCGGGCTTAGAAACGACCATGGGCTGTGACTTTCCTCAATGATGTCCATATCCAACATCTGCTGGATTTCTAATTCCACCTCTGCACATTTTGCCTCCGGTAGGCGATAGGGGCGTTCCCTATCTACCACCGCCGGGTCCATCACAATGTCGTGCTGAATCGGCAAGGTGCAGCTGGGTGACTCGCTGACCACTTCCGGGACAGACACGACCGCAGCTTCCAGCTCCTGTCACTGGTAGGGACTCAAATTGTGGCCGAGGTTAAAGATCAATCTTTTTGAGAAAAGGGAGTGGGCTGGGCCAGTTAGAGGGCGGTCTTCCCTGTCCTTCCACGGCTTTAGTAAGTTGACATGATTCACCCGCTTGCTCGGTCAACAGTTTGGCCGTTTCACCAAATAATCAACGAGCCCTTTTTCTTTTTAACCTCATAACGGCCTTGCCAATGGGCCAGTAATTTAGAGTGGGAAGTGGGCACGAGCACCATCACTCGGTCTTCTGGCTGGAACTCCCGCAGGGAGGTATTCCTGTTATAGTTCCACATCTGTGCTACTTGAGCTTTCAACATGTGCTCTTTTAGCAGAGGTCAGATTTTAGCCAATCTATCGTGTAACTGCGTGATATATTCTAATATATTGGTGGAGGGAAGTGCCTCTCCTTCCCACCCTTCTTTTAGGATGTTCAATATACCCTGGGGCTGGTGTCTGTACAAGAGCTCAATAGGGGAAACCCCTGTAGAGGCTTGCGGCACCTCCCTATAGGCAAAAAGTACCAGTGGTAGTAGCTGGTCCTAGTTCCTACTGTCCTTGCTGACTACCTTGCAGAGAATCTGTTTGAGGGTTTGGTTGAAAATTTCCAACAACCCGTCTGTTTGTGGGTGACAAACAGATGTTTTGAGATGCTTAATATGGAGTAACTTGGCAACCTCCCTGAATGTATCCGAAGGGTGTATCCTGGTCCGTAAGGACTTCCTTGAAGATACCCATTCAGGGAAAAAAGCCCTACTAATTCCCATGTGATATTCTTAGAACCGCTTCTGGGTATCATGTAGCGTAATCAACCACAACTAAAGACTCCAAGGAACCTACTAGATCGACACCGATCCTCTCAAAGGGTAGATCAATAAGGGGAATCGGAACTAGAGGAACACGCTTCCTTCTGGGTATCTGATGTAGCTGGCACTCGGGACAGGACTGACAGAAACGTCAGACCTCCTCATTGATTCTGGGCCAATAGAATCAGAGTTTCACTCTCTCTAGCGTTTTCTCGGCCCCAAGACGGGCACCTAAGAGGTGGGCGTGGGCTAGCTCGTAGACCTCCCACTGGTAGGTCTGCGGGACTAACAACAACGTCCTGACCTCACCTTTGTGTTCTGCTACTCGATACAACAGGTTGTTTTTTAAAACAAAGTAGGGTCCCATGTGGTGGGGGAGTTTCCAGAGTTTGTCCATTGACAGAAATGATGGCATTCCTGGCAAACTTCAGGGAATCATCGTTCCACTGATAGTCTAGGCTGGTTAACGGATCTTGGTGGTGGACTGGGATGGAGCTATCCGCTCCGGATCTCTACCCAGGTTTAGTTCTGGGTTGAGGCCAGGCACAGAAGGCTCCCGCTCCCGCCTGTCCGCGTCAGCAGTGGTCACCGAGGAGCACGGCGTTTGGAGTAGCTGGGACGGCTGCTTGTTCATCCATAATCAGACACAACTTAGTTTTAGGAGTGGGTTCCAGGCTACCGCTTTTATTTTCCGACCCTTCCAGGTTATAAAGCACTTTGCGGACCTATACAGTCTGGTCTCCCCATGCACACAGGTCACACCAGTTTTCTGGGTGACTCATTGTTGCGGTAGAACAGAGCGGCGAGCAATAATGGTAATATTGCTTTTGGAATCAAACAATGCCAACACCGAATGCCAATTCACCAAAACCATTCCCATGTTTGGGACAGCCGGGGGATTCGACAGAGCACAGTACCTCTCTCCTTTAAGCCAAGTGTAGTCCATTGGTTCGGCGTATAGGGGGCAGGCTGTCAGAGTGTGTCCCAGCTCCCCACACTTGAAACAGCACTGAGGGCTGGGAACCTTCTCCTTTGATTTTACAGGAGCCTCCTCAGCGCGATGGGTGGGTTCAGGGGGAGCGACACATCCCTGTCAGGCCCTGCGAGCAGACTTTTCTGACCCCCTGGGTTGGTTTACCGGCAGTTGGCGCTCTAGGACCTCCAGAAGACCGTTCATGTTTTTGTAGGGATGCCGGTGGACCTGTTGGGTGAGGTACTCCGGCATGGCACTTACTAGACCCTCACAGGCCACCTGCTCCACTACCTGGCGCACCTGGTTTATATCCGGCCTTAGCCAGTGCCCTAGCTTGCCCCAGAACTCAAATGCTTGGGCCCTTGCTGGGCTCTCGGGGTCAAACTTCCAGTGCCACCACTCCCTTGCCTGCTGGCCCGATGTCACGCTGTAGCGCTTGTATATTTCGGCCTTCAGGAGGTTGTAGTCGGCGGCTTACTTCTCAGGGAGGTCATAATAGGCCTGCTGCGCAACACCCTTGAGGTATGGCGCTAGTATGGAGCCCCACTCCAACCTTGGCCATTGATTACGAGAGTCCTCTCAAAAACTAGTAGGTACGATTCGATATTATCTGACTGAGCGTGTAGGACGATTGGAGGAGGTGGAGGCCATGCGGGCACCGGTTTTACCGCTTCTGCTGCCACGAGCCGTGTCGTGGTCTCTGCCAGCTCTGCCTTAGTCATTGCGAGCTCCAACTTCACCCCCTGGAGCTGATGGTGGTCAAGACAGTGTTCAGATCCTGCCCTTCTGTCATCTTCTGACTTTAAATCCTGCCGACTATGCCACTGTAAAATAGACAATAAAGGTCATAAAGTTTTGGGGAATCTTTCCCCGTATAGGCTACTGTAAAGTTCTTCATTTCACTGAACACGGTCAAATTTTTCAATACAACACTAGACAACCAAAGAAATGACAGCTGGAGTATTTATAAGGTGGGGACGGAAATTGATGCAAGATGCTGGGAAGGAACCGCTGTGGTGGATGGGTAGTGGTGACGTCATTAAATGGGGACCAGAGGGAAGGAAGGAACCCGGAAGTGGCTGGCATCTTCGTTTACCTTTTTTGGTGTGAACTCACAGCGGTGGATTTTCGTCTTTCCTGAAGGAACATAGAGAAATGTTAGCACACTGCTGTTGTCCCCTGACATGTGATTTTGCGCTACTTGTCTGGTCTTTCAGCTGCTTCCTATGCGCTTGTGCATGACAATATATTTGATAATAAAAGGCGATACCCCTCCCTTAGTGATATGGCGGTAAGAAATCACATCGGAGAAATAACTTAGCTTTGTTTAATGATGGTTTACATTGCATAACAGACGAAGGAAGCCAATGGCAAGAACCCAGTTCGGAAGTGAGGGCACAATGTGTAGAGTCTGCCATTTCTGTTGCTGCGTTGGAAGGAAATTCAGGATCGGATGACGTTATCTTTCAATCATCTGTTGGCTTCAAAGGTGTGCTGGGCAATGTTCCAAGACTTTATACTCTTTCTTCATGTGCAGGCCCCCACTTAGGTGAATCATGCAATTCCAAACAAGGCAAACAGGACACAATTTCACACTGAATTTGACACAAAGAAACAGCATAAAATGGTCATCAGTCTGACTGCCCATTTCACAGTTGTCCCTTACTGTCTTGTCTTCAAATGCTTGCCTAGCAGTTCTTATATGGTGAACCCCTGTGCTAAATCTGGCTCTGTGTCAACCGTGCATGTGAGTAGAGAATAGGCAGATTTATAAAATATATTTGCACAGAGCACATTGACATATTAATCTTATACATTTATTACATCTTTCATTTTAATTTTCTTACTTTTCAGTCATTCTGTTGTGTGTCCTGACAATAGTGTGTGTGAATATCTATCTATGTACAGAGCCTTTGAAAAAAGCCACATTTTAGTTTGGGGAGAAATAAAATTCTCTCTTTTGTAAAAAAAATAGACATAACAAAGAGTAGAGCTAGAGCATCACCTTAGTGACCCCATATAATTTGAAAGAATACACAATAAGGCAACATGTTTTTTCATATGGGTGTTTGAAATAGAACTGGGAACAAGATGGATGGTCCCCAGGTGATGTAGTCACTCAGCAAATAGGGACGGATCCAAGAGGGCTGAGAGCAGAAGTGACATCTAGAGTGGAGCGGCTGGCAGTTTTCCATTCTGCACAGGGAGGAAGAGAGAAGGCAATTAGACCACAGCGCCAACCCCTGGATTCGCTGGTAATTGCCATCATCAAAGCCCTTAAACTATCTCCGGGGCATGACACGATTTACCTATCTCTATCTACCTAAAGAAAAACAGGAGCCAGTAGTGGATTACAGGAGTCTTAAAGTGATCCCAATAATAGCTAACTACTGAGCCACACAGTTAGTTTTACCACTGTGCTCTCAGTCTTGTCCATCTCACTCATTCTACTGCTTCACAGTGTGGCCAATTGGCCATTTCCCTCAGTCCTCTCAGGAATTAAATACACTAGAGCAGGGGTAAGCAATGTCTGTCTTGGAGGGCCGCAGTGGCTGCAGGTTTTTGTTCCAACCCAGCTTCTTAATGAGAACTCATTTATTACTAATGAAGCACTTATTGCTCAAGTGACCTTTTCTGCTTCATTTCAGTATTCTTGCTTGTTAAGGTTCCCCACCCTTAGTTGCTAATTTCAGTCTTAAACATCTTTATTCAATGTTTTTAATGGCTCCTTATTAACAAGGTGCAAATGACAAAGGAGCCAGAAGTCTTTCATCTAACTTGTTTCCACTTACACTTGTGTGGATTCATCATGCACTATAAAAATTATAAACATCTTTCACTATAAAAGCAGAACAAACAATAGGCAGCAGGTAAGACTAATGCTGGGGAAGTCTACTATATTTCTGACATTCTGTACTAATGTATATATTACATTTGTTTTAATTTCTGTTGCTATTGCTAATACAAATAGTTTTAAAAACTGTTAACTCATTTTATTTATACCCTTGCTTCAATTACATTAAATTCAACACAAAATGCACTTGAAACTTTAAAACAACCAATCTTGGATTAAGAAGGTAATGACAAAATATTTCACAGGTAACAGAAACAGAAGATTCATTGTTACAACATTGTCACTGTGAGTTGATTTTTAATGATAAATATGATTTTCACTGTTTGATTATATTTTGATTACATTGAATGACTTCTGTTCTTGTTAACTATTAGCTTTTGCCTTTAGCACTATTAGGAAACATTTTACTTAAAGTGTCTTGATCTGTGATACAGTCTGGCCGCTACTTTAGCACAAGGACATGTATTGATAAGAGAACCAGTAAGATATGGTGTTACATAATCCTGACTCCAAGGATCCTGTTTCTTAGTAACTAGTATGGACATGAAAAATTAAACTAATCATATCCATCCGTTCATCCATTATCCAACCCGCTATAACTACTGGGTCATGGGGGTCAGCTGGGGATATCCCAGCCAACACAGGGTGCAAGGCAGGAAACAAAACCCAGGCAGGGCGCCAGCCCACTGCAGGACTAATCACATACTTCTGTAATTGAAAAGTATATTTAAGAAGTGTTACGACCATCTTTAAGTCAGCTATCTTCTTCCTTGTACAGAGTGACTCCATGTACGTGTTGTAATTAAAAAGACAGAAGGAGCATAAAGATTTGGGGCACTCAAACAAATCCAAAATAATGAATGGAAAAATAACAAAACAGTTAACGCTTGTTCACATAAAAAATCTTTCTAGACTCGAGTCTAGTCATAGACTGCCTGCAGATTTTGGTGGAGCTGGTTAAGAGGTCAGTGGAGCGGAAGACATAAATTAAGTTGACCGGAAACTGGAAATGTCATGACTTGTTTCGCTGTTAATCATCAGATCTGCAGTTGGATATTAGGCGACAGCACCAACCCTTGGTCAGGGGTGGAATTACAGTCAAATGAGTCCTTAGGTTGTTTCAATTGCACACATGTGACAGTGTCAATAAAGGTATTCTTTCCATCTTGAACTGGATTTGTGAATCTGACTTTTACATCATGAACTAATTAAACCACTAAATACAGTATACGAAAAAATGTGTAAACATTAAATACATATTTAGAATTTCATCAGTTTGTAATTAATATAGAACATGCATAAATAACAATATATACAGATTAACTGATCCTAAAAATGTGAGAAGTGCAATGGTTAGTGCTGCAGTTCCAACATTATGGGTTTAAATCCCAGCCCAATCAGTGACCATGTAGTCTTGGCACATTTAAAGGCTGCAGTTTAATCCACAACATATAAAGGAAGAAACAAACAACCCTTAGCATTTAAGAATAATTAATGATCCACTTTCAATATTTAATTGTTCATTGGATAGTAGAAATGATACAAAGGGTGCAGTTTAGAGCTGTTAATAGTGTTCTTATTTGAATTATGCCTAAGTAGCCAATTCACTCAATTTTTAGATATTAAACCTTCTAAACTACTGCATAAATATTGCTGATTCATTTAAAACAGTATCAAAATGACAGTCTGAATTTTGTCTCTCTGTTTTACCTGTGTTACCTTTAGTGTTTTAGTGCTTATATTCTAGTCATAATTTTTTAGATCTTGTGATTCTACCTTTTAATTTCCTCATAATAACTATTCAGGGTAGCTCTACAATCCGTACTGACCCCTACTCTCTTTTCTGTTTCTTTTTCCGGTTTATTTGTGGTGGTGGCCTGCGCCACCTCCACCTACTCAAAGCTTCATGATGCTCCAACAATGATGGATGGACTAAAAGGCAGAATTCTACGTGACCATCATCATCAAGCCTTTCCGTGAGAACCCTAAATCCAAAGAGGACTGTTTCATTTATGTTAGGTAGAATGCCCAGAGGGGACTGGGCGGTCTCATGGTCTGGAATCCCTACAGATTTTATTTTTTTTTCTCTAGCCGTCTGGAGTTTTTATTTTGTTTTTTCTGTCCCCCCTGGCCATTGGACCTTACTCTAATTCGATGTTAATTAATGCTGATTTATTTTGTTTTCATATTGTGTTTTTTTATTTTTATATTCTTTATTATGTAAAGCACTTTGAGCTACTGTTTGTATGAATATGTGCTATATAAATAAATGTTGTTGTTGTTGTTGTTGTTTAAGTTAATTTATTATTCAATAAGCGGGTAGCTTAGCTGCAACCACTCAAAACAGAAATCAAACCAGGACCAAAGTTTGGATGGCACACAGTATATCAGACAGTACACTTTTGCTATATTGCTGTTATACATTTTTGAAACAGATGTTTGTCCCTCTTTAGTTTTTAAACATATTTTTAATTTGTCTTAAGTACTTCTCAATAAATGACCAAGTTTGAATCTATAGTTGCTGGGCTAGCCAAGCTTGTTCTGCCAGCGATGAAAGACATGAATATTTTTACTCACACCAGATTGGCAACTGCATTTATGAATTTAGAAACAGAGTGCCTGAAGATTAAACTAGCTACTTGAAATTACCATTCATAATTCAGTTCAGAGATACAGGGGTGGCAGCATTGAGTTTTCTGCCTTTCTTTGTACCTTGGTGCCTTTCAGTAAAAGATACTCATTCAGATAGGTCAAATAATACAAGGAATAATAAAATTAAGTTAGCAGCTGAAATTCTATCATCAAAGACTGTTTTTATTGTTTTTAACATGTAGGTAGGCATGTATAATTAATGTATGATGCTAATACTAAATGATTCAAATATTCACACGTTCACAAACACAGACATACCCATAAAGTATAACTGAAACAGTTGTTGGCAACTAACATTTGCGGAAACAAATGCATATGAATATGAATATTGATATAAATGTGTCAGGAACACACAGTAAATAAAAGATTATACAAAAAAAGCCAATATGAGTGGTAAAAATAAATCCAGGGACAGCTTTGCAAGGAACCAAACCCTCATAAGATGACAGGCATATTCATGCTAATACCCTTACTCACTCACACCATCAACAGGCAGGTTTTACTGAAGTATAAATTGTTAGAACATTTTTTTAATAGTCAAATTAGCAAAAAAAAGCAGCAACCGTCCTTACATAGTCCTATTTCCCAGAATAAGCTGACAACAGCCATCCATCCTTAGCAAACACAATCACAATGCCCTTTACAAAGCTTTACAATTCAATGCATAACTCAAGCTGCCATCTTTACTTCTTAGCTATCATGCACATCAAAACCAATATTTATTATAGAAATGCCAACAAAGCCTTACTTGAACTGAAATAAAGTCGATAAAGAGCCTGGCTGAGTGTTGGTACGTGTACCAGTGTGGCTTGATATTTCTTTTGTGTGCTGACACTGAAAGTTTAGGCTTCAGCCTTTGAAACTCTAAACTGGATTAAGTGGTTTTCATAATGGATGAATGAATGAATCTGTCTCCTTGTTTGATATTAAACTTTAATTCTAAATAATCCTGTGTCCCGATTTTGATATTTCCATTAATGTGTTTTACTTTCAGTTAGTTTCTGGCAATTATTAAATTCTAGGATCCATGCAAACATAGCACCCTTATCACCAAAATTATATTTAAATACCTGCACTATATATGCAATTTAGCTTGCATTAAACAACCCAGCATTCACAAGCTAATCATAATTGTATTTTTCAGTTTTAATCTATGCATTGTGGTGGGTTGCCGGCATTTTACTCCGGCCCTCACCCCCAGGCCACCAGGAGGAGCTCTCCCGAGAGCATATATGGGCCCCGAATTCCAGCAGGGCCTCATGGACTATGGAGTTTTTATACACAGCCCTGCTGGATACCTTGGGGGCCACTGGGAGTCGCTGTCGGGAAGCCAGTGGACTCATTTGTGCACCGTGACCCGGAAGTGCGTCACAGGAAGAGCGACGGGCTTCCGGGGTGAAGAAAAGCACTGTTTACTCTGACCCGGAAGGAATAAGGACTTGTGGAACTGTTGGGCAGAAACACTTCCGGGTCAGGAGGAATAAAAGGACTCTGGGAACTCCCAGACAACGAGCTGGGCTGGGTGGTAGGAGGGCAACGCGTCTGGGAGTGGAGGATTGTGATTATTATTGTTTATTGTGATTTATGAATATAGTGGAGTGGAGGGTGCTTGGTGCACATTATTATAATAAATATAATTATTGTGGCAATTTTACCAGGTGTTTGGCGTGGTACCTGAGGATTCGAGGGAGCGCTACTGCCCCCTACAGCGACAGCATGTTCTACATGTTGCTAAGTTTTGGAGCATCCATTTCATTAAAATGGTTTCTGACCAGTTCTACAGAATCTGCCTAAGAAGCAATGCTCATTACACATCCTCATGCATGCTTTGTGAAATTATGTCATTTCGTTCAGGCTCATTAATGTCATTTGTGCTCCCATCTGCTGGAGAAAGTGGATGAAACACATTAAAACAACAGAGTAAGGATGCATCTCGTAGAGGCAGTTCATAGTGACTTCTCTTCTACCAACATATGCTGCTGATTATCAAGCTCCTGACACTGTGCATATGTTTTATATACTATAGGCATCTTTGACTTAAACTTTAGGGTTTAGCCACTAAACTATGTTACATGAATAGACATATTCAAAATCTGCATACTATTTAAAAGATGGAAATTGTCAATGTTACCATGCAGAAGTTAGACTTTTTGTACATGGTACATCAGTGGGAGGTAGGTACCCTACAATTAAAAATAAATATACAAGTTAAATAACAAGCCAAAAATCTTTCCCTCTCAGGAAAGGGAAAATTCAGCTTTTTAAACTGAAGAATAGACTGCACTTAACTTGTTTTCTTATCATGTTGATCATTTATTATCTCTATAATAAGAGCAATGAAAGCCCATACAGAGAGTTCTTTAAGCTTTAGTTTTCTTCAACCGATTACAAAGCGGCCGAAGTGGTAAGCAGGGAGCGGAGTAGAATGGATGTCTTTGAAAAGCTGTTGCCCGTTGCTATGCTTTCTTCATCCCCTCTCAGAATTTTTTTGTTTCCTAGTTGTTGTTTTTTTTTTAATAGCTGTTTTTGCAACTGACAACAAATAAGGTGAAGACATATTTATTTCTATATTCAATGTAAAGAAAGTTACAAAGAATTAAGAAAGGAGACAGGGCTCCAGACCAAAAAAAAACACATTTTGTCATGATAGCAAACTAAGGGAATTGACTGCTTCTGACAATATAAGCTTTTCCTTTTTCTGGCTCCAAACAACAACTAACACTATTATGATGTTACCAGGGAATCTTATTTTGCAGAGGCCAAAAGAAACTGAGTAGAATCATAGTTCATAACTGGAGTTATTGTCCTTCTTTTGGTTCATCAGTTTATTGACTAAAGATGAAAAATACAGGCTTGGGGTTTCCCCCCTTGTCCCCTTTAAATCTGTTCCCATAAAGGCTAAGACAAAATCACACATATGACACCAGTTACAGTCAGGTAAATGTAGATTTTCTAACATCCAGTTTCTCTTCAGCCTTGTCCAATTTCATATTGCTTGTAATATCTTACATGTCCCTGCCTATTAGTTTCATTCATTTACTTGTCATACTGTATACATAGTACTTAACTTTCTAACACTTTAGTTTAGATACTGCAAAAATGTATCTATTACTCATTTAATCTTATATAACAAGACATTAACAAAGGCTTCTTTTGGTTTTATTGAAAACTACAAGGCATCAGAAAAGTGATAATTCATCTTTGTAATGTGGCCTAAAGTAACTTAACTTTGGAAAGGTCAGAAGTGTCTTTAAGTGAGACATACAGTATTTGTCTTGATATTGCATACTTCAATATATGGCCTATGAATCCTTCATATTTACAAGTACTTTTACTACTGTACCAAATGCCACACAGCACAGAGATGAATAAACACTTTACGGATGCCATGTAAGAGTTATGAAGACACAAAGAAGTGTTTGTCATGGTCTTGTTACATAAGAGTAAATAAGTAATAGATGTGTTTTTGTAGTTGTCACCTATCGGGAAGTCCCACAGACCTCCACAGGATTTTCCCTTTTTGAACCATTATACGGAAGGCAACCATGAGGACATTTGGACATGCTAAAAGAAGGCTGGGAAGGAGATCATTTCCTCATCTAACATTTTAGAGTATATTGCGCAGTTAAGCGATAGATTGGCAAAAATCAGACCCATGCTCAAAGAACATATGGAGCATGATCAAGCAGTGCAGGAGTGGTATTATAATAGGAATACAACCCTCCGCGAATTTCAGCTGAGGGATTGAGTCATGGTGCTCATTCCCTCCTACCATTCCAAACTATTGGCTCATTGGCAGGGCCCTTATGAGGTTAAGAAACGAAAGGGGCTCGTCAACTATTTGGTAAAACAACCAAATCTTTGACTGAGCAAGCGTGTGTACCATGTAAACCTGTTAAAACGTGGATGGATCAGGACTACAGTTCCTCCTCCTGACAACCATGCTCCCTTTTCGCAGAGTAAGAAGCCCTTAACTTTGATCCAGACCTCACTTGGAAACAAAGACAGGAACTGGGGTCAGTGATCCTGTTAATAACGGGAATAGTGAATGAGCAACCAGGACGTACTATGCTGACTGACCATGACATAGTTACAGACCCAGGAGTGGTGGTCCAGGAAAGACCTTACAGACATCCCGAAGTGAAAAAAACTGAGGTGGAGTTCAGGCATAAGTTAGAAATGGGCATGATTGAACTGAGCCACAGCCCATGGTCCAGCCCTACTGTTCTGGTTCCTAAGCCTGATGGGTACTGGAGGTTTTGTAATGACTTCCGGAAACTCAATCACAGAGAGTCGGTCATACGCAATACCCTACTACTCTTGACATGACCAAAGGGTACTGGCAAATTCCCTTAACGGCCTCCGCTAGAGAAAAGACCATCTTTAGTACCCCTAGTGGACACTGGCAGTATATGGTCCTTCCCTTTGGATTGCATGGGGTACCGGTGACCTTCCAACGTCTGGTGGACACTCTGCTTTGGCCACACAATGCCTACAGCGCTGCCTACCTGGATGACATTGCTGTCTATCCCGACACGTGGGAAGACCATATATTGCGGGTTATAGCCGTGCTCTCCACACTAGCACATGCTGGGCTGCGCATCAATCCGAAGAAATGGTTCTTTGGCTTAAAAGAAGCTAAATATTAAGGCTATCTGGTGGGAGGGGGTTCGGTCAAACCACAGTGTTCCAAGGTTGAAGCCATTCTTAAATGGCCCTGTCCAACACACAAGAGGCAAGTACAGGCATTTTTGGGACTAGCAGGCTATTACCTCCACTTTGTACCACGATTCTCTGAAGTGGCTGCGCCTTTAACTAACCTGACGAAGAAAAGAGCACCCCTAAAAATGAATTGGGATGAGAATGATGAAACTGCATTTTGTGACTTAAAAAAGGCCCTAACATCAGCACCTGTTTTAAAAACACCTAACTTTGCTTTTCCTTTTGTTCTCTAGACTGATGCATTGGACACAGGACTGGGCGCCATGTTGAGCCAATGCATTGATGATGCTGAACACCCCGTGATGTATCTGAGCCGGAAACTGTTGGAACGGGAGACCATGTATGCGGCAGTGGAACGTGAAGCCCTGGCAATTAAATGGGCAGTGACTCACTTGAGGTACTACCTGTTGGGATGGGAGTTCACCCTGGTCACTGACCATACCGCCTAACGGTGGGTGGCCATGCACCAAGAGTCCAACCCCTGTGTCACTAGGTGGTTTTTGGAGATTCACCATCATTTATTGCAGGGGTTCTTTGCAGGCCAACACTGATTCTCTCTCTCATATCCATGACCTCTCGGTGCGGATTACCCGACCCAGTGGGTCTGGGCTGGGTTGGGGTATCATGTCACGCACGCGCGAGCAGGAGGCAGGCAACAAACCCTAAGGTGAGTGGATACTCGTGGGATAAAGGGTTGTGAAAGAGTATTAACGTCTCTCTCTTTCTTCAGAAACAAAGAAGTAAAATAAAACCACTCTACCCTGTTACAGAAATCATCATGGCCGGTCCTCACTCTCACTTCCGTCCTCCTTTTGATGACGTCACTTCCGGTCCCGTCATGATGACATCACTACCTGTTTCCTGTTTTGGCATTTCCGGCTGTCATCTTGCTTGTTATTATTTTGCTATAAATACCCCTAAGTATCAGTTGCTTGTGTGAATGTTTTATTCTGAACTGCTTGTTCATTTTCATTTTGACCTGTCCTTTGGACATTATACAGGACAATTCCCCAACTCTTTAAAACGACTTGAAGTCGATTATTTGTATATTACACAGTACATAAACTAAAGGATTACCGTTACATCTTATATATTATTGCATTTTGGCTCACAGTGTTGCACAAGAAACATTCAGAGGAGCTGTCTTGCCAATGATGCTTTATTTCAGAGTAAGCAATGGAATTCCATACAAATATTAGAGCAAAATAGATTGTTTTATATGTCTCCCTAAAAAAAGCTCCATAGATAAAACTCCATAGATAAATTACCACATTTAGTACAATTCAATAAAGTTTTTAAAACTGCTGTTCTGTAATGGAGGTAACATGTTCCATCCATCCTCAGCAAATATTTGAAAGACAGAACCCAGGACAGGAAAGCAGGAGCTTTTAAAAACATATGCTAATGTGAGAAATAGAACCTTAGATGTGAACTGTATATGGCAGATCCTCTTTTAACAATTAAGAGAAAGACTCAAGAAGCAGTGAGTTTCCTTTTGGAAAAAGCAACCTGCTAAAGTGAAACCAGCATTCCCAGCACTCTGTCAGCCACAATATGAAAATAAATAAATAATAATTAGGCTTACAGATCAAAGCAGTGCACATATTATTAACAGCTACACCATATATTGTAAATAACATAACATAATATAACATAACAGACTCAGGCCTATTTAATTAAATTCAGGGTCATGCTAATCGTAATCTTTTTAATACAGAGCACCTTAAACAGACATATCCATTAGGCCACATATAATGAGTACCATTCTCCCAGTTTTATAATCTATTTAAATATTTCCAAAATCAACCTGCAAATTAGTATTCCAGAACTTCCAAATATGCAGAACAAACCAGGTTATTGTTCAACACACTGGTCATTACAAGACTGACAGGGCATTCAGCAGAACAGATCATCAAATGTGACACACTCCCACGTTATCAATGAATCCAAAATTGTTTTACAAATAGAGTCTTCAAACAGCTGCTTAGGCTTGCGGGAATTCATTCTATTTTTTGATGTTTTTTTGGTTGAGCTAACAGATGTGAGATAAAAGGTACCAGGGTTAACACATACAGATGTACAAGTCCACAAGCAGAAGGCTTTTGGATACATGAAAGAATAATACATTCAGTTTGAAGCTGTGTGCAGTTTAGCCACATATTGCATTGGCATGGGGTTCAGCACTCAAAACCTGAATGTGATTAACTTGAATATCACCTTTTTTACTGTAGGCCATACTGAGTGCTTGATCTCACAGTAAAATAATATAAATACTGCAATTCAATAAAAATAGTATTAAGGAAAATAAGTATAACAACTATACTCTCTATTCTGGAAAAGTGAATTATTCAAAAAACGAATCCTTCCTGTCATAAATATAACACTTTGTAGCATAACAAAAGTAAACAGTCCCCTCCAAAAATGTCTTCAATTTTTATCCACACTAAATTTAATCTCAAATGAGCTGCTTTCTTCTGTCTCCTAACCCTGAAACAGCAACACCTCCAGTTTAAAACTGAACATCTTTGAGGTGAAAAAGGACCAGCCACAGTAACACAGAAAGAGTACACAGACTACACACACTGCGCAAAAAGAACACAAGACTCTAATGCTGTCCATTAGCAGCCACACTAACTACTCCATGCGTTTGTTAGATAGTGCATGGTCGGCAAACCATTAAAACAATTTCTTACATACTGGTTCTTTTCACATCAGGACACTGCACTTCTTTGAAACATGGATACCATAATACCAAAGCAACTTTTCCAGCTGGCTGATGTCATTTCCTGGCTTCTTATTCACAAGGTGGAAGGACAACACATACAGCTTCCTTGGGTATGGATCCAGAAAGATAAAAAAGGAGATTTTTTAATAAGAAGGATCAAGAGATGAGACAGAGAGACGAATAAAAGCCAAGGTCATTACCAAAAAGTTGAACTGATCATTTGCATATGATATGTTGAGTCATATATTGAGGGACCAACTGACATCCCTGCCGAGATGGATTTTACTCCTTTGCTAGGTACAGAGGCTGTGAGAAAAGAAGGTCAACAGGGGAGCAGCAGTTTTCCCATTAAGTGCCAGGACATGGAAAGATGCTATAGCAGCAGCTACACCAGGGCTGGCGACCCAGTAACCTTGGAGGGACACACTGGTTGGACTTGGGCACCTGGAATGTCAGGATAGTGGGTAACTACCTGCTATAGGCAGGGCATCCCCCCATACACTGGTTGGCATAACCCAGTCTGGTAAGCTCTAGTATGGATGCCTGCAGGACAGTAAGGGATTTGTGGTCCCATGGGCCTGCCCTGTTGGGTTCTGTGGGGGCTGCCAGGGGGAGGTGTCATATATTGATAGCACAAGAACTGTTGGGGTCCTGCCTGACCCGGAAGTGCTTCCTGGAGGCAAGAGATTAAACACTGGAAGTACTCTCATTTCCAGAATTAAAAGAGAGACCCTTCACTTGGCCAGAGAGTCGAAGTTGGGAAATGAGACGGACAACACTCGCGTGAGTAGAGTGGAGGAGAACGGAGAAATTAAAGGAATGACTGAAGCGTTTGATATTCTGTACTGTCAGGTGTTGGAACCCTTTACAGCAGTGTGGGGAACAAACCTGTGAAAGCTACACTTGTTGAAAATAAAAGAACTGGTTTTGAACCCTGGAGTGTGTCTGAAGTAGTTGTGTCTGGAGTTTAGGGGCTTAGTGTAACTCCTATAGACCACAGTATTTTAATTTTGAAACATACTTTTAGAGCTATTTAGAGCTTATCACTGAAAATAATATTAGTTATGGTGGTAAGGTTACTTACTCTTTGTGTAGTTCTACAAAGAGGTACAAAGCTGTGGGCTGTGTGGCTCAGATTCAGACTAGCTCAGTGTTGATGGGGTTGTTCAAAACTACAAGAGAAGAATTTACAAAGTGATTAGCTTTAAACAAGTTGCTGTCATATATGTACGTAGAGTAATTTGTGGTTCAAGATAGTAATAAGAAAAATCACAGTATAACTTACTTGTAAGGTGAACGAGCAGCCAGCCCAGTATGGCTGAAGTAATGCATTTGCAGAAAAGATCGAGCAAGATATAGGGGAGCGACACCTGAGCAGAGGTTGACGTACATTGTACAGTTTGTCGATGCCAGTCACAGTTGGTGAATCCTGGAAGCCATACGTGGGGATTGGTTTAAGGGAAAAGACTAGCCGTATAAAATTGTATTTTAAACTGACAGGGGTCATGTTTTGACCGGTTCTCAGACTATTGTAGAATTCTGAGCTGCTCAGTTAGTGGAGTAGTAAAGGAAGGTGCTTAATTTTGTATATATTAGTAGTGACAGATATACTTTTGATTATACATACTTTTGGTGGAGGTAATCTGTGGTTGTGGCAGTTTATTTTTCTCATTGTCGTTTGCTTGATTTTTTACACTTTTTGATTATTTTCTGTACATTGATTGTGAACTGTGTGAGTAGAAAAAGGAAGAGGAATCTTTGACTTTACTGTTTTTCTCATCACTTTTTGGAGTCACTCTATTTATTGTAAATAGCACCTGCATTTATTTTCTTTGTTTTTGCCAATGTACTTGCAGTGAAGTGTACATAGAGTTTCAAGACATTACTTTGTAAATAGTTTAAATTGTAAAAAAAAACAAAAAAAAAAAAAACCTCACATCGTTTCAAATGCACTCAGGTCCCAATCGTCGTTCATCATGTGGTAGGTGCAGCAGCATGCTATTAGTGCATGCTCACAACCCCTCTCTGGAAGGAGCATACAGAAATTCTATTTTTATACAGTTATTTTTGTCTTTGTCTCAATTCTTCCATCCTCTGCTTATTCCATTATGGCTTCAGAGTTTGAAACTGTGCAAAGGTGCCATTGCATGGCGCATTACATTACTAAGTGCAAAACACTAATCAAAACTAGGAATTCTTAGGACCAAAAAGTAAGTTCTTAAACCAGGAGGAAAAAAAAAATCAGAATTGCAAACCAACAGTAAGTTCATCCAATCTACAAATCCACAGATCTATGAACAGGAAAGAATACCAGAGGAGTGGAGAAACAGTGTGTGATTGTACCCATTCATAAAGAAAAGGGCAATATTCAGGATTATGGAAAATATAGAGGGATAAAGCTGATGTCACACACAATAACAATTTGGGAAACAGTTATAGAGAGGATGAGCCACCGGATGAGGACACAACACACATATAGCAAGGGGTAGGTGTACAAGGGCTCCTGTGCTTTTATTAAAATCCAACAAAACAGTGTTCAAAAGTGCAGTGCGAATCTTGAATAAATAAATAGTCCATAAAAATGAATGATGGTGGAGGGTAAAAGCAGTACCAATAAATAAATTAATTAAAAATGTCAAGGTTAAAAGCCAGAGACAGTCCACAAAACTTTGAGCTCCAAATACTGCCACTTTAAACCTGGCGCCTCCTCCCCTTTACTCCCATTCGGGCCTCGCAGGAAAAGAAGACACTGACTGACTGGTGCAGTCATCCATCATATCCTGGCTTAGTTTCCTGCCACCCTTCCATTTACATGCACAGGGCAATCTGTCGAGCCAAACACACCTCTCCTGCCGCTCACACTCAGCCCTTGCAGGAGACATTGTCAATCAGGCCACTCCTACTCCATATCAATCACTCAGTAAGAGTGCCCTTTCTTCAGCTTCAGGCTCATGCAGCCATGAAGCTCACTCCTAACCACCTACCTCTTGCTCCCAGCAGCACTGGCACTCTCACTCTGTCTCTTCACTTCTCTGTCTTCTCTCCATTTACCCTCTATCTCTTGCTTGTCTTCCTCCATCTATGGCCAGTTTATTTTTCCTCCTTTCGCCTTCTCTTTCCGATTCTATTCTGACCCCTCCTTACTCTGCCGGCGCTCTTTTAATCTGCCTCCATGGGCGCAATACATTGATCATAAACTGCGGAAAGCCAATGAAGTGATTGAGACAGACCGCACCCTCATGTGCAGGTGCATCTCGTCTCAATTACCTCATTAGCCTCCCACAGCTGCACGAGCATGCACACCCACAGAGAATGAGCCAACGATTCAATTATTTCTTTATTAAAATTCAGCAACCTTTTCAGAGCCGCAAACGTGCTATACCACAACTGCAAAAAGCAATATTTTAAATTGTACTGCGTATATGATGAAAAAGTGTTAGATTAATTAAGAAAACAAAGCTGAGAGACATTATAAGCTTTTTATTAATAAGTTAATCTACTGAAGGGAGTGTATTACATGCTTTGAATAAGGATATCAGTGCTCCGGTTTAAGGCTTTCTCAGCTAGGATCTACTTGATAGACACATATCAGCAGATGCCAGATGCTACTTTCACAGGGGGCACCCTTGCTTCTGGTTAGCGGGCAACAACTTAGTTGCTTGGCCTATAATTTATTTTAAGGTCAGATTTGCAATTGCAGAGTTTTCAAATTCTAATATTATAGCTTGTTTCACAGAATTTAGCTTTGAGGCTACTCATTGCAATTGATTCAAGTTTTACTACAGCAGGTTCTGACTCTGGACCTTACCATAGATTCCAAATAATGTGAATAAGAAGATAAAAAATACCAGTGTGATTTAACAAGTTCTAACACTGCATATGATCAAAGTTCAGTCATGCAATTCCCAATTAATAGACAAAAAAGAAAAATTAGCACCTAACCTTCCCTTTATGAAGGAGTGATTTTTAAATTTGACTCCATCACAATTCTTTCTACATAGTATATCTACTGTAATTCTCTCACTAGAGCAAATGTCTTAGGACTGATTTTACCCAAAATCAATAGTTTTCTGGTATTTTAGAATGTTAACATTCAGATTGAGTGGTTTTGTTTTTATGTTTAACGAATTTCATCTTGACACAGAGACAGACATCACTCTTAAAGTGATGTGAAATCATGTTTTATATCTTTGTTGCATATTTTTTATTTATCTGTATAGGTTAAGTTTACTTTTCTTTATGATTTGTGTTTTTCTTTACAGTTTATGTACAGAATCTGTTTCCATGGCTTTATGTACCATTTATTTTGTGGGATGATTCCAGAAAAGGCAGGACCACCTGCCCATCCCTGGTTAACCAACAATCACTTGTGGTTCATTTGAATGCGTTTGGGAGTTAGTGAATGTTACTAGTAAATCTTTTTCTTTGTTTAGTTGTATACTAAAAATTTTGCACCTGAACCGAGAACGAAGACAAAGAGGCCTTTAAGTCAGTCTCATAATCATCAGTCCAGATAATGGTGTGTATTTTTTTCGGCCCTTTGTCAGGTCAGTGAAAGGAGAGGCTGTGGTAATCTGCCTACCATGCATTACCAGTTTAAAGGAAAGTCCTATGAATAGGGTAAAGTCAACTTTAAAATAAACATTAAAACACTTACCTGTTTAAGTCTGTAATAAGTACAGTATATAAGTTTAATAAGTCACTGTGCTCTGTACAAAAAATATTTTATAAATCCAATCACATGTACAGCTAGCACAAGGCCAGATTTAGAACACAGGGGCTCATCATTTAAAACTGCTAGGCAAGCATTAGAAGACAAGAAAGGGACAACTGCGAAATGGGCATTGTACTATTTCTGTGTGTCATGAGTCAGCATGACATTGGATCTTTTTTTCCTTGTTTGGAATGGCATGATTTACCTTGGGGGCCTGCACATGGAGAAACAGTATAAAGCCTTGGAAAATTGCCCGGCACACCTTTGAAGCAGATGGACGGATGGGAGATAACGTCATTCGATCCTGAAAATCCATCCAGACTATACATCGAGCTCCCATTTCTGTAATGGTCTTGTGATGGCTTCCTCGTCTGTTATGCCGCGTAAATTGTCATTAAAGAAAGCTAAGTTATTTCTCTGCAGCTCCCCGTGGTGGTCCCCATGGAACCCAACAGGGCTGTGCCTAACTCCCACTCCCAGCATGCCCTGCGGGAATCCATGGTGCCACAGCCGCCCAGGAAGGCTGCCCTCTAGCATCCTGGAGGAGGTAGTGCCTCGCAAATGCTCTCTCCCCCTCCAGTCCATCCATCCAGCTGGCATCCCGGCCCGGTAATGGCTGTGGCCGCCCGTCACAACATACACTATTAAATTTTGACCAGTCTGTTTGAGCATCATGAAAAGCCTTGTACCTATGTCTACAAATCTTTGCACTAATTTCTCATATAGTCTTACTTTCAATATAGGTTAATAAATTTTCACTTTTTCTATATATACACTTATCTAGATAAAATAAAAACTAAGACAACTTCACTAAAAGTTGCCATTTTTTTGGATCTGTGCACCTTTTAATCTCAACATATCCACAGCACAACCTGATATTGATGTGATTTTGACTTGTGTAATGAAACAATGCAAATTTTAGGTGTTAATGTTAATAATAATAATAATAATTAAGTTTTTTAATATTTCAGAATATTGAAAAACAGAGTATTTTTTCTACTCAATGACTCTTTAACGGTTGATCATATAAAAAATCAGTTCCATATTTTGTGAATGCTCATTTTAGGACTAACATAAAAATTTTGTTTAGGGCACATAATAAGTGAACAAATTACCCATTTGCGATGATATCCGAGCCTGAACTGGACTAACGAAAGACTTTTGAGATAGCAGTAGTGACAGAGGGCAAACACTTCATGGGGATCTGCCATGAGCACAGCACAGAGAGAAAGGTGTGTGTGCCGTTTGACTCATATTAGAATATCTGTGATCAAGTTACACTTTATGACTGTATTGAGACAATTATTATTACTGTTCTATAAATTGTTCCTTTCTTCAAAATTACTTCTGTTTCTCTAAATCTTAAATTTAGTTTCACAGTTACATTTTGCAAGGGCTTAATAAACTCAGAAGCACTAGATACTAAATAAAACTGAAAAAATACATGTCTTTCTGCAGTGATGAGAAGGTCTGCTTTTTATTTATTTTATGTATGTAACATACATTCTGGGCGTCACGTTGGTGCAGTGGTAGCACTGCTGCCTCACAGTTAGGAGACCTGGGGTTGCTTCCTGGGTCATCCCTGCGTGGAGTTTGCATATTCTCCCTGTGTCTGTGTGGGTTTCCTCCGGGTACTCCTGTTTCCTCCCACAGTCCAAAGATATGCAGGTTAGGTGCACTGGTGATTCTAAATTGTCCCTAGTGTGTGCTTGGTGTGTGGGGGGGTCTTTGTGTGTTTGCACCCTGTGATGGGCTGGCACCCTACCCAGGGTTTGTTTCCTGCCTTGCACCCTGTGTTGGCTGGGATTGGCTCCAGCAGACCCCTGTGACCCTGTAGTTAGGGTTGGATAATGGATGGATGGATGGAGCATACAGTACATTCTATCAGTTTCCTAGGTGAAGTCAGGTAGAACAACTAGTATACAATATATAACTATGGAGTAAAAG
Organism: Polypterus bichir lapradei; assembly: GCA_026402145.1. NCBI lineage: Eukaryota > Metazoa > Chordata > Cladistia > Polypteriformes > Polypteridae > Polypterus > Polypterus bichir. The sequence goes on along the minus strand of JANRMT010062809.1, from coordinate 1,310,957 downwards.
AAAGTAAAAATGTAGTGCCAAACCTGCTTAGTAAAATTAAAGCATTTATGTCACAGTTACTACCATTCCTTGCACACATGAATACCGCCTCTTTGAGCCATCCATCCATTGGTCCATCCATTGTCAAATCTGCTTAATCCAGTTCAGGATCACCAAGGCCTGCTTGATACAGAAATAAAACTTGGCATTAACATGGTTCTTAACTCTTTTAAGGCTGATGTCGACTTTTGTCAAAAGGAGGCGTTGACGATGGTAATCAACTGTAAACTGGGACAAAACCAACCGTTAGGTTTTAGTTGGACTCTTGTCACTAGAAGGAAAGTTAGCTTCACTGGTTTGACTGAGATTTCCTGCACTTGGCGTGAGTAGCAAGATGCAAACAATGACAAAAATGGCACCGATATCTGGCAGGAGATCAAAGCGAATGCGCAAAGCAATATACTCCATGGATGACGTTTTGCCTATTATGTCTGAACTGGACTATGACTTGTCGGACTCCAATTTTGATACGAGTGATCGAAAACGAATGTGAGGTTCCAGCTTCAGCTGATTGGTCCCCAGCTATTCGTGGTGCTGAACAGGTTCATGTAGCTGACATGCCTACGGCAATGTTCGCCAGTGAGGACTGCCACTTAACAATGATAAGAGGTAGAAACCAGACTGCAATAAACTGTGACAGTAACCGCTGCTGCTGCCCCAGCCACACGAAGACAGCCTGGCAGCAAGCCTGACGCACATTCTTGGCAAACTGGCAGCCACAGCATGCAGCAACAGACATTACATGTTGATTTCTGTGTGAAACTATTGCTTTTCAGAAATTGTTTTTTGGAAAGAAATTTCAGCCCTCAAAGAGTTAACTCACTTCTAAGCTAACTAATGCTGTCATGTTAAAATAATGTCTTCCTAATTGCAAATGTATAAGCAATGACAGCTTTGTTTAAATTTTGATTTAGATGACCATCCATTGTCTGCATTTGTCTATTCAAGTGTTAGAGTCACAGGGGTCTGAAACCATCCTGGGCACAAGTTAAATAAAATAAATCTAAATACAATTGGGCCAAAACAGATTGCTTTTTGAAAAAAAGGCAAGTAAAACTATCTTCATTTTGCTTCTTTCCTCTGAATTAATTAATCTAAAACAAGCTTAAACCATCCACATGTGTTATTTATATGCTTATTTGCTTCTGTGGGAGCAAGGCCAAATAAGAATTTCATTTTTCCTGCAACATCTGACAATAAGGCAATTGAGCTAAACTAAACCAAACATGCAGTTTAACATTTTTGAAAATTGTTGATCAGTAATTGAGTATAATAATCTGAACGACAGAGCAGTGCCCCTTTCTCATAAAGTTTTATTTTTATGTTCATTTAATTCTTTACTTTTTGAATGGTTCCCTAATTAGTCATCAGTTGTCAGAAAGAATATACTTCTCTTGAACCTTTTATTATAATTTATGTATGCAGTTGTTGAGCTCATTTAGTGACATTTGACAGTTGGAGGCAAAATCTGTATTAGTAAACTGGGATTTAAATGGTCAACTACCACATTGCTGAGCATTAATCCACTTGAAATGAACTAAAGTGCTGGAGCAGAATGTCTGGATTAAACGGGATTAGTCACAGTTGCCGAGTATGTAAAAGAGGATCTGTTTAATGAGTCTAACTGATTGGAACATATTAAACTACTATAAGGTAATATTAAGGGGAATGAAAAGTTGCTAAAATATAATATTTGCACACCTTTTAAAAGGTAAGCAAGCATATAAATGGAACTATGTTTACAGTGAATGAATTCATAACTTCAATGGTGACAGGCATTTAACAAAAAAAAAAATATATATATATATATTTATTTAGTGAAGTGCTACAGACTGTACACCAGTCAAAAATAATGACAATAAATATTTATTGCAGCAAAAGTAGCAAATATTTTTATCAGTCATGTTAATTCACACATTAAAATTGCCAAATATTTTGCCCACAAGAAGATTCAGCCCACCAATATGTTTAAAATATTTTTGAGAATCATGAAAAAAGCAATAAAGAAAAAATATAAAAATATTTTAAAAAATACAATGACTCAAATATTAACTTTACAAGATTCCAGATATTTATTTGCACTTCTTATAAAGCTTCTTTTTAAAATCCAGAAAAACTTAACAGAAATGGATGTTGCCTTATAGATTACACAAGTCAATGCACATGTGATCCTAATTGGAAACAACACTTCTGATTAAATTGTCCTCATTTCTTACAGTACCTGCAGAATAATGAGCCTATCAGAACTTTTAAAGGGGCAGAGTGTCATGCCTGGCTCTATTTATGGATTCTTCAGATGCCTTTTGAAGGAGAAAGGGTTGAGAAGTGGCAATAGGAAGGGGAAAAAGATGTTACATAATAATACACTGAAGAGCCATCTTCAAGTAAAGGTCTTTGCACAAATTAAAAAACAAACGTATCCAGCTAATGATCTCCTTCCATAAATCAAGAGACCAATATTTTGAAGTGAAAAAAATGTAGGGTTTATATCTAGTTACACATAATGTACATTTTCCTTCCCTAGTTGCCCTGCAGTAGGAGCACAAATGTGCATAAAAACATAAAATCATCAGTTTCAAGAAAAATCTACCAGAACAACAGCAGTAGTAAATTGTGCCACCTTTCATTCAGAGCTGAGTGTTTAATTTCTGAGATATTGTGGTCACAGACCAAGGTTATTATAGTTAATGAAAACTAAAATCAAAACTGAAACTATTATTAAAAAAAAATTCATAAACTGAAATAAAATAAATAACAAAATCTAAATGAAAAACTAAAACTAAGCAAAACTATTAAAGTAGCTGGAAAAACAAACTGAAATAAAATAATAATTAACTTAAAATATTTTTAGTTTTCATTTTTGAATTAATATTCTTGCTATTAGTTTTTAGCCTTTGTAACTTTTAACTCTAAAACAGAAAGTCGTCCCTAACAAGCCACCCTCATATATTCATCCAGTGAACAGCGGCTGGTGACAGAGGCCAGGTGTTCACACAGCATTTGTGGTGACAGAGTGAGCTCATTACGGGCACACAAAGTGCATGAAATAGAAAGCGATTTACATGCCGCCTTTCTTTGCGCTTCTTCTATATTAACATGTAATTCAAATGCCTGAAATCGGAATGTGCTGGTCAACAAATCCATTACTGCATGGACAGAAACATCATGAGTGGGTAATATTTCAGTTTACTTCTCAGGTGACTGTGTTTTGTTGACGATAGTTCAGCTGCCACTTCGCACAGTAGAAACCCTTTCTGAAAATAAAATGGCACTGATCGAGAGACTGACGGTCATCATACAAGATCAGCATATTGTTGCAGACCAATCACTTTTGCTTTAAAAAGGTTGTTTAACAATGAAGTGATACAAACTTTGTAAAATTCCTGAGTTGGCAATGTCTCTGTTGAACTACAGGTAGGTAAATAAAGAGAGTCTGCCAACTGCTCAAAAACTAAACATACTAATGTGTTTTTGTATTTATTCTATATTTAATAATTTATCTTTTCTAGTTTATAGTCACAGCTCAAAATATCTGATATTGTGAAAACAATCCAGTAGCAGAATTATGTTTTAAAATATCTGTTCCCATTTTTTCAATTTTTCTGTCTCTCTCTCAAAATAAATAGTTGAAATATCATATTCTTTTTTGGTCTTAACATCAGCCATGTCATACATATTGCATAAGAAGGATGTTTCCTGCTTTGCATCCAAACCTGCTGGGGTAGGCTCCAGCTTTCCTGTATATATTGCTTCTAATCTCAAATGCTCTCTGTTGTTTTGTGCCTCCCAACCAAACCATAACCCCCCCACTGTTCTTATGGTGGGCTATTCAAGTCTCACTGCCCCTAACTTTTACACTACATGTTTGCATTTGTTTGTTTTCCTCAATACAGTTAGGTGGGGTGTGCACACTGATTTAAGCCTAAGAGCCATGTTCTTCCTAAGCCCCCATGATTTTCATGATCACAATTGTCAGAACACAGTAAAAAGTATTTTCAAAATTTTTATACCTTTTCAGGCCTGCAGGTGGCAAAATTCTGTCAATAAACTGTATGTGCCTGAGATGGAATCAGAGATCAATATGGCTGGTAGAAAATAACAAAGCCCAGTATGGGATATTTTTGATGGAATTCATTATAAGCACATTGTCTTGGAGCAGGATGTGTTGTGTGCTGTGGACATTTACAGTAAAAAAAACTCTCAAACCTTAAAATTCTCCTAAAAGGAAAATATGGAAAGTGTCAACAGTCAGCACACATTTGTTCAGCACAAATGACAGAAAATATTTTAAAAATTAGAAAATTGTATAAAATTGTTCATATTCAGTATCTGGTTTAGATTATGCTTGTTTTTAACCAGACAAAAGCAAAACCAGATAGTAAACCATGTAGTGTAGTAAGCTTCCTCAAACATTAAACTTGCATTATATCCAAACCCATTTTGTACAGTTCTGATTGTGGCACAAAACTAAATGTCATAGTGGCTCTTTAACCACACCATAATTACTAAAACTAAAACTGAAACTAACAGATATAAAAATAAAATAGAAATGTATTTGTAAAACAAAAACTAAATTAAAACTAAAAATATATGATGAAAACTAAAACTAAACTGAATTTCCAAGTAAGGTCAGAAAAAATATAGAAATAAAAACTAATATAAAAAGACAAAACTATAACAACTTTGCCACCAACTCACATCCTGACATACAGACAGGTGCACACCTGCCCAAGCAGACTTCAAACACCACTCCAAATGTTTCCAGATTGAGTACAGGGAAGCATAAAACATGTACATTAATTCAAACTTCACAACTGAACTTTGGACTCCTTCAAAATACTTTCCAGGCCTCAATACTAGTAGCATTCCATATGTCATTACTGTTATGCTAAGCATGTTAGCATAAAGTAATTATTGACAGTGGTTTGGAAAAAAACAGTATTCAGTCAGATAAGGTTTTTTGGTGATGTTTGATGTGGTTTCTATAAACTTGGACCATTGAAAAAAAATTTAAAAAAGGGGTTGGATCCGTGATGCTTGTGTGCTGTGAGGGGCACAGTGGCTAAGTCTGCGTCACGTTGTGTTTCTTGTGTGTTTGTTAAAGGAATAAAAATTGTAAAACTCTGCTATTCAAGAACACTCTTGTGATTTTTGAAGAATTCATCAGTCAGAAGCTGAAATAATAGTCTACACTGGGAGGGCAATCAAAATTGTAACACAAGTTAAAACAAGAGATAAAATCATAGTAAAAAATCTAGCACAACTCAAAGCCACAAACTGTTGATGAAAGCAGGTTTTGAAATTGTCAAAAGTAAGTTTGAAAAAGGGTTTTATTTTCTGTAAATTCTGCTCAGGAACTGCTTTGTAAGGACAACCTTTTAACCCATCACATCATAACCGGGGGTCATGACTTCAGTGGGCACAACCCTTACAATGACGGTTGCTCTCCTAATGATGGTATGCACAAAACGATGGCACCTGTATATATCCAAAATGGTGCCAAAATTGACCCCAAAAATTTTATAATAAAATTAAACATCAGTTCAAAAAATTATTTTAAAATCAAATTTCTGGTCTACAAAGCTCTCATAATAAGTGTACAAAGACCCCATTTTTGATTCCTAACAATTGTCTATTCCTCATGAAATGGACAGCACAGTATCATGATTAGAGATGGATATAATTAACTGGTATTAAATTGGTACTGGTTTCTGACTGGTCAGTACCAAAATATCGATAAGCTCCTGTAAAAAATGGTGCTGCTATCAGCATTTTTGTAATGTTAATATATTCTAATATTAGTGATGCTTTTAAATTCCTAACCATTGCCTAGTGATGACAACAATGAAGACATCAGGTGATCATGTTCTAGTCACGTAGCTGCGCTCTCCAGTCATCATGATAGGGTAAAGTGTTCAAAAGTTTGGCTCACTTTAGTAAATGTAATGTTTATGCTGCTTCTTCTTCGTCTTTTGGCTGCTTCTGTTAGGGGTTGCCACAATGGATCATCTTCTTACATATCTTTCTGTCCTCTGCATCTTGTACTCTCTCACCACATCCATAAATCTTCTCTTAGGCCTTCCTCTTTTCCTCTTCCCTGGCAGCTCTATGCTTAGCATCCTTCTTCCAATATACTCAGCATCTCTCCTCTGCACATGTCCAAACCAACTCAATCTCGCCTCTCTGACTTTGTCTCCCAACCGTCCAACTTGAGCTGACCCTCTAATGTACTCATTTCTAATCCTATCCATTCTCGTCACACCCAATGCAAATCTTAGCATCTTGAACTCTGCTACCTCCAGCTCTGTCTCCTGCTTTCAGGTCAGTGCCACCGTCTCCAACCCATATAACAATAGCTGGTCTCACTACCGTCCTGTAGACCTTCCCTTTCACTCTTGCTGATATCTGTCTGTCACAAATCACTCCTGACACTCTTCTCCACTAATTCCACCCTGCCTGCACTCTCTTTTTCACCTCTCTTCAACAATCCCCATTACTCTGTACTCTTGATCCCAGGTATTTAAACTCAATAATGTTTATGCAGCTAAATGTAATACATGTAGAAAGATAGTTGCATGTAAAGGGGGTAACACTAGCAACCTTATGAAACTTAAGTACAACATTATACAAATGTGAAGCAGTGCAGTGTGTTTGACTGCTTCTAGAATGCAGCTGCTGAAAATAACTCAGTGCAGCCTACCACCTCCAATGTTGCTCGAATTAGCAAAACTGAAAATGTGACTGTCTAAACAATGTCAAGTCAAGTCAAGGTAACACTCTTTATCATTATATCGTTATTCACTCAGGACATATAAAGTGAGCATCGGTTTTAATTTGGGTTCTGACAGCGTCAGTCAAATAGCAGCTTCGTCAATGGATACCAACATTCAGACACTCAGATCCACCCTGTTCTCGATGAAGTAAAATGAATTAGGAAAAAAGCAGCAGAATGTCACAGGGCTGATTGTGAAAGACTTACAGCCTTTCACCACATTGAAGTTTGAAATGAGTTGTCCTGACAACCAGGACTATAACAACTATAATAAGTGTAGCCCTTTAAATCTTGAGTTATGAGGTGGTAGTATAATGTTCATGATAAAATTAAAATTGGATTAAAACAGTTCATTTTATTACAGGTGCCGGTCATAAAATTAGAATATCATGACAAAGTTGATTTATTTCAGTAATTCCATTCAAAAAGTGAAACTTGTATATTATATTTATTCATTACACATAGACTGATGTATTTCAAATGTTTATTTCTTTTAATTTTGATGATAATTACTGACAACTAATGAAAGTCCCAAATTCAGTATCTCGGAAAATAAGAATATCAATTAAGACCAATGCAAAAAAAGGATTTTTAGAAATGTTGGCCAACTGAAAGGTATGAACATGAAAAGTAAGAGCATGTACAGCACTCAATATTTAGTTGGGGCTCCTTTGGCCTGGATTACTGCAGCAATGCGGGGTGGCATGGAGTCGATCAGTCTGTGGCACTGCTCAGGTATTATGAGAGCCCATGTTGTTCTGATAGTGGCCTTCAGCTCTTCTGAATTGTTGGGTCTGGCGTATTGCATCTTCCTCTTCACAATACCCCATAGATTTTCTATGGGGTTAAGGCCAGGCGAGTTTGCTGGCCAATCAAGAACAGGGATACCATGGTCCTTAAACCAGGTACTGGTAGTTTTGGCACTTTGTGCAGGTGCCAGGTCCTGTTGGAAAATGAAATCTGCATCTCCATAAAGTTCGTCAGCAGCAGGAAGCATGAAGTGCTCTAAAACTTCCTGGTAGACTGCTGCGTTGACCTTGGACCTCAGAAAACACAATGGACCAACACCAGCAGATGACATGGCACCCCAAACCATCACTGACTGTGGAAACTTTACACTGGACTTCAAGCAATGTGGATTCTGTGCCTCTCCTCTCTTCCTCCAGACTCTGGGACCTTGATTTCCAAAGAAAATGCAAAATTTACTTTCATCAGAGAACATAACTTTGGACCACTCAGCAGCAGTCCAGTCGAGACGCTTCTGACGCTGTCTCTTGTTAAAAGTGTGGCTTGACACAAGGAATGCGACAGCTGAAACCCATGTCTTGCATACGTCTGTGCGTGGTGGTTCTAGAAGCACTGACTCCAGCTGCAGTCCACTCTTTGTGAATCTCCCCCACAGTTTTGGATGGGTTTTGTTTCACAGTCCTCTCCAGGGTGTGGTTATCCCTATTGCTTGTACACTTTTTTCTACCACATCTTGTCCTTCCCTTCGCCTCTCCATTAATGTGCTTGGACACAGAGCTCTGTGAACAGCCAGCCTCTTTAGCAATGACCTTTTGTGTCTTGCCCTCCTTGTGCAAGGTGTCAATGGTCGTCTTTTGGACAACTGTCAAGTCAGCAGTCTTCCCCATGATTGTGTAGCCTACAGAACTAGACTGAGAGACCATTTAAAGGCTTTTGCAGGTGTTTTGAGTTAATTAGCTGATTAGAGTGTGGCACCAGGTGTCTTCAATATTGAACCTTTTCACAATATTCTAATTTTCCGAGATACTGAATTTGGGACTTTCATTAGCTGTCAGTTATAATCATCAAAATTAAAAGAAATAAACATTTGAAATATATCAGTCTGTGCATAATGAATGAATCTAATATACAAGTTTCACTTTTTAAATGGAATTACTGAAATAAATCAACTTTGTCATGATATTCTAATTTTATGAACAGCACCTGTAAGCAATGCAAAAATTAACAAAATTATCTCAGTTGTAAGAAAGGTTTAATTTTTTTCAACTCCAGGGAGATGATGACAGCCCTTAACCCCAGATACCACCCCCTTCAAGAGACACATTGTCTCCCCAGATTATGGAGAGCAGTATTGATAAGAGTATCAATAAGTGTAAATATCAATAAGCAATACTGGTATCAATATCAATACTGTTCAAATCCTAATGATACACAACCCTAATCATGATAGTATATATAGGAATAGAGGAAAATTATGAAATTCTGATGGCATACTTGTGAACTGGAGTGTTCATTTTAAACTCCCAGATAAATAACTGTTGACAAGCAAGTCAGACTAATGAACTAAATAAGGACAATGGCCAATAGATAGAAATGGAGTCAGGTGTGATATCTTAAACGACAAATGACATGTTTTAAATATTTGCAGAATATAAAAGACAACACTGGAAAATTGAAAGGAAACCAAAAGATGTTGTTATACTTCCAGACAATAATATAAAATAAATGCAGTGCTTAACAGATAAGAAATTGGCAAATTATGGTTAACTTAATATAAAACCAGTGAAACCAAGTTTCAGTATTGTATGATTATCCATCTATTCCTTATCCAACCCGCTTTATCTTAACTACCGGGTCACAGGGGTCTTCTGGAGCCAATCCTATGCCAACACAGGGCAGGAACCAATCCTGGGCAGGCTGCCAACCCACCGCAGGGCATTGTATGATTATGATATGTCATATTATATTCTAACCTGTTTAATCCAGACCAGGGTTGTGGGAGTGATGTGCTGGAGCCTATCCCAGCTATCATAGGACACAAGGCAGGAACTAACCCATGACAGGGCCCCAGTCCATCACAGGGCAAACATACACACAGGACAATTTACGGTCACCAATCTATCTAACCTTCATTTCTTTTAACAGTGGGAATAAACCAGAGCACTCAGAGGGAACCTACGCAGACAGGGGGAAAGCATACAAACTCCAAGCAGGGAGGACCTGGGACCTGAACCCTGGTCTCCTTACTGTGATGCAGCAGTGTCACCACTGCACTGCCACACTTGTTCTTTTGTTAAGGAGGATATACTAATAAGGGGTGAAAGTAAAACTAATGCAAAAGCTGCAAGTAAAGAAATAAAAAAGTAAAACTAAGTACAAAAACAGACAAAAAAAGCTCAAAAACATAAATGAAAGTCAGGAACTAATTAAAACTTAACTGTGAGGCACAACCTGTTACGTGAGGTAGTAGCAGGGGAGCTGACTGCCAGTATATTCTTTTACTTTCCAAAGCTCATACATCTTATCATGGCCATGAGGTACTAAAAAATATCTCAGCATAATTAAGCATAAACGAATAGTAGAAGAGTTTGTCTTTTAAGAAGTAAAAACTTAAGTTTTTTATCCACTGATGGTAACTAATACCAGACCTTTGTTAAGATGTAGAATGAGGAAAAACTGTTCATTTTGCAAATGACATCTTGGGTTATGGCAGTGTGATTTTGGCTACTGTGTCAGAATGCATTGCAACTTGATGGCCTCACACTTTCCCACAGTTCTATTGGAAACATTTTTAGGGGCAGATACATCTAGAGTAGGCCTGTGCATCACAGTGTATTCAGCAATGTACAGTTAAGTAAGCAAAACATGAGAATGGCCTCCTATTTCATTTTATAGAACTATGCCGATTATTCACTTATCAAAGTACGAGAATGAGGTTTACGGACTTGGCACAAGGTTTTCTCCCACTAGAAGCAAGAACTTTAAAGGTTTTGCTTAACGCAGGGAGGTATATGAAAAAGTAGCTTAGTCTTATTGTCAGTATCATTAAGAGTTTTATTTTTTAGTAATGAATAGCACATTTTCTATATATTTATTGACATTTGTTTGCTTAGCAGACACTTTTATCCAAAGTGACTAACAAAAGAGGAGAACATAATTGAGAAAATATCAGTTTGTGGGACTATTTGGGAACAAGTGTTACAGGACAAGGTCACAAAATTGATAACCAAAAGTGAAGAGCTCAGAACAAAATTCAAGTGATTTGTAATTCCTAGGATACAAAAATCTATGAGTTAACCAGAATTTAACCAAACAAGAGAGTCTTTAAACATTGCTTAAATAGATTGAGGGAGTCAGAATATTGGATGAAGGTGGGCATCTCATTCCACAAGCTAGTAGCTACACATCAGATTTCATGCCATGAACAGACGCCACCACCAGATGTCTTGCAGACAAGAGGCATATGACCTCACAAATGTCTCCATATACAGTATATACAGTAAGCGCTGACCCATTAACCACACTGTAGGCAAGAAACAAGTATCTGAGCTTAATACATGCTGGTACTGTACAGGGAGCCAATGTAGGCATCTCAAAAGAGGTGTAACATGTGGGCGCCTCAGCTGGTTGAACAACAGATGTGCCACAGCATTTTGAATCAAAAATGATAATACGAGATGCTGGTATTCCTGCAGTTGCAGTAGTCCAGACATGACAAGCAAAGAGCCTGGACCAGGAGTTGTGCTGATGCTGTATATAGAGGACATGGCCAGTGAAGGACAACTTGTCATCAGTCACCACCCCAAGATTGCAATAAGACTTGGTGGATGTTAGTTATAATGAACCAAGCATAACAGTGATGGGATGCTGAATAGACAGACAAACTGGGCTAACAAAAAGGACTGTCTACACCAGGTTGAGGCATATAGTGTGTTCCTTCATTGAGGTTGCAATATCAGTGAAACATGCAGAGATTCTAGCTGATAACATGTGATCGTCTGAAGGGAATAGGGGATACAGCTGCAGAGATACAAGAAGAGAAGCCATGGGCACAGACAATACAACCTAGTGAGGAAGTGTATAAAGTGAAGAGAAGAGAGCTCAGGACTGACTGATCCTTAGAATACATGCATGTGTTTGCCTTGTGCATCCTTTACATCTCTCCTTGCCAGGACACACAGTAGAATCTGACCAAGAATAGGTCCCAAACCACTTGGAGGAAGTATCAGTGATGGCCAAGGTCAGAGGAGGTGGCAAGAAAAGTTCTTTTGTTATGTCATTATTATTAGAGAATGTTATTCAAGAATTGAAGTAGTGCACCACTTTTTCACCAATTTCAATACTGTGCATTTCACAGGAATTCACACAATGTTCTAACTTAAAGGAGCCTGTATTAACATACAGCTACACTGGTGATATATGCTGTTCCATGGTTTCTCTTCTGCATGCTTAAAGGTTCTGCAAAAGAACTAACAAAATTAAATGCAGGGGTAATGGAGGTCACAGAAGCTTCACCCGGCCATATCTACTACTATTACAAAAAAGGTTTGGCTTGAATGGTGTTTTTTATGCAGCATCCTGTAAATTGACCAAATCAAACATTACCAGTGGATATAAGCATATGAAGAATATGGAGGAAATTTCTATGAAACTGTGGTGACATGACGGTGCAGTGGGTAAAGCTAATGTTTCATGGATCCAGTGTGCTGGTTTGAAATCCTGCATATGGTTGTGATTCTGTGTGGATTGCATATTTTCTTCATGTCTGCATGGGTTTACTTCAGATACATCAGTTTCCTCCCATATCATAAAGACATGCAAGTTTCGTTGACTAACTCCATGTAAGTGTGTGTACAATGCTGACAAGAAACAAAATTACTTGAGGTGGGGGGCTGTGTCTTAGCTATTCCATTGGTAAATGGCCCCAGAAGCTGTGTTTGTCAGGAGCTACGCAGGGATAATAAAGAGAGAGGCTTGCAAAGACATGCACGTCCTGAAGAAAGCAGATCAGATGATGACCTAAAGAAAGCAGGCTGCCTCTGCCTATACAGATGATGAACTGACCAGGAAGAATCAAATGCAACCATAACATTTTGTGCCACCTGAAATGACACATATAGCATTATTAAGCTGTATGGTCTTGGTTTACAAAGCCAAATTCTTTTTGCTTTTACAACACTAGTTATAATAACATTTATTACCTATAATACCTAGTTTGAGTGTAGCTCTTTCTTCTGCCTGTTTTTTGGCTGAGATTATAGATAAAGAAGAGAAGGTGGGAGGAATTGCTGAACGGAAGCAGTATCTCTAACCACAGAGTGGTAAGTGTATGGGATTTGTGGGATTTCTATTAGGGTCTACACAATAAAGAATATAAAAGGGAAAATAGAGTCACCATAGTACCCGACCATAACAAAAAAAGTCCATTAGCCACATTCTGTATCTCCATGCAAGCTTAAGTATAAAATAACATTGGTCAGTGAATAAAACTGGTTGCACAGTTTCTGGTCTTGAGCAGGAAGCTGAGGTATGCAAATGTTTCGAGATACGTAGAAACTAGACACAAAACAGATCAACCACAAAAGTAACAGAAGAAAAGAAGTGTTAGGAAACACAGAGGGCATGTGGCAGGCATCCTAGATATTTGATATTTAGTTGTTGTCACTTAGGCCAGTAAGGGTGACAGTTGACTATGCGTTGGTTTAGGGCAGCAGAATAAGAAAAAAATCTGTGAAATGCAGTGTGCCACAATGTTCATTCTGGCACTTGACATAATATTTATCTCTGCAATATGCCCTGATTATTCAAGGTGTTTGGGGTTATTACTTATCTGCCCATAAGAGCATGGGGTGTCCTTTATGTATTCCAGTGTCTTCCCTCATCCTTAAAAACAACATGTCTGCTGGACTGATTGGCTAATCTATATTTTTCCTATAGGTATGTGTGCCCTGTGATGCAGGATTGGCTCCTGTCTTTAAACTAATGCTACCAGGATGGGTAAATACAGAAAATGGATGTGCTCAGAAATGAATCAATGAGTGGATAAAAAAATTAATATTAATTCATTTCTTTTTTATTTCAGATTTAAAACATTGGTGAGAAATATGTCTTTTATTGTGATAAGCGTGAAGTGTAAGCCCTATTCTTCTTTTCTGAATTTAATTGTACATCCTGTTCAGAATGCAAGTGAAATAATATCTTTTGAGGAAAGCAGAGTGATGCCGACTTCAGCTATTACTTATTCGGGAAGTCATCATTAATATTGGAGCCTAGAGCACATTAGGCAGGACACTAGAGAGAATACAGATAATGTGAGATATTAATATGCTACATATTCTATGTTCAGTTTACAACAAACACACATAAAGTGGGAAATTAGATGAAAAGCTTTATGTAAAATAAGGCAAAGGGCAGTGCTGTGATCCCCATTTGTATACATTTCAAAGGCTAAAGGGACAGTCTTACTTATAATGAAGAACTGCAACTCTCCTGAGTTATATATGCCATATGCAAAAAACTTTCTTTGCAACAATTTTAAGATTTTGAATTTCTGGTGCTATTAGCACTATAAAAACTTTTTGGCTTCCGCAGATCAGCAATCCTGTTATACATCCTCAGTGCTAATGATTCACAATCTCTCACAGTTCACAATTAATTATCACCTAATAATTACCAGTATGCTCCTGCTGCATTTGCACTCATTTAAATATCACTTTGGGCAAAATATGCTACAGTTTAACATATTTTTTGAATGAAAAATTATACTTCCATCAGGACCACTTTCTTTACAATTAATGGAAACTTGACCCATGCTGTGATGGTGCCTGCCTTGTGTTTTGCTCAATACTTCCAGGCTAAGCTACAACCCCTATGATCAGGAATTGGATTAGGAAAGTTTTAGTGTAGTGCTGTGGAACCAAACATAACTGTCGGGCCTCTTTTGCTTTGTATAAAACTTAAAGTGACATAAAGCATATAGGAGGCAAAAGCACCTTAAGGCTGCAGGTATCAAATAATGACTTGAGGACACACTTTGTTTACCTGAAGGACGTGAAAAGGAGAGAGCGAACCACAGCACCCTTGGAATGAACAGATAATAATCTGGAGATATGAAAAGGAGTAAAATCAAGTCACCAAGCTGAAAGACATATAATGGATTGACCAGTGGGTCTACTGATTTTTACTCTTACCAAGTACTTTAAACAATAATAATTAATGTAAAAAAAGCAATTTGTGTTCATTTAAAGAGGTTGAAAGAGGCCAGATTTGCAAAGACGTCTCAGAAGAAAGAGAGAGACAGACTGAGCAATTGTCTTTTCAATCCAAAGCTTGACTAATACATGGGCTTCTGTTTGTTATTGCTTCCACCTAAACACGTGCAATAGTGAGTTCCAAGAGCAGTGTGTTTGCGAGTGCATGCACATGTTGTGAAGAAAACACATAGACACAGATTAAGGGTTGGGGATCCGTCCCCGTTTACTATGTGGTCCGATAGAGGTCAAGTACAACGGGTCAGGTTTTGTAAAAAAAAAAAAACAGTTGACAAATAATGGCGTACAAACGGAGCAATTTACGGGATCTGAAGAGGAAGTAAACTGCAGGAAGGGTGACGTCGATAGTCTTTGATGGAGGAGATGTCATCAGAGAGCGACCAGAGGTGAAGTCATCAGGGCAATACGGGAGTAATATGGAAGTTCTTCGGATGTCGGGACGATGTTTTTGCGACAGTTTCAAGGTGCCATATTCTTTTGTTCTTTGCTTTTTCTGGTGAAATAAAGAGAGAAGCATTAATACATTGGCTTAGTTCCCCATCCTGTGTGTTTCTGCGCCTCATCGGGCCCTTTAGCTGCCCCCTATCGCTCGTGTGTGACAATGTGTAAGTGCAGACAATTTTGGACAGAAAACTATGCATATAGAGGGGTGTCTTTAACAGGGAAGCCTGTAGGGCACAAATAAAGAACAGCTATGTTATTTCTCACAAATGATTATTTTAGTTTACCCAACCTCCATTTTATCTTTACTAAAGTATAAAAAAAATATTTATAAACATTATTACTTGAACACAATGGCTTCCAACATTGTTAACATTCGCTAAATAAGTTTGATTCTTGAACACTTTTGGTTATAGAGTATTGATCCTCTGGACTTTGTCACTTATATGATGCCTTTAATGGTCATTTACCTGCCCTTCATATTATCCAAAAATTGTTTAAAATGTTGGAAGCCTTTGTGCTCAATTAACAATATTGGAAGACATTGTGCTAAAATAATAATGTTTTAAAAAATGTATTTTAGCAAAGATAATATCTCTGTGAAACGGAGGTTGGGTAAACTAAAATATAACTATTTGTGAGAAATAAACCCAGTTGTTCTTTATTTGCATTGCAGCCTGTTTTGTATAATTGTGATTTTTTTTTTTTTTTGATTAATTGATGATTATTAAGCCCGTAGGGGATCCTTCTTCTAGGAGATAAGTGGTAGGTGACCATTGCTTTGGTTAAGTCGTATCCAAATGGCATCACAAAGAACACATACAGTACTTTAAGACCAAAGTAATATAGTGAGAATGTTAACCTATACTGCTTTGGATGTAAACTTGAACATAAAATGAATGTTTATTTTTATGATAGTCACAAGGCTACCATTGTGATGGAAAAGTTAATAGGATTCATTGTAAAAAAAATCAAACCACATGGTATCAAAATTCATGAAAAACAATATCCCTGTATAAATTCAGTTCTCTTGTATTAATAACTTTTTTTAGCTCATGATGTGGAAGAGTTTAGGCAAGTGCTATGTAATCCATACTGCCTCACCTTAGGAACCAGAGATGATTCTCTTTTTTAGGTGTGATACATCCAAATGGTGGTGTTCTTATTCAAAAATTGAGCTTATAACCCAGAGGAGGGAAATCCCTGCCATTGGGTGAGACACAAAAGTTAGGACAGGAAAGAGAAATCTCAGGTGTCTGACCCAAGTAACTGTGCTATTTGATGTTGAAATGTCATCCACCAAGTAAAGAAATTTCCAGACAGTTGACTCAAGTCAAGAATCAGTAATCACTCTTTAAAAGGACACCTGAGCGAAAAAAAGAAAGGTAAGGAGTTTGTGAGTAGGGCTATTTATTTCTATGGGTGTATCCTTTTAAATGATGTTTGTACCAACTCTCCTTAATCTGGTTTATCTTAAATTAGTAGTAACTGATTATAGAATTGCTGCATACAAAAATAGCTGATTTAGTGTTTTAATCCCCAAATTCAGCCAGTAGGAGAAGTTCTTACAGTTAACAAGGTCTCTGCTTTATTATTTAACCTTTTAGTGGTGCCTCACACTTCCACTGACCTTTGTTTTCTTCCTTCCTCTTTCTTTTTTTTTTGTTTTCTGTTTGCCATTTTGTCAGATAAAAAGATGTGTACGCAAAAAGAACCACTAAACTGCGGGCATACTCTCACGTCTCTTTCGTCTTTGGTTCCTGCTTTACTTTTAATGCTGCCAGATTAGGCTCCTAATCTCCAATATGATTTTCACAGGCTACTAGATTGCATTTTAACAGTGTTGCCCTTTAGCTACCCTCTTTTTTACAATGACATTATGAATGGAAATGTGTTAACTACAAGGTGTATGTGCTTGAAGAAACCTAGCGGGCAACTTCTGAGTGATTTAATTATTATTTTGCTGAGATATTGATTAGCCCAAATACTTAGCTTGAAAGAAGTAGATAATTTAAAACTGCATGCTTCTTTAGCAGGAATTAAACATAGCATTAAAATAAAAATAAAATTAAACATTTACCACAAACTGTTGAAAAGCATAAAACAAATACTGTACCTGATTGTTTTATTGGCTTTTACTAATACATCCACCAGTAAAAATAAATACTTGTGCTTTTGAAGGACTGGGTTGATGTGAGCAAAAAACTTCAGTGACATTACCCTGTGAGCACTAAGTAATATTATGAAATATTAATCTTCTAGTAAGTTTTACACATTACAGAACACATTTATATATATTAAGTGCAATGTTTATTTAAACTATTAAAGTACATGCAATTAATAATTAATTGATTTATTGATAAAAGTGAATAGATATGTTGTATGTTTCTTATGATTGTGTATTTAAAAAACTGCATGTACAACATGATTATTATAAATTTGTATTGACATCAAAGCCTAAATGGAAAATTTCTGGCCTCATTGCATTATGGAGTTGCAAAAAATGACTGCCAGCAGCAAATGTATTTCATTGTTTTAATAAAAAATGTTTCTCATTATCAAATCTGCCTAATGTACTACAACCTAACCATCAAAGACAGAAATCAATTTCAGATTCAGAAACACTTATTTGTCAAGAAAGACAGCAACAATACAACAAAATAAATAAAAAAAGAAAATAATAGGCAGCAACCCCAGTGAAAAGTTTTTAGCCACTTGTGAAAATGCTAGCGACAGAGAAGAAGGATTAAAAAAACATGTTAAGTTTTACCAGTTAGCATATATTGTCATTAGTATAACAGACAGGCTTCTGCTTTTCAAACCTAAGATCTCTGACCAACTGCTGCCTTGTTCTAGAACTTTAAACACCCATCAAGCAAGATGCCTTTGTCATTAAAGACAATGCAACATAAGAGCCATTTTTCTATTTTTCCATTTCTTATTATAATGGCTTTAATATCACTATTGAAGAACCCTTTCAGTTTTAATGTTCATCTACCTGTGTTTCATGTGGCTGCTGACATGACACACAATGCCTAAAACAATCTGAGTACTGAAAAATAAATTCAGCTACACACGTCCCTTTGGGCAACATCCAACCAGCTATATGTCTGTGGTCCCACTAGGTTATAATAGAGTTCAGAATCAAAATGTTGTGAATGCAACAGCTTCCCATACCCAACATGCTTAACTCATGTCTCTTTGATACAAAGCAATTAAGCAGCCAGTACTGTAGTGTAATTTCTGTCAATATTTAAATGTGAACTTTCCATACTTACAAATAAAAGCTTTAATGTATAACAATTGTGACACCAGAGGGCGCTGTCGCTCCTCCAAACCCACAGTCAACACGTCCAGACACCAGGCAAAAGTACCAGAAATAATTTTAATTTCTTCAATAATTTGCACAAAGCACCTCCACCTCCACAATACACCATAAATCACACTAATCAATACAATAAATACTCCTCTCCTCCCAGCAGCTCTTTCATACGCGCTCTTTTCGCTGGGTTTCCCATTGTTCTTTATATAGTCCGTGACCCGGAAGTGCTCCTGTCCTTCAGTCCAAGTGATCCAATAGCACTTCTGGGTCAGATGAAGATTCATATTTTTCTTCAGCCCGAAAGTACTTCAGTTCTTCCATCCCTGTGACTTGGGAGTACTATAGGGAAAATAGAAATATCCGTGTCTCCCTGCAGCGTCACCTGATGGCACCCATGGTACCCAGCAGGGCTGTGAAGTAAAACTCCATCTCCCATGATGCCCTGTGGGAATCCGGGTCACCTCCATGCTGCAGGGAGGACTCCATCTAGCGGCCTGGATATGTTGGCCAGGATAAGCTGCCGGCCATCTCTCACAGTTCTCCCCCCTCAGCACAGTGTGGCGTAGCGTCCAGCCCCGCGAGGATCGTCTTCCTCCGGGAGGTGCCATTGGCTGTGGCCAGACCATGGCTTTGCCCTGAAAAGCAATCACAGGAGAACCGTGGGGAGACATTGTACTTATCACTTATTTTAAATTCCTCTCCGGTTCTCCGTGGACAATTTCGCCATATATGGCCCAGCCGGCGACATTCATAGCACAGCTACCTCCCTCCTGATATTCTCCCCCTGCGAGACTGAAAACAGGATGGGAACACTGGCCCCGCCCCTTTAGCATCTAAGGATGGGCCATCAGCCGCACATGAGCTCACAGCTCCACACTCTATATTATCAGGACACCCCCGTTTCTCTTTCTGGATCTCCTTTTTAATCTGGGGCTTTTCCACAGTCTGAGTCTCTCAATGTGTAAAAGAGTGACCCATGCCTGTTTGCACCCCTTTCGATTTACAGATGACCAGTGTCAATGTCTTTAGGATCGCCTCATTTCAGGTGGCAGCATTATCCCGCTGCTCCGGTTCGTTCACTCCTTCAATCGAACACTCGGTTATCACTCCAAACTCTTTTGTAGGGCCCGAGGTTACTTGGCACCCGCTACTAATTAATTGCAGGCCCGTTTCACTCTGCGTCCCTGTTTCATGTACAGTACCAGTAACCCTTACCTGTACCGCCGAATTAACCATTTCTGGAAGCTCTCGTCCAAATTGGCTCAGGTATTCATCCAGACTTTTAAAAGGCGCTTCGGCTGCTGCTCCCAGCTCCTCCACAATCTTCTTAATCGAAGTCATGATCTGGAAAAAACGATGTACGGGCTGGAGAAGTTTTTACAGCTCCCGTACATCCATATTATTATTTAAATCGGCCGGAGGTAGGCTCGAGCCATCATCAGTCCTACCTCCCGACCATGAGCCAGTGACAACGCCCATTTCCAGCGCATGCTCCATTGGGTTTCGCTCACATTTTTGGGATTTGTAGTTTTCAATTATAGAGGTCCGCGGTGTCGCCATCGGCTGACTGCGATCTGCCTGTTTTATTTATCGGTGGACCGATCAGTCATGTCCCGGACCTCCTTACCTTTATGTGGGGTGAGCGATGCCTCGCTCGCCTCCCCCTTCCCCTTCGGAAAGACCAAGTCCATCATTTCATGGGCGAAGTAGAACGAAGCAGGATGTTGACCTTCTCCTTCCCAGAACACCTCGGGGTAGGTCATGTGTCCCTTGTCGGCAAACTGCAGGTGGAAGTCCTCATCGCTCGTACGATCCTGTGTGAGCGCACTACCGTCTTCGGGATTATATTCTGCTTCCCGCAGAACCTCCAGATGATCTTCTACGAGGTATGAGCACAGGACAAAGTGCATTACTTTAAAAATGTTCTCAATTCTTTCCCCGACACATACCTTGTCTTGGACACCATCCTCCAGAAGTTTCTCCCGAGGCGCGTAGCTGCTCCGCGTCTCATCTTGAATACAGGCAACGTTGAGCACTTGACCTCCCCTTGTGTTGTCGATCTGCTTCCCTTTTTTTTTCCCCATGATGGACTGGTAAATGGATTCGGTGGATTCCTGTGTGTCGTGACGCTGTCTGTTGGGTTGTGTGCACAGAAAATTTTTTCTTTTCAGGTTTTCTGCCAAACAGACGGTTAGAAAATCCTGCTGACTACGCCACTGTGACACCAGAGGGCGCTGTCGTTCCTCCAAACCCACAGTCAACACGTCCAGACACCAGGTAAAAGTACCAAAAATAATTCTAATCTCTTCAATAATGTGCACAAAACACCTCTACCTCCACAATACACCATAAATCACAATAATCAATACAATAAATCCTCCTCTCCTCCCAGCAGCTCTGTCCCACTCCATCCCAACTCTGGCCCTTCTTGCTACTTTTGCCATCGTCCTTTATATAGTCTGTGACTCGGAAGTGCTCCTGTCCTTCAGTCCACGTAATCCAATATCACTTCCGGGTCAGCTGAAGATTCATGTTTTTCTTCAGCCCAGAAGTACTTCAGTTCTTCCGTCCCTGTGACTTGGGAGTACTTCAAGGCTATAGGGAAAACAGAAATCCCAGCGTCTCCCTCAGCGTCACCTGATGGCACCTACGGTACCCAGCAGGGCTGTGAAGTAAAACTCCATCTCCCACAATGCCCTGCGGGAATCCGGGGCACCTCCATGCTGCAAAACAGTAAAAATATTAATTATATTAACAAAAAATCTAAAAAATCATGTACTGTACGGTACCAATTTATACATTAGATCTAATATATTAAAACATAAGTATTTTTAATATGTATTTTTTATTTTTTTTTAAAGGATCTGCCTATGGCCTTTCCAGACATTTCATGTTTTTAATAGTTGACTTTCAGAAGCAGGACCATAGTTATTTTGGCAGGGAATGGATTTCTTGACTGATTTCTTCGTGATGTGCACTAAAGTATAACAAGTTGTGTGTTTCAGCGCCTTTATGAACCTTAGAGGAAAAACTGTAAGTATGCAATGTTCATTGTGCAGTTATGTTACAGTGTAATAATGGAATAGCCACTCTAAGATAATAAGTACTTTTTTTTTATTGATTGAATTACGATGCACTGCACTTTAATTTGGACACTGTGATTTTCTGGATTTGTAATAAAAACACCAATTCACTTTATGCACCGACCCTTCCTGCTGCATGTGTGTCCTCATAATTCTGACTCATCTCTCGGAGATAGCAGGTTTAAGAAACCCCTGGATGCGACAGGAGCATGGAGCCAACCCCCACTGTCACACTGCAGAGATTCATCTTTAGTACAGTTGGCAAAATCACATATATGTCAGATCCCTAGTGACATTAGCCACAGCTAGGTTTCAGTCCTAGGTGGAGGTGAACTGCATTAGAAATTAATAGTGGGCATCATTTTGTTCAAAATGGTGTCAGTAGTGAAATGCCCTTCACTGAGGTTGACAGATTTAAGGTGGGGAGAGTTTCAGGGTTGAGATTGTTAAGGTTCAGGGACAGCAATGGCCCCACAGATAACAGCAAGGCCAGCCGCCTTTAGTGCAGCTGGTCATTATGAGACTGGATACAATGAAAAGGCATCAAACACTGCAGCTCCCTGGGTCTTGGATGGCAAGCCTGTCAGTTAATCAGCCTATAATATAACAAGCCACAATCATTTCCAAAAGCACAATCATGAGCCTCCCTGAGAGAAAGATCAATCTACATAGCATAGAGATTAAAGCAAGTAAAAAGTTATGCATAGCCCAAAACATGCAGCTAAATTGCCAGTTCACAATGCCAGCCAAATCCTTTTTGATAATACAGAAATATGTATAATACATGCATGAGTATAATCATAGAGAGATTGGAAAGTAGCTTCAGGGATAAAAATCAAATCAAACATTATGTGGTATGCTATTATTTGAAACCTCTGGCATAACAACATTTTTGATCTTTTTTTGATCTATAGATGTATTTTAGTACAAAAGAAGACTATAATTTATTACTTTGCATATAGGCACAGTTAATGTTGATGGCTGATGTAATTCATTATAGAAACACTCCATTTATATCCTGTAAGGGGAAAGATGAGTCCAGACATGCCTGGAGTTACTGGTAATGGCTTCTGGATAATCTAGCCAGCACGAAAGCAGTTATTATATTAAGATTCCAAAGCTCAAACTCTAAGTAACATGCATTTTTTTTCTTACATTCAACAGCAGATTTTGCAATTTTCTCCCATTTTTAGGAATAATATGTGAAACACAATAAAACATATCAAAACTCTGAAAAAAGCAGAAGAAGAGGCAAATAAATTTGCAGTTCTTTTTTGTAGAATTAGCTTGCCATACCAATATATATCAGTATATTTTAAAACAGTTTATTTCTATTTGTTTGTGAAAGATGCAGCATAATAAGGGACAACAGTATTCTCCTACAGTCCATGCTGTCAAGATAATACCATTCACCCAATAATATGAACATGACTGTATCTGTATTAAAATGTGCCCTATAATGTCCTGGCATCATACCCATGTCCAATACATGCCTGGCACAAACCACAGTCTGACCCTGATTTCAATCATTTTGAAAGGAGCCAAGTGAAGTTCCAACTAGAGCAGGTGTTGCATTAAACAAAGTGGAAACCTGATCCAGGAAAGTATGGTTATCAGTTAAAATAATATTTATGTCAAAGTGCATTTTTACCATTTGTATTCTAAAAATAAAATATTCAATAGGAAGCTTCCTGTCTTTGCACATTCAAATCAATTCCTTTCATCAATTCCTTTGTAAGTTTCATATATACTATAACAATTATAGTTAATGCATTTTACATCCATTTTGAAAATTATTTCACTTAACTCCATGTTGTGGGGTACAAAATTGTGTAAATTGTGTTAGGTATTTTCATTATAGTTTGCTCAAGCCAAACAAGATTAATTCAAATGCAGGACACTTGTATAGGCATTTTAACATCAAAAGCATATCCTCTTCCCGAATTATACCTCACTTTTAAAACAGTTGATCAAACAAATTGCTAAACTGGTTTATAGCCTGGGAAAGAAAGGCATGCTGATACCTCAGGCTATTGATTACTTTATGACCTAAGAATGGATGGACATTGGGGACAACATATTGTTAAAGTAGTTTACAGCCTTGGAAAGGAAGACATGCCAGTAGGTACTAGGCAACATCAAAAAACTTTATTATTTGGAAATAACGATAGATTAAAGAGTTTGAGCAAAATGTATCCACCATATTGACAGCTAGCCAATCAGATGTATGCAACAATCATGTGTTGTGAAACCCCCCACATGAAATATTATAATAAATATGCCTTGTCTGAAGAGCGACATTAGGGAAGAAGAAGAGGAAGGGAAGAAGAGAACAGAATGACATCAGAGGAGGGCGAGAGCAACATCAGAGGAGGGTGAGAGTGACATCAGAAGAGGGTGCCAGCAACATGAGTTTATTTCCATCTGATCATCAAAAAAGCATCTAATAAATAACTACGAGTGCTAGATCAGAAGCTGCCTAGGACATTCATCCTCGTCATCTTTACTTTTTTGTAAGTTTTTTTCTAAAGACTATATATATATATACAGTATATATCCAGACTTTGCTATCCACATTTTCTGTTATTCTTTGTTCTATTTGGTATTATTATTCATGTAATAAATACCACACTGCTTTTAGCTTTTTATACTTTGTCTTCATATTTAGAGTGACTGAAGTAATAAAGTAAATTTCTTTGAGTACCTGGAGAAGTGAGGAAGTGCCATATGAT
This sequence comes from Polypterus bichir lapradei, assembly GCA_026402145.1. Lineage (NCBI taxonomy): Eukaryota > Metazoa > Chordata > Cladistia > Polypteriformes > Polypteridae > Polypterus > Polypterus bichir. The sequence continues at coordinate 1,286,550 of JANRMT010062809.1, read as the reverse complement.
CGAAGCTGCAAGATTTATCAAGCTGCAGATGAAATGCTCTGTCCAGTAATGAACAGTTCGTTAAAGTAAAACATTCACTTGTTGATAAATGGCCTATAGCCGGGAATGTTGAGTCTTTGTATGTTTGAATATATTCTTGAAGACCAAAGGTAATATTTAGGCCTGGAAAATATCTAAGACATTGCAAGTTGTTCAAGCCTATTTTAAGTAAGTCTCTTGGAGTACTAGTGAAAGCTGACTGTGCATGTGTTACGGTACTTGTGCGGGTTAAAGTGCTAGGGTATAATGTGCATGTGTATACGTCTTTCATACGGTACTTTGGTGTTTAGAGTAATGACAAACAACACAAGGCAAAACCCAGAACACACTACAGAGAGAGATTATATGTCTCAACTGAACTTGGAGCAGTTGGATAAACTAATGAGGCATTAGGAGATATTGCCAAAGACAAGGTGACATGGCCAAACCACCACTACTGCAGCTCACATGATGATAAGCAGAGTGAAAATGTGATGGTAATATAATCTGGATTTTTCATTATTAAATGTGTTTCCTTAAAACAAAGCTCTTACATTAATGTAAAATGTGTCTGTTTCTTTGATAAGAACAATAGAACAACACTCCACTTGGTACGTGATGTGAACTATATTCCAGGTATATCCCGCACATGGTACATAGGAAACCACCGTTAAAAGAAATGTTGAGGTACATCAGTTAAGATAATACAATATAGCAATGTTGGAGACACAGTTAAGCAATTATTCACATCTGAATTTTGGAGCTTTAGGATCAAAGAGATAAGTAACTGAATCTCAAGAATAATAAAAGCCAATTCTGTGCAAGGATTCAGAAAATGAGGTGTGGTCTAATGCGAAAGAAAACCTCACCAAAGAACATGTGGATGTGTCATAACCAGGGATAGACCTGATATTTGAACTTTGTTATATCTTCCAGAATAGTGAACTAGTAATTAATTAAATGATTAATTTATTAGTGTGTGTGTGATATGTTGAATTATTGGGGTGTCAGTGACATTAAACTGCAGTGTTAATTTTTCACTTGTGACATAGATTTGAATTTTTCTTACAGAAAAAAATGCAAAAATAAAACAACAAAAAAAAGTTTATATTTAGTTTCTGAAATGTTAGACCCCAAATGCGCAACTTTCTGAGAGACCTATTCGTACTGGGCTATAAAGACTTTAAAGCCAGTATGTAGCTGCTATTCATTTTTATAATATTGCATCTGTCTAATAAATTAATATTTATTCATTTTAACTATTTATGAGGATATATAGCCCTGCGGTGGGTTGGCGCCCTGCCCGGGGTTTGTTTCCTGCCTTGCGCCCTGTGTTGGCTGGGATTGCCTCCAGCAGACCCCTGTGACCCTGTGGTTAGGATATAGCGGGTTGGATAATGGATGGATGGATGATGATATATATCAGGAAAGGGAATGCCAATATCACAGACTGGCATGTGGCTTTGAAATGCAAATGTACTAATTCTCGGACTCTCGCAGTGTGTCAAGGTGATGCGAACTGCGTTATGCCAAATTTAAAAACTTTAAAATTAAAATATTTGTCACCATTGTTAAAGGTAGTATACAAATAAGGCACTGGATGTGTGTTTCTTTTGTAAGTGTGATTTTTTTGTAACTTGCTTTGGATAAAAGTGTCTGCTAAGCAAATAAATATAAATGTGTGTGTAAATCTAAAGGTTTATACGTATCTTTTTTGTATTGTTATTTTTTAATGTTAACAGAAAAAATGCTCTGACTAAGTCATTGATAAATTGTAGCCCCTTCAACCATGCAAGGTCTGTTGAAACATTCTTTTTATTTTGTAGTCACTTTCCCTTAGTGTACTGCCATATTTTTGCTGATGGTCGTGCCTGGGGACCAATTTGGCTTTAACTGTTAACATCCCTTGTGTTTCTTAGAGTGGAGGGAGGATAACTGGAGCATCTTGGGAAACACCTACACAGACATGAAATTCAGGTATAAGCTCCGACACCACACACATGATAACAAGGCTTGCTACAGAGCCCAGTCTCCTGAAGGTATTAGGCAGTTGTGCTAACAATGGTGCCACGCCTGCTTAAGAAAAAATATTTTATGTTTATATTTGTGTAAATTTATATCCATAGTATAGGTTTAGTTTAGCTATAAGCAATGTTACATTTGTAAATCTGTGTACAGCTCGTATCTTGTGTAGTAAAGATAAACTAAAAATGTTTTAGAATAGAGCTTACTGTGCATGTATTGAATTGTACAGATATTTTATTTATATGAAGCTGATTTCTCATGTTGTTGGTAGCCTTATTTATATGTGGTTTTTCAGATGTATTTTTCCTGTCATTGTCACTTAGCAACAAAGTACCTTTATTGTTGTTGTGGTGGCTATCAAGTGGAGCAGCAACTGCAGGAAGCCAGACATAAGATAGTAAGACAGAAGGGACTACTGGTTTGTCTAAGTTATATTAACTTCAAGGTTTGACTGAAGTAATCATACACAGTGCTTATATGGGAACAAATCTTTATATTGGACCATTTGTTTTTGCTTAATAAAATTGCCATTTGAATGACAGTAAATGGATTTGTCTAATACTTAAGTTATTTCAAAGAATGATTTAATTGCTTTCTAGCACATTAACCCAGGTGAAACTGGAGAGTCCAGTGTTCCTCAACCTTGAATTCAGCCAAGCCTGTTTGAGAATATTATGTTCTGTTATAAAATATGTTTTAAATTATCTGCACACTTGTTTTATAATGTTTCAATTTTCACTTCTTTTTTGTTTAAATTCAGTAATATTATGTTATTTTACATATATAGTTAAAACTGCCATCTCACAGTTAACCATTTATAGAATTAACAAAATGTAAGAGACAGTTAATTATTGGGAGGGCTAAAAGTTATGTGTTTAGCTTGTATTTTAGTGTTTGGTCTATGGTTCAATTAAAATGTCAGTTTACAAAATCAAATTCAGCAATAGTTGAAATACATTTCTGGAGGAGAAAATATTTGCTAATAAGTGCAATTTAAAAAACTAATAAATCAAGAAGAAACTGTCATGCATGTATCACCTTCCAGGTCTTCTGAGGCAAGCGCTACCATTCCGGGACACCAGGGAGTGCGGTCACAAAATTGTTGTATCGCTATTATCACCCACAGCTGCGAGAAGACACCCACTGAGGGCAACTGACCATGCCCCTTTAAGTCAAGGAGATACTGTATAAAAGCGCTCCCGAGAAGTGTCATCTCATTCAGGAGATAAGTGTACCACCTTACAGAACACCGATATTATGAAAATACCACTATCCAGAGCCTATCACTGTGAAGCCAATGGCTAAAACCTTAAAACTTGGTAACTGTGCTATCACATGCCTATTGTTTTCAGTTTTTTGTTTCAAGTAAAATTGGTGGGCCGGCTGGCACCCCAACCTTCCATTTGAGTCCTGTCCTTCCATCGACCGATAACAAAACATATAATTACTAAAATCTGCTTGCATTTAGAGTTTTTTTTTAAATAAAGAAAACTTTTTTTCAAATAGGCACACATTAATTTTTGTTCATACTAAACAATGCAGCTGTAATGTAAATATTTAAGGGCAAAGTTGAATTTAATTAATACTTGCAGACTTAGAATGGCAATCATATTTTTTTCTCTATTATTGCGTGTTTCTTTTCAATTTGGTTGTTACTGTAGCATTTAAAGATTTTAGTATAATTCACCTCAACATATACACTTCCAGATAGACAGTGTTTGCTTATTATAATCTAACTTTATAAACTCCTAGAACATGTTTTTGTGCATTGAATTTTTAAGAGTTCTGAAAAATGTTATCTTTATTCTTTCAATGCCATTTTGCCTCTGGTGGTAGTAAAGTCAACAGCTATTTGTGTTGAACATTGCATGACCATGCTCGTATTGTTTATGGTTGCTAAGTCCATTGACATATTATATCATTTAATCCTGCCTAAATAATGGCACAGTCTTCTGCCATTAGAATATCTGATATGCATCAAAGTAAAGACAACTTCATTCTTAGATAGTTAGGGGTAGTAAGTTAGTATTGGAACCTTTTGCTTGTTTTTTGATCATGTTTCATCTTCTTGTATGTTGTACTTAACGACCAACACTTTATTTTCTCCTGATCCAACACGTTCACCTTTGCCTTTTTCCAATAATGTTTTTCATCTCCTATCATCCTCCTCTAACATCATAATATTGTTCAATATATTCATTGATTTTTTTAAATTATGAAACTGCTTGCTCCATTCTAGGCTTCCGTAGAACCAGGGACTAACCCAACGGCATCAGTTAGTTCAAAATAAAATATGAATGTTTTCTGGGCATGGAAAATTATAAAAAAATTTCTTTGAGGTGTCTATCTTAATAAAACTATGATCAAAAAGTAGCAGACAGTAAAGATGATGCATAAGTAATAAGTAAAGATAAATTAAGGTAAATTAAATGATACTGTAGTTTCTAGATTATGGTGCAAGCAAACCTTTATTCAAACAGACTAAAATAAATTATTTACTTGGGAAAAAATATAAGTTGGTAATTTATCATAGAAAGGATTTTAGGGACACCTCTCCTCAAAACATACTGTACATCTCATACCTGCACAGATTATTTTAATGTGGACTCACATTAAATGTCTAACTTATGTTGATACTTTAGCTGGACTATTTTTACACCTAGCAGACTTTGAGCATATACAGTTCTCAGTTCTGAATGCACTTGCATCCAGATCTAACATGCTCTACTTTCTATCAGTCTTTCAGATTTCATCCAGGTATATATATGTACGAGGTCTCACTCACTCATGCCAAGCGACTGGAGAGGTTAGTGAGCTCTTACGTGTGGAAGTGGACTTCCAAAATGCCTCAGCAGCGTTGGACTCTACAGCGACGAAATACTGTCACTGCCCATTCCTAGCTTGGTTGAGGAGTTCAAATGCGCAAAGGTGAGGCTGGAAATGTCACTCACGGACTCCCGGGATCCCATAGTGAGAGGCGCTGCTCCCACCCTAGCAACAGGGAGGAAGTGGACCCCAGCCGCAGCTGTGCTACAGGCCAAATCTGCTCTTCTCCATCGTGATGTGGTGGGCCATGTCCAACAGGGCAGAGGAGGCTTTGGTCTTGGAGCGGTAATACCTCTCTGGCAACAGGCATCTGCAACCGAACATCGAAACATGGTGGTGGAGGAGGTGCGTCGACAGGAGGAAGCAGCCAGACGTGCCAGAGCTGTAGCGCAGGCCAAGCAGGGCCGCTGGATGAAGTGGGAGGGTGTTGAAAAGAGGCTGAGCTTCATCTTCCGAGCCAAATATGATGTGCTGCCTTCCCCCATAAATCTGCAGCTGTGGTTTGAAAAGGACCCATCTTGCCCCCTGTGTACAGTCTCAGCAACACTCAAGCACATCCTGGTTGGTTGTAGGACTAGCCTAACTTAAGGCTGATACACATGGAGACACAACCAGGTCCTCAGGTGCCTAGCTGAGAAAGTTGAGTGCAAGAGAGAATCCATCAATGCCCTACCTTTCACCAACCAGGAGGTGCGCCATTACCCACCAGCAATTGTCCGGGAGGGGGACAAGCAGAAGACTAGCCCTTCAACCCCAGATCTGGGACTGCTGAAGGTAGCCAGGGATTGGCGGATGCAAGCTGACTTGGATCAGAGGCTCATCTTCCCTACAGAGATCGTAACAACTACTCTGCGACCAGACCTTGTCCTTTGGTCTAACTGCGGAAAACTTGCTTACGTCATCAAGCTGACGGTACCGTGGGAGGATGCCATTGAGGAAGCCTTTGAACATAAGAAGCTGCGGTATGCCAACTTAGCAGCTGAGGCGGAGGACAGAGGCTGGAAGATCAAGGTGCACCCGGTGGAGGTGGGGTGTAGGGGCTTTGTGGCCAGTATAACAGCGAAGCTCCTTAGAGAGGTTGGAGTTAGGGGACAGGCCCATTGACAGGCTATCAGAGAATTGGCTAACACTGCTGAGAGGACTAGTCACTGGCTATGGCTGAAGAGGGATGATATCACTTGGGCAGCTAAGGCGATCAGCTAAACTCGAGACACACGCCCAGGCTTGATCAACCTGTGGTGGGCCTGCCTCAGCAGAGGGTGTCTTGTGATAAATGGCCGAAACACCCTGTGAAGTTGAGGCACACAACTGACGATGTGTCCTGCTGGTAAAGCCTACTGGCTGCCATCTCTCATAGCAGCCATCCTTCAAGATTTCCCCCCATTAGAAGCGATGCAAATATCAGGGATTGTAACATCTATTCCTTTCAATTAATCACTGACACCTATGGTCTGAAGAATCCTGCCTCATTCTTGATTGACCTAGCTAAGAAAGAAACTCAGTTTCCAGTCTCAGGCAGTAGCACAGAGAAAAATGTGCAGGCAGGAAAACAAGCTTAATAAATTTTAATCTTTAAGCATTATTTAAATATCAAATGTCATAAATAAAAGAAAACAAAGTCTGGCAATTCACACTATACAATTTGGATCATCCTATAGTTTTTCAAGCAGGCAAAGGTCAGCAGCACATCCAATATGTATGCTGGTGTCCAGGTGGTGCAGTTGCTTGAAGTCTTGTCAGTGTGCTTTACTTAACCCCTCGTCTCTGATCAGCTCATTTGTTAATTTTATACAAATGCACTTACTATAAGTATTGTCCTGTCTCTAAGGCAACTTTGCTCATAGAATAAAATCTCTAAAATGAACTGCTTTCAGAGCTCATGCTTGGGCTTTAGGAGTACAAGATTATAGCATGTTATGCTTACATACCTTAGAAATAGCATGGCATGCTTGCATAACTTTGAAAAAGCCTATTAAGCTATACACTGCATATATGCTTTGTGGTTAGCAGTTCTGCTAATACATTTGATTTAAACAAGTTCTTATCGCTTATCAGCAAGAACATGCACAGCCAAGCAACATCCTACACAGCAACTCTCCTAAAACTCAAGATGACAGTGTCCTTGACAGTTTTCACTTAAACTAATTACCAAAGTATTCAGGTAGTTTTTACAAAATAAATTCAAAAGATTTACAAAGAAGGTTCTTTAGCTTATAACATAAAATGCTGTTATCATAGAAATGGAATAAAGGATCTTTGTAAAAGTACTTTTTAAACATTACAAGTAAAGTTTTTCTCTTTCTTCATACATAAGATGAGCTGGGCCCAACAGTTACAAGTAATAAACCTATTTTATCCAAACAAAGTAAACTAAAAACTAATAATTATTCCATGCCTTATTTCCTCTATAAAAATATTCATCAAATAAATTGTTATAACTATAAAATTATGATCTGGAACAACATTAATTAATGTTATTCTAAATAATTAAGTCAACTTAAAAAACTGTTTCAGAGCAGAAATATCACTTAATAACAAATTTAATATCTGAATATGGAAACATGAAAAAATTAACTTGTTTATTTATTCGCAGTATATTTTTAGTCAGTGTTAGGATCAATGCCATTTCATGACATTCCTGCTTTTAGTCTACCTGTGCTTGCTTTCTAAAGTTAATGTTTTTCATATTAACACTGGAAAATAGATCTTTAATTGCTAAGAAAGGAAGATATTATTTCATGACATTCCTGCTTTTAGTCTATCTGTAGCTTGCTTTCTAAAGTTAATGTTGACTGTGCCCTGGTAAGAATGGATGGGAGAAGTGCTTAAGAGGAAGAGAGTTAAATACAAGCAGCTCGTAGGCATGATGGAAGGTGATGGAAGCTCCACTGCTACCCTTTTGAGGATGGCTGCTGAGGATTTGCCGACCAGTTGCTCTGCAGGGCCCTCAAGGAGCTGAGGATTAGGGGACTGCACAATAAGAGAGCCATCAGGAACATCACTGATGCCTCTGAGAAAGCATCAAGATGGCTGTGGATCAAAAGGAGCAATCCATAGACCATATAAGCTACCTAGACACAAGTTTGGGGCTAATCACCCCTGGCTTGGTTGCCTGGGTTAGGGTGTATGATGTTGACAGACCCGAAACATCTGATGACACCAAGTTACATCACTGATGATTTGTCTAGGTTGCACTGTAAGGAGTGTGTTAAATAATAAGAAAATAGATCTTTAATTGCTAAAAAAAGGAAGATTTCACATAGGAAAGGAGTACAAATACCTCACCAAATTAAATGATGGTCACAATAAAACTGTGAAGACCTGCATTAAATGAAATGGATTAATGAATGAAAAAATGATTATTAAACTTAACTATTTTTGAAATTTCAGTGACAAAAACCCAGCAAATTAAAATTAAAATGACCAAAATATAACAGAGCCTCATTCACGGGGGCAAGGTTTCAGCTGTTATTATTAAGAAATGTCTTGATCTCATAAATAGTTTGTCTTGATAGACAAACTTCATCATCACTGACAACTTTCTTTTCAGCCAGAGCAGCCAAGAGTAACCTTCTACCCAGTGACAGTCGACGTTCATGTGGTGCCCCTAATCCCATCGGTGTTTGGAGTGCACATCCCTCAACTTACCTAAACAGTGCCCACTGGTGTCTGAAGCACACTGTCAGTACTATTAGATATCGAAGAGCAGGGGTTGGGTGGACGGGGTCACCCTCAGGGTCCGGAGCACACAGTCATTACTATTAGATTTAGAAGAGAGGGGTTTGGGTGGAAGGGGTCTCCCCTAGTGTCAGGGCATATGACCCTAAACAGTGCCAACTTGGTGTCCGGACCACACTTGCAGTTTAACGTGACACTGCTGAATTTGATTTTCTGACCCTCTTTGTATTTTGAATGTTTCAACTTAATAGATGTCATTTGAGTGAACCCAGGGAAAATCTTCAACATCTTCTACTCGTAAAAGCTAATAGATTATTTAAGTATTGATTATTACAGTTTTTTATATTGCATTTCCTAATGATAGATATTCCAATACTGAAATGCTACCTAAAAATGGAAATTAATCATATGCATTGTTGATTGGCACACAATCCTAACAAAAAAGCTCAGTCTAAATCAAACTTGGAGAAATAGGCTAAGGTGAAATCCACAAAAAATCTTAATATAATATGTAATAACATCAACAGGCGAAACAAAATGTAAGTTGAGATTAAATAAAAAAACATAATTTTCCTATAAGATCATTTTTTGATTGCCAAAAAGAACACATTTTAGGTAAAGTTTACACACAGAGCTCACTCTTAAGTAAAATAGCAGCAGCAACTTTAAACAGCAACATGCACATGTACGTGAAATAATAATGGCACAACTGTCTACTAGTGATTGATGCCTCTGAAGACATCAAACCTAAAAAAACACTGTTAAGATGATTTCAAATCTGTTGATTTAAGAAATTGGAAATTACATAAAATAAAGTAAAACAATGTTTTCACACTACAAAATCCTGTCATTTCCAAAGGTTACACATTTCTCCACCAACCTATTAGGTGTGTAAGACTGATGTTTAAGCATTCCAAATGCTTGTCTGAATTGAAATACTAGTGGGGCTGCTCATGTGGTCCCTTGATCACCCAAAGTCATACAGGAAAAGTGGTTTGTGGAGTGTTTAAGCATCCTTGAAAGATGTTTAAAATTGAAGTGAATGAAATGCTAATTTGAATATCAATAAAGTCTTTAAAATTACAGTATATAACTAACCAGTAATTTGAACACAACCCAACATTTACTGGATATGGTACCTAAATGAGCTATAAGTTGTTTTTTAAGCTTTAAGTATTTTCCATTGAGACAATTTTTAGAAGACATATGATACCATTTAGAGTTAGAAATGCTCTGTATGCCATTTGCAATTATTTTTATTCCAATTAATGTTATAATTATCTAAGACGTGTTTAATTAAAAGACTATTAGTTCAGTCCAAAGCAGGTTCAGCCTTTATGTAATGGTCAGTATGGCTTTGTATTGATATAAAATCAATGAATGTACTTTTGTAAAAAAAAAAAAAAGAATGCTTCAGATGCAATTATAAGAAACTGCTACATCAAAGGTGCAAATATGATTAGAATAAATTTTCGTGCTTTTGAAATGTATTCTAAAGACAATGGAAGATGGACCGGCAAAAACATTGCAAACACTGAAAAAAATGAAATCAAAGCAAGTGAAAGGTATTTATATCATGACATTAAATCTTGTTTTCCTTAGTATAACAATTATTGACATATCAAATGTTTTTATGTAGGATTATTTAGCTTACTTTAAGAAATCTTGTCAAGCAAATTTTGCTTACCCCATTGGCAGATTTTATTGCTAAATAAAAGTAAAACAACTACAAAATTAAAGTTTTTTTGTCTACTTTTTGCATGTGCATTTTTGTAGTGTACTGTAAAATAACCTTTATGTATATCATGCCTACATATGTCGTGTAAACACCATGGACTATAAAAAATTATAATAAATAATCATAGCATACATTTAGCTAAAAAAATTTGAACTGAGGGAGTTTAACAGAAAAATGTATCTAAAAGATTTTGCAAAAATTTGGTATACATATTTTTACATCCGTCAAGACTTAATAATTAGCCTGCCATATAGCAGTGATTCCAAAAGAGCACTTTAGAATAACAAGTGTTAAAAGCCATCTTCAGTTACATTGCCTGATGGAGTCTCAGTCTAGAAGATTTAGGCAAAAAAGTTAACACTTTTAAAGAAAGGAACTGAAGCATACATTTGATGTTTCTCCTTCAGACCCATGAGCAATAAGGACTTTTTCACGCTGATGCTCAGCAGCTCCACTTCAGGAATGGATTAGAGAAGCATGACGTTTTAATTAGCCTTTCTTTTTTGAGACACATAGGTCAGACCTACAAAACATTCTTATAACCTGAGAATGAGCACACCCGTGCTGTCCTTCTTTCCCATTGTATAATAGGAAAACTAATCCTATTCTTCATAGTGTTTTATTTTTATAAGTATCTAATCCCTTAATTAAAATGTGTTTGTTTAATTTATTTTCAATTGTAATTGGCAGATTGATGATTTGCAACAAGGGAGGGCAATTATTTTAAACTTTATTTGTAGGTTATTAAATGAAGGTCAAACAAGAAAGTCATATTTTCAGCATTTCTCACAAGTACATATAACAATTTCAATCTCTGTTATATTTTTATCTTATACACATTGAACATTTTTAAAAAGTTTCATAATTTAAATTAATCTAAAGAAAAGACCTGCAGTGATTATCCTCATTAAAGGCCATGTCATGATCCATGACTTTTTCAGAAACTTTCGAATACACACTTCATTTACAATATCTTGGCAAGTTGATTGTCACCATCAGTCTCATAGTCTGACATTCCTAACGACTCAATCTAACTAGTCCGCAACTTGCCCCAAAAAAATCAAATAGGTCATAAGTGCGGGCTTTGTATGCACAAAAGCTAACAACTAATGAACACCCACCAAGAAATACAATGCATATAATGTAGCAACAAGGAACGAGGAACACAAGTGTTTTGGACCCCGCATGTTTTCTCTACCACAACAGAACTGAAAAAAGAAATAAAACAAGAAAGATATTTGATCTTAACTTACCATACCTGCAATGTCTTCATACAATATCAGGGAGCACATTATTTGTTGTCAGAAGGCATACACGTGGTTCTTTTGAAGTGTAAAACTGTGCTGCAAACTCATCAAGAAGTTGGTGTGGTTCCCAGGATGAGCTGCAGCTCTCCATACTCCCAACACAAAGGCTTGGATACAAGTTCACTATGAATACAAAAGGTTTTATTGTAGGAAACTCTTACATGGAAGCAATTCACACACAACAGCCACCACTCTAATTCTTCCCCTCTCTACAATTCTGTCACACTCAGTAATTCTGTTATCATTCTTCCACTCCTCCAGCAAGCTTTTTCTTCCTCCTCACAGCCACCACTCTAATTCTTCCCCTCTCTACAATTCTGTTGCACTCAGTAATTCTGTTGTCATTCCTCCACTCCTCCAGCAAGATTTGTCTTCCTCCTTCTGACCCTAGTTCCCTGTTTTGAAGCAAGCAGCTCCTTTATAACAAGACCCAGTGTCCAAAAACTGTGGCTTGGGAGTACTTCTGGGTGAGGTTGGAGCACGAAAAAGTAGGGCTTGCTAGTCACCTCAGCACTCCCTTGTGGCAACCCAACAGGACTTACCCAAAGAACTACAGTTCCCTATGTGCCCTGCGTGAATCCATGGTAGTGCTGTAACCCAGAGGGGCTGACATCTAGCGTGGTGGGGAAGACAATACCCTGAATAAGTTGTCTTCCCCTGTCCTTCCATGCCATTGATGTCCTGACCTGGTAAGGACCCTGATACATTTCCAGCTGGGAAGCTGGTCTCCGTGTTCCATCTCTCATAACGGGTAATTTGACATACCCTGTGATTTACAGTCATATAAACTATCATACTCAGGAAACAAGATCAGCAGCTTCAGTTGTCAAGTTTGACATGCTCTCTAACTAGTTGTGTAATGTGACATTTGCTTTAAGAAGTTTCCTTATTATCTGTAATCACAACCTTAGAACTTTTTGCCAATCATTTAACCTTAAATATAGACCAATATTATCAAAAACAGTTTTCATAATATTTATTTTTGAAACAGCAATATTCTGGCAAACCTAACCTAACAAAAAGTAACAAGAAGGATATTGTAACACACATAAGGAGTGAACTTGTATTATGATGTCATTACCACTCTGGGCCGCTGAGCTAAAGAGTAAGAGGTCATATGTTTAAGTCAAACAGGAGACAAAAAAAAATTCACATTCACTATGTGGTGATTCCTGAAGTTCAACAGTAACTTTGTGGTGTATCATACTTCTAAGGCACCCAATGGATGTCACTGCAGTTGTCAGGCCATTGCAGATAATCACCTATCTCTGGCACTTCTCACTACCCTTCAGTTGGGGATTCACACTGATGTAATAATGGAGACACTCTAATGACACAAAATGATTTTTAAAAGTTAGATTCAGTCATGTGAGAAGGGAAATTAGAGAACATTGTGGCAATTTCTAAATAAAGCTTTAGTGAATCTGTACTTCCAAATAAGAGTAAACGTTGAAACTGAGCACATAAGACAGCATTCTGCAAAAATTTAAAATACTGACTAGGCAAAATGTATTAAACAGTTAAGCAAAAATTCCAGTTTAGAGAGTCAATTTCGGTATCTGGGGATCAGTCCACCAAGGAGTTTGCCTCTGATTGACGCTCGAACCACAATGCACCAGACTCTTATGACTACTCCTGCAGATGCGGTTATGTGGACTTTATAGCAGTCAGTCACATGAATGTTCCAGAAAGAACCTTTGTTTATTTAGACATGTAATATGCTCCACACAGTAAACAACCTTGAATAGATGGTAGCATATTGTGAAATAGCAATGTGCCGTGATTTTACAAAAGGACTCCTGCTGCATACATCCAGTAACACAGGCTAAGTCCAGGTTTTCTAAACCTTTTAGTGCCCTTCCATACAATAAAGAATTCAGATGTTTACTACGTATTGGGGAGTTTTTCAAAGCACAGAGAACCAATTTAATATGCAAAGAACACATCCCAGAATGAAATGGTGTTTGGTCAAGCAATGGCTCTATGAGGAACCACACAACCCAGCAGAGAACCAAAAAGTGAAATTAAAGAACCAGTATTTTTAAGAATGTAGGGAGGTGTTTTGCATGTGTCCAACTGGTTGGATACCTCTGGGAAAACCCAAGACATACTTGAGAGATTATATCTCTTTAATCTGGCCTGGGAATACTTTGGTATCAGCCCTGAGGAGTTGGTGGAGGTGGTGTGGACACTGAATCACTAGTGCAACTTCAACCCAAACTTGGATAAGTGGCAGAAAGTGGATGGATTTCAGTTTATTGAACACAGTCAAAAGCTTGAAACACAAAAAGAACATTACAACAGGTTTCTCTGTTTGGTCAGCAAACGTCCATATGTTTCAGCAAGGCAGAAACAGTATCAATCAGTGTTGTGGAGAATGATATCAGCAATTGAAATAGAATAGGCTTCAGGTAACTGTACTGGAATTGCTATCTTCAAGCAAAGCTAATGGTTTAATTCTGAACAAAAAAAACAGCAGCAAGGATAAAGGCAACTTTAAAAATCTAAAAAGAGTGCAATGGCGATGTTATGTGAAAATGTCAATACTGTAGGTCATGGAATGATACTGCAAACATATGCTCCAAAGTAGAATTTGGTCAGAGCTGACAAAATTTTTCAAAAATATGTTCTTGACATTAAACCTGGGGTTCTGACTTCATGTAAAAGTATAGTTCCAGCATTTTGGACAACAGGAGAAAGAACTAAATAAAAATCCAGACTGGATCTGGAATCTGTATGGAGCCAGTCCTTTTTTAACCTTAATAAGACGTGAATTTCATCTATCTCTATTCAATAATAAAACTGACATTTAAAATTAATTTGCCTAAAAGAATTTAAAAAAATGGCACAACTCCAGTATGTAATCCAGATAAGTTCCATCCACAAATGTGTATTTGGTGCTGCTGTTGAAATCACTTTTACTAAGTGCCATCTTGGGGAGATGCATAATTGTGTGACCATTTTCGCCAAATGAACTGGTTAATTTTGAGCATTCATCTCCACCTATTTCAAAGTTTTGGTTCTTTAGAAAATGTGAATTAATTTGAAAGATAAGATACTAGACCAGGGGTGTCCAACTCCAGTCCTCATGGGCCGCAGTGGGCGCAGGTTTTCATTCTCATCATCTTCTTAATTAGTGAGCCATTTTTGCTGCTGATTATGTTTTGTTATGTTTTTGCCTTATGTTTAATTGACGTGACTCAGACCGTTTGTTATTTCTTCTTCCTTATTGAGCAGCCAAACAATAATGAGACACAAAACGAGCAGCCACAAGACTAGCTAACTTAAAAAAGAAAGGTGAAGGTCTCGGTCATGTTGGTTTGCTCAGGTCACCAAAACATCTTGACAGTGGTCTTAGAAAAAACAGAAAATCAACAGTCTGCTGTGGCAGAATGAGAGCAGCATCAAGTCGTGATATTCAATAACAGCTTTAATTAACAGCAAGAATTGGCGTCTCATTAAGAAACTGGTTAGAATGAAATTGGCTGGAGTTTGACGTTCCAGTTTAGCTGGTCATCTGTTGGCTTATTGCACAACTTATTTCTGCTTGGCTGCCATTTAATGAAGAAACAAATCAATTCAGGGGACTGATTCCTTAAAACAGGGCCATTAACATTAAGGGAAAAGAAGTTAATTAGCAGTAAAAACTGGTCATTAATTAGGAAAATGATTACAATGAAAACCTGTAGCCACTGTGGCCCACCAGAACTGGAGTTGGACTCCCCTGTACTAGACACTGTGTTAGTACATATAATGCATAACGTTTATAACAGCTGAAGCCAATGAATTTTGCTTCTCTAATAATTGAAGTTATATGAAAATCTGACCACTTTAATTTGTATACTGTGAAAAAGTCTGTTATTAAATGGTAATATAATCAGTAATATTTTTGCTTTTGGGGAATTGACTATACAACACATTCTTTTGAGCAGTTCCCAAGAGTAATTTCGACGGACTGTTTTTTGCTAAAAGGAAAATGAATTTAAAAATCAAACTTTATTTTTATTAAAAATACTGATAGTCAAAAAGTACATTTATGCTAGTGGGTCAGTAGGTATTGCATTTTAACTTTTGTAGAAATATTCAGTTCCACCCTCAGAAAAACCAGAAAAATAGCTCTATTCAGTTGTAGAAGACGAAGCTTTGAATTATAATAGAGCAATTTCCAAAGGTGTACATTAGCCATATTCAAGACTGAAATGGAGAAATGGTTCATGCAAATTATAAGTGATAGCAATGTTATTGTAGAAATTATTTGGATTCTTTATCCAATTTGTTCTCATTTATGGCCATAGCCTGCTGTATGACTGACAGAATTAAGTAAATCAAAATCAGTTCACTCTTAAGGAGATAATGTTAACTTCTGCATAAATATGAACTGTAAGAAGGTGAAAGACTCATTTACATAACCTGAAATGAAAGGAGGGGAAATTATGTAATTATCCTTTCAAGCCTAATTTGAGCTACAGTTTAAAATTAACCTATGCAAATCAGAGACTAAATCAAATGTAATACCCTTGTGACTCTTATGTTGTAAGCATATTTTAATATATTTTTAAAACTGCGCTTTTCTTATGATTGTCTTGCAATAGTGCTTTGATTGATTTTCAAAAATGAAGATTTTTAAAGGTTAACACCACTTTATTAGTTTTAATCAAATGATTGTATAAACATCATGACTATTAAAGGCACTGAATTAGGTTAATGTGGAAATGAAAAAGTTAATTTGAACTATTTTATTAATTTCTTGGTGCCTGCTAACCATGTGAAGCTGATTAAGTCTTTAAGTATCTTTTTAAACATCACTGATATGTTACAAAGAAATCAACCAATAGTAATTCCTGCTTAATTATGCAGAATATATTGAATAGAGCTAATGGAGCTGATGGGGAAGTGTAGACACATTATAGTAATAATAGTATATTTAAATTACAGTGAACTAGTTTAAAATTTACTATTGCATTTAATGCTTTTTTGACATGATAGCAAGCAGTGTTTTGAATACTTTCAATTGAACTTATAACCTACAGACAAGGATACTTTATTACATACAATTAATTATTAGCCTTGTGATCTAATAAAAAGATTACATTACAGTGCCTGCATCTCAGTGCAGTTTCCAGTGTAGTGACCGTAATGAATATGCTTGCAAAGGAAGCACTTCAAGTAGAGTGGAGGTATAACAAAGGTATTGTAAAATTTTTATTCACAACCTACAATGGGCTGGCAGACTCTTTCTTAATAAAGTAAAATTCAACACTTTTACACCTTAAAGAATTTTCACATTTTAGGCTATGGCATTCTTTAATTGAAACTGCTATACATATAATGTCTTCTGCATATGCATCCTGACATATAGAATTAGATTGACCATATATTATCCTAATAATGTTAAATTAATGGCAGAAAAGAGAATTCTGCCTGTTTTCCAAAATAAAACTACAATGTTTTAGATTTATACCAGAACATTATTAAAAATTATAATTCAAATTTTCACTTTCTCTTAAAACTCATGTTGCCATTTATTTTTTAAAATACTCTAGAAAAGCCTTGACAGTAGGTCATTCAGCCAAATAAGCTTGCCAATTCCATTCACACAATTTTCCCAAAACAGCACATGGTTAGGATTTGAAGGTACCTAAAGTCCTACTCTTAACTACAATACATGGTAATTTATTGCATTTGTCTATGGTTGTCTATGTGAAAAACACTTTTGTGTGAAATCTGCCCTGAACAAGTGTCCCTGTGTGCAGTTTGAATTTATTGTAAAGCAACAGCTCGAATCTACTGTTCTGATTCACTTCATTATTTCGTACACTTTGTTCAGGTCACCTTTTAATCCATCCATCCATCCATTTTCCAACCTGCCGAATCCGAACACAGGGTCACGGGGGTCTGCTGGAGCCAATCCCAGCCAACACAGGGCACAAGGCAGAAACCAATCCCGGGCAGGGTGCCAACCCACCGCAGCCTTTTAATCTCTGTTTGCTAAAAACTGAAAAGTTCATCTCCTTCAGACTTTTCTTCATCTAATATATAAAGCAGAGTTGATGTATGTGTGTATGTATGTTTGTTTGTCCACCATACAAATCTGCACCGGGCTTCCGATCGCCACCAAACTGGGGATGGGGCTCCTTTGTGACCAGGAGGAGGTCATAGGGTATGTTTGGTTGGGAAAAATGTTTGTGGTGAAGCACAGGACACCTTTTCACCGACACAATGTTCAGCACACGTCCCCGTACTTAAGACAGTCACCACTGCACCATCTAGCGGCAGCTTTGGTCTCTGTGCATCGCTCTTTACCCATGTTTCTTTAAATTACCAAGAGATAGCGCAAGTGTCCAAGTATGAGAAGGCCGACTGCTTTGATCGGGTGAAATGGAACTGCCATATGGATGTAAAACGTGAACGACCCAGTACACGTGACCGGTTGACACTCCCCCGTTTCCCCGGGTCACACTCCCACATGCACTGATAGTGCTCTGTTTCATTCGCCAACATCCGTTATATGGCAGCACATTTGAACAGAGACTCACCTTAAAAAGACAGCATCCTTCCCCCGCTGTGTGTCGCTCTTTACCCATGTTTCTTTAAATTGCCAGGAGATGGCGTAAGTGTCCAAGTATGAGAAGGCCAACTACTTTGATGGGCTGAAGAGGAACTGCCACATGGATGTAAAACGTGAAGGACCCAGTGTGCGTGACCGGCTGACACACCCGCGTTTCCACACGTCACACTCCCACATGCACTGATAGTGCTGTCTTTCATTCACCAACATCCGTTATATGGCACCATGTTTGAACAGAGACTCGCCTTAAAAAGATAGCATCCTTCCCCCGTCATTTTCCCCAAACACAGCAGCAGTTGGATGTCACTTCTCTCTGTACTTACCATCGCCAACGTAAATTAGATGGCATCACGGTTCAACACAGACGATCTTTAGAAACATACCACCCCTCCCCGCCATTTTTCCAAGTATGGTTTCAGTGCTACTCTTTCACACTGGCTTTCCGTATTTGTAGTGCTATTTCCTCGCTTTCCGACTCACAGTACAATTTCAGTGTTGCTCTTTCTGACTGACTGGTGCTATTTGTTTGCTTTCCGATGTATTGTAAATAATGTTAATTCATCTCACTGTGGTGCTTATTCCGTCCATAATACCATGTAACACATTATAATTGTCCTGCTTTTAGCTAATACACCCATACAACCGAAAAAAAGACATACAATTGGAATGTCCACTTAAGATGCCAGAAGAAAGTCTATTTCAAGGGCGTCTACAACGCCACAGCAGACAAAATCCAGACTGGAGGAACTTATAATAAAATATGATTTACAAAACTGTTTGTTCTATTTCTATATTCTGTTCCTTTCATTTGGAAAATGTACCGGTTATAGATTCCCAGGCAACGCCGGGTACTCCTGCTAGTAGTTTATATCTGTCAGTCACAGAGTCAACCTAATTGTTGTTCTCTGGACTTCTTGTAGTACTGAGATGTCTTTTTTAGGTTCTTTTTCAATATAATGTAAGAAGCACCTACTGCAACAGCCATGTCTGTCTGTCTTTCTGACTGTTTGTCCACTGACATTAATATCAATACCAATAAAAACAATCCATCCTCCCGTGGTCCATTTTTGTTGAAATCTGTCAAACTTATTCTTCTAAGAAATTTCTCAAGACAGTTAAATTTTTGTTGAGATATCTCGAACAGATAACACTGCCAAGTTTTGAAACTTCAAGATCTCCATTGAAAAGCATTGGCAAATCTGCAAATGCATCTGTCTTAAAACAGAGACACATTCTGTGCATCTTCAACTATGAATTATTTTGCTGTTTCAATTTATACCATGACAAAGGTTGCACCAACTTGTATATTTTGTGTATCTGCCAATTTTTCACTTCTGATAGCCGCTAAGTTAATGAAACACATTTAGAAAATTACTCCCTATCACGCACATACAGTTCAGGTAGTTCTGCATCTGTAAGTTCAGCTGTGCACGCTAAAAAACCTCTACACTAGCAATTGTTTTTGTTGGTTTTATGAAATCCTCTTAGCTGATTGAGTGCAAACTTAACCAGTGCATCAGTGTCTCACTCCTTCCGAAGCTGTAAATGAAAAACGCGTAAGTTAAATAAACTTCCTAATCGTAAATGTATAAAATATACAAGCAATGTAAACAACAAAGGCAATCTAGATTTAAATGAGGTACTCTGTGGCATTTAAAAAGTTATGCACAGAGTAAATAATCATTTACTCAGCATTTACCTTGCACTAAACCAACTTGACAGCTACATTATCTGCAGATTATAATGATTCGCTATTACACTGACAAATATAATTTACTAGGGCTGCACATAATGACTATTTTTTAAATGATTAGTCTGACTATTTTTTCAATGAATAGACTAATTTCATAAATAACTTCAGTTACTTTAAATGTAAGGCTGATGGTATTAACTGCATATTATGGGATGGTATGTATATTATGGTAAACAGATGAAGGAAATAAACCACAAAAATGTAACAAGCCACCCTGTTGTTCTGAGTCCTTTTAATAGTATAAAGCAGCAAAACATGTAACATTGTGCCAGAGTAAAAAAATAAAATAATTAAATAGTTATGGATGTCGCCGGAGTTCCTTTACCTCGAATGGACAGGGATTCAGTCAATTTGCTAGACTCATGGCTAAAGTTCAAACAGAACATACAGCTAATATTCATAGGCCCACTTCAAGACAAAGGGAAATGGAAAAGTATAATTATTTGCTGCTGTGGATTAGTGACAAAGGATGGGACATGGGCATTATCTGAAGATGACAGTAAGAAATTATAAACATATTATGACTGCTTTTAGGCTTATGTAATGCAAAAAGCAAACCCGATATTCGCACTACAAATTTAATGAAAAGGTGCAGGGACCTGGTGAATTGTTTGAACAGTTCCTGACTGAGCTATGGATGCTAATCAAAGACTGTGCATAAGGGAATAGCTAGAGACATCTGTTACTTTAAATGTAAGGCTGATGGGATTAACTGCATATTATGAGATGGTATGTATATTATGGGATATAGATGGAGGAAATAAACAACACATGTAACATGCCATCCTGTGGTTCTAAGTCATTTTAATAGAATAAAGCAGCAGAATACATAACCTTTTTTTTCCATTCCATTTTCCAACCCGCTGAAGATCAAAATAATAATTTTGGATTACTCCATTAAATATTTAACAGATACCAAAAGGCTAACATGAAAAACATTTATCATTAGAATATCAACACTGTATTGTGTAATAACGTGCAAAAATAAACGCAAATTCAAAATCTTTCCAAATCAAAATAATTATAGTTCACAAATAAATGTTTGATAACAAAAGTAGTGCAGTCTGAACCAGATCTTACAAATGAGATCTGTTTAGTAAATAAAATATAATTCTGCTTATGGTTTATAAAGCCTTAAATAACCTTGCTCCATCTTATAAATTGGAATGTCTGACACCCTATATTCCAAATCGTAACCTTAGATCCTCAAATGAATGTCTGCTTAGAATTCCAAGAGCAAAACTTAAAAAAAGCGGTGAGGCAGCCTTCTGCTGTTATGCACCTAAAATCTGGAATAGCCCGCCAATAGGAATTCGTCAGGCTAATACAGTGGAGCACTTTAAAAAACTGCTGAAAACACTTTACTTTAACATGGCCTTCTCAAAACTTCACCTTCATTTAATCCTGATACTCTGTATATTCAATTCATTATCATAACTATTTATGGTGGCTCTAAAATCCGTACTAACCCCTATTCTCTCTTCTGTTTCTTTTCCCGGTTTTCTGTGGTGGCGATCTGTGCCACTACCACCTAATCAAAGCACTGTGATGTTCCTACATTTATGGATTGAAAGCCAGAAGTCTGCATGACCATCATCATCAAGTCCTTCCGTGAGAACCCTAAATCCAAAGAGGACTGTTTCATTTATGTGAGGTAGAATGCCCAGAGGGGGCTTGGCGGTCTCATGGTCTGGAATCCCTGCAGATTTTATTTTTTTCTCCAGCCGTCTGGAGTTGTTTTTTTGTTTTTTCTGTCCTCCCTGGCCATCGGACCTTACTCTTATTCTATGTTAATTAGTGTTGTCTTATTCTAATTCTTACTTTGTCTTTTTTTTCTATTTTCTTCATCATGTAAAGCACTTTGAGCTACATTATTTATATGAAAATGTGCTATATAAATAAATGTTGTTGTTGTAGTAGTACAAGAAAAGTGCAACAACCCAACATCAAGTAACAGTGGAGTTTGTTTGAAATAGATTTCAGTAACACACAAACATAATCTGTTTAGCAGTCCAGCATCAGTTTAAGTAACACTTGAACACAACTTATCAATTCAAGTAACACTTCAGATTATATAAGAAAAACTTGGGCAAAACAAAGAAAAAAAAACTAATATAAAGTGAGAGTGAAGTAACATATTATAAAACTTATGATAATCACTAGTTAACAATGTTATACTGCTTATTATACGCTATTTCTGTCATACCATAAATTACTTTTAGATCATATTTTAACTATAAGTTTCCTCTGAAATATAAAAAAAAAGTCTTGTTACTCAGCAGTAGCCTACCACTGCATTGTTGCATTGGTGATGGGATCTTTATGAAGTTCAGCGCTCAAGAAACTAAATGACTGTAGTATGCAGCAATTTCCCAATCAGGACTAACAAAAGTAATTAGAATTTACAGAACACAGTATTATTTGGCTTTTGCTTAAAGTACTCCCATAGTTTAAAAGTCTGCAGTCTTTTACACAAAGGACCTGCAGATGAATTAGGTGCTGCTATGTTGATCTCTTGAAAAATAGTAAAAACACGCCTTAACAGCACTTTAATTTACCATTTGAGTACCGCATTCATCTGGCATTCATAATGGTTCATCACTGTAAATAAGTTTGTTATAACTAAATAACTTTGCAAGTCCCATTTAATGACAATTACTAAGGCCAGACATGCTCAAGCAATGTACAGATTAATTACAAAAGTTTTTTTTTATATATTTTGCTTATGTTTATTACCAATTGCTAAATGAAACTGTGTATGAATATGGGGTGTGTGGTTAATTGTGAGAGGGGTCCCTATGATGGACAACAGTTCTGTCTAGGCCTGTTTTCAGCCTTTTACCCAAATCTTCTTTGACAGCCTCTGTCCCCCTGCAACACTGAATTGGAACTGAACTCAGTTCATGGAAGGTCACAGTGTCTGCACAGTTCCCAAACACACCTGAATGTTATGCCATGCATACATTTCCATCCATCCATCCATTTTCCAACCCGCTGAATCCGAACACAGGGTCACGGGGGTCTACTGGAACCAATCCCAGCCAACACAGGGCAGGAACTAATCCTGGGCAGAGTGCCACACACAAACCAAAGACAAACTAGGGCCAATTTATAATCGCCAATCCACCTAACCTGCATGTCTTTGGGAGGAAACCGGAGCGCCCGGAGGAAACCCACGGGGAGAACATGCAAACTCCACGCAGGGAGGACCCGGGAAGTGAACCCAGGTCTCCTAACTGCGAGGCAGCAGCGCTGCCACTGCGCCACCGTGCCACCCCCATACATTTCCTAGCTAGTTGTACTATGGTGACTAAAAGTGTACACTGTAATCCAGATGATGTCTCACTAGTGACTTATAAATCTTAAGCATAACCTCCATTGATGTGTACTTCAAATATAACCTAATATCCTATTAAACCTTTTAATGGTTTCTACCCACTGGCTGGATGAAGGTAGTGTCAAGTCTTCTATGACTCCTAGGCCTTTCTGCTAAATAGTAATTTCATGTTTCGGCCTGCTATTGTTTATTTTTACTTCCTATTGTAATACTTTACAATTTCTAACATTGCATTTCATATGCCACAAATCTACCCAACCTACTGCATTCTGTTTAGATCCCTGAGATGGTTACAGATTATGTACCATTCCACCTAGTTTGCTACCTCCTACAAACTTAACAAACTTATTATTCATATTATTATCCAGACTGTTTATTGTAAAGGACGATGCAGATGGCCTGGCATCCAGGTTCGACAGGTTAATGGTACTTTTCACAGCTGAGAGGACATTATAGCAGACGGACAGAGGGAGACTGCCTCCCAGAGACATGTGTTTCCCCAGTACTATGGTATCCCTCAGGGATGGCTGTCAGTTCTGTTGAGTTCCTTGAGGGATGCTAGAGGGAGGTGCTGTGGGCAGGTTCCTTTGTCAGGAGGAAGTTGTACCTGACCCGGAAGTACTTACTAGTTACAGTGCTGATGTGCAAGAAATTCTCCCAGGTCCAAGGCAAAAAGGAGTGCTCCATCTTCCCCATTGGAGTCAAAGTCCAACAAAGCCCAAGAGTCGAGGAGAAAGAGAAAGAATTGATAAAGAAGGCGAAGGAGAGAAAATTATTAAAGATGGAGAACTGTTGGAAGGGAATGCCTATACAAAGGTGTTTTCTGTAAAATAAAATAACTTATTTGCACATGTAACTTGTGTATTGTAGTTGTGTCATGGTTTTGGAGCTCAGATCCATTTTTTTTTCTTTTGTCCCAGGGCTGAATATTTTTTCCAAAAAACTCAGTTTTCTAAAAAGCACTCAATGCAGTGGTTTCACACATAAATCAACATAAAATACGTATTCATGACAAATGTCACAGTTTTATGTTCCATGAGCCTCTACAGTATGTAAATTCACATACTTACTACATACCTCAAGACATCGGGTTTATAGACAACTGGGATCTTTTTTGGGAAAGGCCGCGCTTCTTCAAGCGGGATGGACTGCATCCGAATAGATTTGGCGCCCGGGTCCTCTCCGAAAACATCGCTAAGGTAATTCGTCTATCTTGACTGTCTACTTCTACTTTTAACCCCTTCCGTAATGCTACTGCTTTGATAGGACATAATGGCTTAACAGAGTCTTCCGTTAAAGTGCACAACATTAATAATCTAATAACAAATCTTAATGCACGTAAAAAATCTAGGCAGTGCGGCATAAACACCAATAATTTAATTGAAATTACTACTTCAGATCAACACTGCATTAAGACTGTAAAAACGGATTGTAGATTACATAAAAAATACACACAGAGCGGCGTTAACAAAAATAACTTAATTTTTGTTCCGATTACCAATAATACGCATAAAATTCAGCTCTGCCCTTCAGAAACATTAAATATGGCACTATTAAATGTTAGAGCTTTAACTAACAAGACATTTTTTATAAACGATCTTATTAGTGATAGAAAGATTGATTTTATTGCACTAAATGAAACATGGCTTAACTCAAATGGCGCGACTGTTTTAATCGAATCTGCGCCTCCGGATTACAGTTTTACTCGTGCAGACCGCTAGGGGAGAAAGGGGGGCGGATTAGCAAACATTTACTCGAGCCGGTTAAAATGTAAAGATGTCAGTTTTGGTAAATTTAAGTCTTTTGAGTATCTCGCCGTTGTTATTCATGGAGATTCTCAAGTTCTAGTATTATCCGTGTATAGACCTCCTAAATATAACGCGTCTTTCCTTGAGGAATTCTCTGACTTAATGTCAATTTTAATTACAAACTATGACGCACTCTTAATAATCGGCGACTTTAACTTTCATATCGACAATCAGTGTGACCAAAAGGTAAAGGAATTCATGAACCTCCTGGACTCTTTTGATTTGAGACAGCTCGTTAATCAGCCTACACATAAAGCAGGTCATACGTTAGACTTAGTGATTGCTAAAGGGCTTAAAGTTGATTTAAAGCAGGTCATTGATATTGGTCTATCAGACCATTTCCTTCTACTATTTAATATAGAAATAAAGATAGATAACACTCATGAGAAGCATTTTGTTAAAAAACGCTTCTTTGACTCATCAGCAGCTTTAAAGCTTACAACTATTCTAAGCAATCAGTTCATTTATAATGCCAACTATAATAGCGAGGATAATGTAAATAGTAAAGTGGAAAACTTTAATTCTAAAGTAAGAGCTGCTGTTGACATAGTTGCACCTGAAAAGACAGTTAAAAAATCTTCTAGTATTGTTATTCCATGGAAGACCCAAAGAGTGTCTGATTTAAAAAGAACATGTCGTAGAGCTGAGCGTAAATGGAGGAAAACTAAACTAACTATCCATTATGAGATATTGAAGGCTAAAATAACAGAATACAATAACACTGTCCGTCTTGAGAGGCGCTGCTATTTCTCTAATGTTATAAATAACAATGCTAGTAATCCCAGAATCTTATTTTCTACAATTGATCGTCTGTTAAACCCAGGTAACACAAAGGCCCCCAGAATACTTCCAGTGAAACCTGTGAGAACATTGCTGTATTTTTCAATCAAAAAATTTATGATATTAGATATAACATAGTATATCTCCCCAACATTGCAGAACCTCCAAAGCCCCGGTACTCCATTATAAACAAATTAAATGCTTTCACCAGGATAGATTTACCTGGATTACATAGTATAATCTCTCAACTGAAACCCTCCACTTGCATCCTTGACCCATTACCAACAAGGTTTTTCAAAGAAATATCAGGCGTGCTAATTGACAGTATTCTGGACATAGTTAATTCGTCATTAGATACGGGGGTCTTTCCAGACTGTCTTAAGACTGCTGTAGTTAAACCCCTGCTCAAGAAAAATAATCTTGACCCCTCTGCCTTTGAAAATTTTAGACCCATCTCTAACCTGCCCTTCTTAAGTAAAATTCTAGAGAAGGCAGTCATTTTGCAATTAAATGACCACCTCAATAAACATGCTATTCTTGATAAATTTCAGTCAGGCTTCAGAACAAATCAAAGCACAGAAACTGCACTTGTTAAAGTAGTAAATGACTTGCGGGTAAATGCAGACAGAGGCCATTTATCTGTTCTCATCCTCTTAGATCTGAGTGCTGCATTTGACACCATTGATCATAATATTCTTAGAAATCGCCTTAGTCAATGGGTGGGCCTCTCTGGCAGTGTCTTAAATTGGTTTGAATCCTACCTGGCAGGTAGAAAATTCTTTGTGAGTTGTGGTAATCAAATCTCAAAGACACATGATATCCGATATGGTGTTCCACAAGGCTCTATCCTGGGTCCGCTGCTTTTCTCAATCTATATGCTTCCGTTAGGTCAGATTATCTCAGGTTACAATGTGAGTTACCACAGCTATGCTGATGACACACAGCTGTACTTATCAATAGCACCTGATGACTCCGACTCTTTCGAAACACTAACACAATGTCTTACTGGTATTTCTGAATGGATGAATAGTAATTTTCTCAAACTAAATAAAAAGAAAACTGAAATTTTAGTAATTGGCAATAATGGATTCAATGAGGTTAACAGAAATAAACTTGATGCACTAGGATTAAAAGTTAAGACGGAAGTAAAAAACTTAGGGGTAACCGTTGACTGTAATCTGAATTTTAAATCGCATATTCATCAGACCACTAGGACAGCATTTTTTCACTTAAGAAACATAGCAAAAGTTAGACCTCTTATAACACTGAAAGATGCTGAGAAATTAATTCACGCTTTTGTTTTCAGTAGATTAGATTACTGTAACGCACTCCTCTCAGGACTACCCAAGAAAGACATAAATCACTTGCAACGAGTGCAGAATGCAGCTGCTAGAATCCTAACTAGGAAAAGAAAATCCGAACACATTTCTCCAGTTTTGATGTCACTACACTGGTTACCTGTGTCATTCAGAATTGCCTTTAAAATACTGCTTATGGTTTATAAAGCCTTAAATAATCTCGCTCCATCTTATATATCGGAATGCCTGACACGTTATATTCCAAATCGTAACCTTAGATCTTCAAATGAGTGTCTCCTTATAATTCCAAAAGCTAAACTTAAAAGAAGTGGTGAGGCGGCTTTCTGCTGTTATGCACCTAAAATCTGGAATAGCCTGCCAATAGGAATTCGCCAGGCTAATACAGTAGAGCACTTTAAAACACTGCTGAAAACACATTACTTTAACATGGCCTTTTTATAACTTCACTTTAACGTAATACTGATACTCTGTATGTTCAATTCTTCATAATAACTATTCACAGTGGCTCCAAAATCCATACTGACCCCTACTCTCTCTTCTGCTTCTTTTTCCGGTTTCTTTGTGGTGGCGTCCTGCGCCACCACCACCTACCCAAAGCATCATGATGCACCAACATTGATGGACTGAAAGCCAGAAGTCTACGTGACCATCATCATCAAGTCCTTCCATGAGTACCCTAAATACAAAGAGGACTGTTTGATTTATGTTAGGTAGATTGCCCAGAGGGGACTGGGCGGTCTCTTGGTCTGGAACCCCTACAGATTTTTTTTTTTTTCTCCAGCTTTTGGAGTTTTTTTTGTTTTTTCTGTCCACCCTGGCCATCGGACCTTACTTATTCTATGTTAATTAATGTTGACTTATGTTTATTTTTTTATTGTGCCTTTTATTTTTCTATTCATTTTGTAAAGCACTTTGAGCTACATTTTTTTGTATGAAAACGTGCTATATAAATAAATGTTGATTGATTGATTGATACCTGTTTGTCTCATCACGCATAAGCTGAAATTCATTTTCTGGAAAACAACAAATTGAAGTGCCTGATCCATAGTGTCCACTAGCATGCTGTGTTGTTTGATAGAGTCCAGTAGCCAACTTTCCTCACATGGATCTACAGCATATCTGTATAGTCCTCTCAGGGTGAATGTTGCCATAGGGTATTCAGCACTACAAACAGCTGGGAATTGATCAGCTGGGGACTGATCCCTGTTGACATCCTCCCTCAACCCCATGTGTTGAGAAAAGTCGACATCCGCCCTAAAAAAAGAGTTAAAAATGGCAGTAACCTCTGCAGGCCCAGACACATTCCAAATTGCATTTAGAACCCAGTCATGAATATTTCATTCAACAACAGGCAATCTTCATTTCAATATAGCCGATGACCTTCAGAACCCCATCTCTAAACTGAAAAGTCGGGCTGCACATGTGTACATACACCCATGGGAATAGAGAACATTAAAGGGTCAATTTCTCTACAAATAATTACATTAAGAATGTTATATAAAATTAAAACAAAAAGAATAAGAAACCAAAGTTAAGAGCTTTTAGAAACATATTAATAAGTTACATTAGTGAGAGAAGCATATTACTTACTTTGAACAACATCTACTGGAGCAGCGCCCCACTGGCCCTTAATGCAGAAACACTACTGGGTAAGGGGCCTGTTTTGATGAGATTTATGTTTTACTCCCTCTTTGGCTATGTTTTTCTACCCCTTCTCATTAGATATATAACAAAATTAGTACAAAAAAAACCAAAGAAATTCAAGTGCAGTTTTTAAAATTACAATCGAACTATCAAGAAACCCCCAACTGTGAGACACTTTTCTCCAAGGTAAAACCAGCATTGGTATATTGTTCATAGAGCCTTTTATCAAATCAAAGGGTAACCATTTGCCAGATGTCTCAAAGAAAAGGATGGTTAGACAAATTGGCTATCTATTGTTGGTCAAAGAAAGTATAGGAGAGAGTTTCCCCCAACCCACAATTACAGCAGCCTAGGTAAGCAGAGAGCTTTGTGCCAGCAAAGCAGCGGGTCCAGATGGAGTATCGCCATGACTGCTGAAGGCCTGAGCATTGGAGCTGGGGAGTCCTCTACAGCGCATCTTCAACCTGATCCTGGAACAGGGGAGAGTCCCGAGGCTTTGGAAAACATCTTGCATCACCCCAATCCCAAAGGTATCACGTCCTAGTGAGCTGAACAACTTCTGGCCTGTCGCTCTGACGTCACATGTGATGAAGACCATGGAGCGGCTGCTGCTTCACCACCTGAGACCACAGGTCTGACACGCCTTCGACCCTCTGCAGTTCGCATACCAGGAGAAGGTGGGAGTGGAGGATGCTATCATCTACATTCTACACTGATCCCTCTCCCACTTGGACAGAGGCAGTGGTGCTGTAAGAATTATGTTTCTGGACTTCTCTAGCGCCTTCAACACCATCCAACCTCTGATCCTCAGGGACAAGCTGACAGAGATGGGAGTAGATTTATACCTGGTAGCATGGATCGTGGACTGCCTTAAAGACAGACCTCAATATGTGCGTCTCGGGAACTGCAGGTCTGACATTGTGGTCAGCAACACAGGAGCGCCGCAGGGGACTGTACTTTCTCCAGTTCTGTTCAGCCTATATACATCGGACTTCCAATACAACTCGGAGTCCTGCCACTTGCAAAAGTTCGCTGATGACACTGCTATCGTGGGCTGCATCAGGAGTGGGCAGGAGACCCACTCAAAGACTTTGTTAAATGGTGCGACTCAAACCACCTACAACTAAACACCAGCAAAACCAAGGAGCTGGTGGTGGATTTTAGGAGGATCAGGCCCCTCATGGACCCCGTGATCATCAGAGGTGACTGTGTGCAGAGGGTGCAGACCTATAAATACTTGGGAGTGCAGCTGGATGATAAATTGGACTGGACTGCCAATACTGATGCGCTGTGTAAGAAAGGACAGAGCCGACTATACTTCCTTAGAAGACAAGCGTCTTTCAACATCTGCAATAAGATGCTGCAGATGTTCTATCAGGCAGTTGTGGCGAGCGCCCTCTTCTATGCGGTGGTGTGCTGGGGAGGCAGCATAAAGAAGAGGGATGCCTCACACCTGGACAAACTGGTGAGGAAGGCAGGCTCTATTGTAGGCACAGAGCTGGACAGTTTGACATCAGTGGCAGAGTGACGGGCACTGAGCAAGCTCCTGTGAATAATGGAAAATCCACTGCATCCACTGAACAGGATCATCTTCAGACGGAAGAGCAGCTTCAGCAACAGACTGCTGTCACTGTCCTCCTCCACTGACAGACTGAGGAGATCGTTCCTCCCCAACACTATGCGACTCTTCAATTCCACTTGGCGGGGTAAACGTTAATATTATACAAAATTATTGTCTATCAGTTATACTTTCATTGTTATCAATCTTTAATTTAATATTGTTTTTATCAGTATGCTGCTGCTGGAGTATGTAAATTTCCCTTTGGGATTAATAAAGTACCTATCTATCTATCTATCTATCTATCTATCTATCTATCTATCTATCTATCTATCTATCTATCTAATTTCTCTGTGACTAGATGATCAATGATAAAATTGTCTCACTTTCCATACTTTAGTTTGTAGTAGTAGGGTGTTGTACCGTGTTAGCCATAATGGATGCAATGAGAAGTCAAGCAAAATGACACCTTTTACTGGCTCACTGAACAGATAACAATATGAAAGCTTTCAAGGCAAATGAGGCAACTCCTACAAACTGCCTGAAGAAGTCAATTTTGCTTGACTTTTCATAGTTCAGTTTGATAAGACACTCCACGGAAATTAACACTATAATAACACAGTGTGTGTCTCAGTACATAATTCAAAGCTCAGTCAGGATGCTTACTACTAATAGAAAAATATACACACTGAAATAAAAACTTTAAGGTAGAGAAAATATGTCTTTATTTTACAATAAGTCTCTATGTATATTGTCAGAAACTCGACACAGAGTCATGGATTGGTTTGGGGCAGACACCCGTAATATTGATTTCCTAGCTGCAAAGTCGCAAAATTGAATACAGCACTGATGTGCACAAAACCGAGTCCAGAACAGAACTGAGGGAATAG
The DNA here is from genome assembly GCA_026402145.1 of Polypterus bichir lapradei. Classification (NCBI taxonomy): domain Eukaryota; kingdom Metazoa; phylum Chordata; class Cladistia; order Polypteriformes; family Polypteridae; genus Polypterus; species Polypterus bichir. The sequence goes on along the minus strand of JANRMT010062809.1, from coordinate 1,255,301 downwards.
GGAAAAGGTGCAAGCATTTAAAGGGGAAGACAGGAATTGAGATTATAGGGGTTGGGCTCAAGAAGGTCTTCAGCCATTGATTTGAGCCCGGACGTGACGTCAAGAAAGCCAGGTGGAATCTCCCATGAATGGTCTACAGGTAAGGGAGAAAAAGAGTGCACTCTGCCACATCCCGGTATGCCTCGAAACTACCCTTACTCAAGCCCTTTAGCTGCCTCCCTTGCGCAAGTGTGTGATTAAGATTAATAAAGCATATATAAAAACACAATAAAATGGCAATCTGCAGCAGTGTTCGGTTTTCCTAATATAATCAGAGAAATTTACTGCACTCATATTGCAATAAGGGCATCTAGCAAGAATAAAGCTGCTTTTTTTAACCATGAGCAGTGACATTTCAGTAATGCAAAACTCTGAACAACGTCAGTTTGAATTTTGAGATGCATTTATGTGTGCATATTTATATGATGATTGAGATTTATAAAGTAAAATTGCATAGAAATCTGTGTATGCCTGGCTTTATAAATCATTTTTTTGTAAATCAATTCTGTTTATGCTCAAATACAAGCAAACTTTTATAAATAAGATCCCTCCTGTGGAATGTAATGCTTGTGGTGCTGTACGTTTTTTATATGGTTGCTGCACAGCATTTTTGATCTGCACATTTATTATCAACCCTGTTTCCAGTCCCCCAATCCACATTGTGGGGCTTCATGGGGGACCTCCCCATCCATTATTTTCAATTTGAGGCACTCACTGCTTGATTATGTGTCCTGACTTTGTAGTGCTTCACAGGGAACAACCGCCACTCTACGCACTCCCCGGTCATGTGACATAGCTTCATGGCACTTGCTGCTTCAAGGGGACCAGACCCACACTCAGAATTAATTCATCTGTTTGGATTCTACATATACTGTATGTTATTCTCATCTTTTCAGCAGTAAAATAAAATTTAAAAGTTAGAGGCAACACAGGCATCATTAAAAAGATTTTGAAGCATTTCAGATTCTTGAATTTCAGATTAGGGATACTGAACATGTACGTTATTTTTCAAAAGAACTGCATTATTGCCAATAATTATTGTAATATTTCATAAAGATTTTGCCTGCTGACCTCTGGTATTATCATGCACATGCATGCTTTGACTGTCTAGTGACAGCTAGTGATAGAAAAATTGAGTACATGGATTAGTGTACAGTCAAGTCACAAGAACTGAACAGATTATACATGCATAGATTTAATGTTTATTAGATTAATGCTTAGTACATTTAGTACAGGCATTTTAACATAGGCAGAGTGACAGTGGAGTGCCACCAATCCTACCTCACAGCACCCGGAGCACAGGTTTTATTGCTAGCCTGGTCAGGGTTTACATGGAGTTCCATGCATTTTGGATTAATTGGTATAAGTGAGTTTATTTAGTTGCTTTACTTGGAAAGATTGTTTAACAGTGAATACTGGAATTTACCTGTAACAATTCATAAAATACCAAAATACTTTTAGTGCCTGAAATTACAGTAATACCCTTTACTGGGTATACAGCTTGTTATGCTTTTAGAATTTTTGTTTTATATCTTAAAAGCTTCTAAATGTAGTTTAATCACAAAGCCTTTGCTTTCTAGTTTCATATATTTTGATGACCATTACATATTTTGCACACACTTAAACAAATGATTTCTAGTAGTTGTATCTGTCTTATTGCTAGTTTTCTACTGATTCTGTGAAACAATTTACATTACCAGGCTTGTGAGGAAGGTGCTTATCTTGCATCTTTATTGTGTAAAGGCAGACACCAAGGCACAAACACTCACTTAAATGTGCTATTTTTTGACTCGGTATTGAATTTCAACTTAACAATCAGCGTAAACTGTTAGTCTTTGAAATATTTGTTCAGAGGAGAGAGCAGTCTGTTATAACCAACATATACACAGGGAGAATGTGCAAATTTCACACAAAGAATGATGGACTAGGATTTTTCATGAATCTTGAAGCATGAAGTGAAGCAACAGCTTTGACCACTACATGTCACATTGTAATCATCAATCAGTTAATGATCTTTTTATTCTTGTACCTATGTTACAGATATATGACAGTAAATCTGAACTTGAACTTGATGTACTAAATGCTCATCTGAAACTTAATCTTATTTGTTCTTGTTATTTACTGATGGTGATAATGTCATCTATCAGTCCACTTTCCAAACCTTGAAAGCGTATGTTTTCAGTAAATGCTTATGTTGACTATTTCTTTCAAATACTGTTAACGTCACTATATGAACTATGTTAATAACAGGAAAACAGAGGAGATTTGGGCCATTGTCATGCATGTGCATTTGAAAGATGGCTCTGATGATGGGTTGGTGCTGTGGTTTAATGCCTTTTCTTTTCCTCTCTCTGAAGAATGGAAGATTGACAGCCACACTGCTGCTGATGTCACTACCATTCTCTGCCCTTCTGGACCAGCCCCTTCCTGCCGAGAGACCATATAACATGGAACTGGCCATATTGTTCTTAGTTTCATACTGAGCTCATGTCTGGAAAGACATTTCCTTATTATTTTGCTTGTAGATGTTTTGTTGTTATTTTTTTTCTTTAGGTACTCAACTTTCCTTCCACATGTTAGGTGAGGTACATTGATATACTGTTTGATAAAATAACATTCCATCCAGGGTTGGTTCCTGGAACCATTCAGTTACGCAAAACTTTGTATTTAAATAAGGGTTCTAAAAATCAACAAATGGATGACTGACAATTTGACAATCCCTTCAATCATGTGCAAGTGGTATCTTTGCTCTGTGCAATGTATTCCACTTTTTTTTATCTGTTCAAGTGTCATAATGTTGACTTCTTTGTATACTCCTGTTATTTCCATCAATAATAATACTATATTATTCTACAAGGATCATTCTGGTGGAATGACAACTGTTCTTTATGACTTTGAAAACTGTTAATTCTTTCATTGTACGCTTGCTGTAGCTTGACTTCTACTACAGTATATATGGCACTTCTTGTGAGTTAAATGGCAGTATTCTGTACAGTTGGAAACGAAAAAGTAAAACTCTTACACAAATTACAAACAAAGGGATTCTGCCTTGTATCTAGTGCTACTGCAATTGATTCCGGTCCCTGTGACTCTGAATAGGAATAAGTAGATTTATAAAATGGGCTTATGGAAGCAAATGTCATATGAATGTATGTTGAGGCAAACATGAAGTGACAGTAGTGCTAGGTAAACAAAATAATTGTTCATTGAATTTATGAAATATTGGTTATTGGCAGCAATATTTTCTATTTGTTCTATAAATAAGTTGGAATAATTATAAATAATCATTAAATACCTTTTATGGGTGAATTAAAATTTGGTAAAGTGAGTCATGAAGAGCAATTAAACTTGCCAGAAGCACACATATTCACTTGAAGGAGATTTTCTTTGTATTTACTGTTTCTACGTTTAGAACAACATTCAGTTAAATCTTCAAAAGATGAATTTTAGATGTGATGCTGTGTTTAAATTAATGACAACTTTCTTAAATGTACTCATTTATACAGCCATAGCCCACAGTCTTTATACAAGTGACAATTAAATGACAGGAAGGCTCATTTATTTCTTGCGCATCTCTTCGTAGCATGAGAGCAGGCATTTAATTGCCAGACTGTCACATTTCCAAACCTATCGTTATATATTTAACACAGATCATTTTAACCTGAACTAGTCAAAGTAAGCATCAAACCCTGCATGTGGTTTATATAAATATGTGAAAAACAAGGATGGCTGCAGATGTGTCTGCCTTCATTCTCAGCAAGACAGTATACAGGATATGCACCTAATCATTACTGGTGTGTTTTCTACATGGTTTAATATAGTGTCATAAAAGATATCATCATGAAAGGATCTAATAAGGATGTGTCACTTCTATAATTTACAGCAGGACTCATCTAGCTCTATTTTCAAATTTACTTTTACAAACATGGAATTGAATGATTTAAGGACATACTACATCTGCCCTAAACACAGTTGATGGACAGTAAACTATAAATACTGTGAAGAAAATGTCTAAAATGTAAATTAACTTGCCAGTCAGGCAGGATATATGAAGCACTGCCTATTTTTTTATCTTCAATTTCCCAGCCTTTCATTTTTTTTACATGATTTTAATACAATATTTTAGGGAAAACATTTTAAATTTAAAAAGCAACGTCTATTCATTAAAGTAAATGATTTCTTATAACTTTCAAGTTTAAACATAGTGTTCACATTGCTTTTAATTCAAATGCAAAGCCTTTTCTTATAACTGATGAGGTCTGCGGTTGGCATTTTCTAATTATTTCTTGGTGAGCTATGATGCCTTTATAGCATATTTCTTCAGTATGACAGATGCCACTCAATATTTTAGTTTTGTTGCACTGTGGTTAGTGCTGCTGTCTCACAGCTCCAGATCTTGTGCTGGGCACTGGGAGTTTTGTATGTTCTCCCCATGGCTTTGTGAGTTTTCCTCCATATACTCTGGTTATCCTCTTATATCCCATCATGTGCAAGTGAGGTTAATTAGATTAGATTAGATCAACTTTATTAATCCCAAGAGGAAATTCTGATGCATACAGTAGCAGAAACATAAAAAACAAGGATATAGACTCAAAGGACAAATAATACAGCCGATCAGTCAATCAATCAATAAATGTGTATTGTGCCGAAAATTATAAACTTAAACAGAATGTTGGAAGGAATCATTGAATTTCCTGATAGCAGTGAGCAGAAAGGACTCCAGAGGGACTTCTTAGTATACCGTTGTGGAGTGAGCCTGTGGCTAAAAGTTCTACAATTAGGTATTCTAAATCCCTTCTGTGTGTGTGTGTGTGTGTGTGTGAGCACTCTTTTATGATCAGTCAGCCTAACCAGGGTAGCTTTAACCTTAAACCTAAGCTGCCAGGATAGGCACTGACTGTTTGTGAACCTGATCTGGTTATTGGATAAAAAATAGATGGATGTGTTGCTGTAACTTTAATATAAACAGTACATAATAGCTCAATTTTCACTTTAATACTTCTTCTTCTGTCAGCTGCTCCCATTAGGGGTTGCCACATAATAATAATAATACATTTTTTTTTATATAGTGCCTTTCCCATGCTCAAGGCACTTACAGAATATAAGAAAGAACGGCAGGGTATACAATATGTAGCATTGTACAAACCAAATAAATAAACAAAGAAGATTAAGACAGTAAATTCAGAAAAGCCTAACAGACAACAGAATTGATGGTCTAGCACACACACATACAGGTTACATGAGCATCTTGACATAGAGGTAAACTGAGAGTAGGGTAATAAAGTCAAGTAGAGCTAAAAGCCTTCCTGAACAGATGAGTTTTGAGTTATTTTTTTAAAAGAAGTCATGGAGTCAGCTGACCTGATTAATTTCTGTAGGTCATTCCAGAATCTGGGTGCTATACAGCTGAAGGCCCTGTCACCCATGGAGTGTAAATTAGTGTGGGGCACAACAAGATTGCCAGAATCAGAGGACCTTAGTGGGCAGGCAGGCACATAGTGATGGAGAAGGTCACTGATGTAGTTTAGTGCAAGGTTATTTAAGGCTTTGTAGGTTATTAGTAGGATTTTATATTCGATTCTGTAAGACACAGGGAGCCAGTGAAGACGAAGCAGGATGGGTGTGATATGTTCATTGCTGCTGGTTCGAGTGAGGATTCTTGCAGCTGAGTTTTGAATAAGCTGGAGCTGTGATATAAGATTAGAAGGGGCACCTGTGATAAAAGCATGGACAAGTTTCTCAGCATTAGAAAAGGAGAGGAAGGAGACGAACACGGGATATGTTACGGAGATGAAAGTAAGAAAGGTTCTTAATGTGATTTATGTGGGTGGAATAAGAGAGAGAGGAATCAAAAATGACACCAAGATTCTTTGCAGTAGAGGCAGGTCTGATGAGATCACCGCCAAGATGGACTGGGAAGGAGCTCATTTTATTGAGTTGCATTTTAGTCCCAATTTGCAGGAGTTCAGTTTTGTTGCAATTTAATTTTAAAGAGTTCTGCTCCATCCAGGTTTTAATTTCACTAAGGCAGGTTGTGATCTGAGAAAGCTATGATGAAGTTTCACTTTTAACATTGAAGTAGAGATGGATCATCTTCTTCAATATCTTCCTGTCCTCTACATCTTGCTCTGTCACACCCATCACCTGCATGTCCTCTCTCACCACATCCATAAACCTTCTCTTAGGCCTTCCTCTTTTCCTTTTGCCTTCAATTCTTTAATACATTTTCCTTTATTCATTCCCTAATATTAGGTTACTTCTTTTATAGCAAGCATATTCCAGAGGCACGTGAGATTTTGCATACTGCCCTGCCACTGAGACAAAAATAAAGGCAAATCCACTTCTGGAATTAGAACTGAAATCCTTGGAATTACAGTATCAGGCCTCTTCACAGAGTTTAAAAATCTGAAACGTTAGCCTAATGAGTTCAAGAAACATTCACTTGGATTTGGTGCAGTTCAGAGTAGTTCTGTACTATTCTTGTAACAGTACCATTTTATAATATGCAAAATCACTTATGAATTAAAAGAGGTACGGTAAGCTAGGGTAATTGAGCATAATATTATTGAAAAAAATGTAAAACAATAAAAACTAAAAATTTGTAAATGTGAAACAAATGCGTTCCTACTAGTTAGTTTTCTGAAATATGATAAATACTGCAAAAATCAAAACTGTTCACCAAAAGCTTTAGTGGATAAACGGTACGCTGCTAAAATCATAGACTACACAGATCTTGCTAATCAGTTTTTTTCACAGATTCATAGTGTTTTTCTGAGCGGGTTAGGGAAAATGTGACTACAGTAAAAAAAAAAAAAAAAAGATGACTAATGGAACTCTCTACAAATACAACATATTGCTATTGATTGTGCATTTTTAATAGCATTTATAATTAATATAGATAATTCATTATGCTACTATAATAAAAATATTCTATTGAAAGTAACTGTAACCAAACCGGGTGTCGAGGCACCTTGGAGTATTACAACATGGCTTAAGAGGTGTCATGAAGGTAAGGCTCCAATTTGTCTGAAATGCTCAGTATCAGTTTTGACTTTCAATACCAATTAAAAAAAAATCTACAGCAGGGCTCTCAAATTAGCCAAAAAATAAGATTGGAATACTGATATTAAAATTAAGTGTACATTTAAAGATCTTTATATGTAGCTTAAATATTCTGCATATATGTTTGTATCATCTGTGCTTTTTATATTTCTTATTATTAATATCTTCTTTGCTTAAAAGATGCAGACAAAAATTGCAGCCTTCAAAAAATTTAACAAGTGATGTACTCAAAGCAAAAGCACAGTTTGTAGACAAAAAAAACCCAGACAAAATCACTTGTGATTGGACAGTCCAAAAATGCAGCTAGTGAACAATAGATTGAGTGTACAGAACCAAACTTAATTTAATATTAATAAATATAATTTATTATTAGTATTTACATGAGTGTAGCCAACGTTAATAAAAGACAATGAAAGGAACTGAACAAACTTATTTTGTCTTTTTTCTTCTTTTATGGGTACAGCAAAATATAATACTGGTGAGCTTAACATTTATTTTTTATGGTTACAGAATGTTGAAAAATCAGAATTATAGTACTGTATAAAAACTATAAAAAGTATTACGCTATCTTACATTTGACCTTTTAAGATCAAAAAAAAATGTGAAACTCTCTAGTTTGATGTGAGTCACTGACTATGGAAAAATCTTCTATTAAAAATGTGTAACTATAAATATGGCTTTTTTATTATTCCTCCTAAAATTTAGCTGTGTATATACATTAAATACACAGGACTATTATGCTGATATGTCAAGCAGAACTTTGGAAGATCTTGCGGCTTATCATGGAAAATGTTTGGAAAGCACTGCTCTAAGGATTTTGCTGACAGTCTTGTGTTCAAAACTGACACTTGAATACTGAGGTGTGGATAAAATTCACCTCTACCGACGTGATGGTTTTTAATCTGTTATTCTAATCAAGCTCTAGCAGAATGGGATGTGTTTTTGACAATTTTAAAGAAAAGAAAAGTATAGATACAAACTATAAATACAAAATCTCACATAAATGCATATGTGTTCCAGAAATGCTCAAACTAAAGAGAAAAGGAAATTTTATATTTGAAAAAAGATCACTAACCTTGAAATTAAAAATAATAAGGCGTTCTATATTTAAGTAGTTGATTGGTCCCAATTATATTGTGAACAGCAATACTCATCCATTTTGTGTTTCTTCTGTTTTTGGTGAAGTATGCAGGGAGCTAAGGCCTATTCTGGCAACACTATTCACTTTTATTTAATTTTATTATTTTTTTTAGTAATTACTGATATAGTTTTCATAAATTTCCCAAATCAGTTAAGACCCACATAAGTGCAAAGAAACAACAGAGATGCTGTATTTGTCTCTGGTATGCACTCAAGTCAGCCTCCTCTGATTGCTTACTTAAACAAACAAAGAATAATTAATTGTAATATATATACTGTATTTCTACAAACTGGTGCATATAGTATACTGGTTTCGTGGTGCTCTATAGGTGGCAAAATATTAAAATTGTTAATTAGTTCTTTAAACAAATTGAAATATTAATGAAAAATTGCCATTATTAATATTTTACTCGGAGTAACAGTACTGTGTAAGTTGCTGCTTACTTCACTGCCTTTAGAAACCAAACTCTCAAAGCAAAATGCTCAAATTGCTGACACATTTGCAGGTGTTATGCCAGAATAACATGGAAACTCATCAATTAGAATATGCAAATGAGTGTCTTTGCTAAAATAAACTTGTCTGGTGTGGGGTACAGCCCAGACACAGACAGACAAACATGTTGTTTCACCACACACACGTTTATTTACAGTTAAGTGAGCACAACCCAGTGCTGCAGCACCAATCACCCCTTCAAGTCCTGGCCAACACAATGCCTTTCACAGTCTTCAGATGCCTCCACTCCTCTTCTCTGAGCTCCGTCCTCTTCCACCCGACTCCAGCCATCAAATGGAGGGAGGCGGCCCCTTTTATACACCCCCGGATGGGCTCCAGGTGCTTCCTGAGGAGCATCCGCCGACACACCCCCATGTGGCGGAAGCACCAGCTGTGTAGCCGGAAGCCCTCCGGGTGTCCCTGATCCTCTTCCCCCCAGCACTTCCTGGTGTGGCGGAAGTGCTAAGGTCCGGGGCTCCCAAAGCATTGGGGCGCACCCTGGCAGGGACCACGGGCCCCTACAGGGTTGGGCTTCCAAGCCCTTTACCTGTGGCCCCCAACACAACCAGGGCAGTCGCCCCCTCGTGGTCTGGAGGAGGCACAAGCCCTCCTCCGGTCCTCCTGGGTGTCCCGACTGGGTAGCACCCCCAGCCGCGTGCCACACTGGCTTTACTAACTTTTCCACAATATCGACTGTAGAAACCATACTATAAGGCAATGACACAGACATGCATGGTATCCCCAGACTTTGCAAATTGTCTGAATCAACACTGGAAACAGAACTTTTCAATTAGAATTTCAGATAATGAATGGAAAATATATTGTTCATCAATTTGTATTAAGTAGAATAATATATCACACAGATTTCTCTCAACTAAGATTATCTAAAATGTACTCCAGTGAAGACTCTTAATTGAGAATGATAACACTGGGCACCTGTCTCAATAAGGCTTCTGTTTTGGATTAACTAGAACCCTTTAATGACACTGCTCAAAATCACGCCTAATGGAACATTATTAAAACACAGTTTTATCTTACTCATCTGGAAGAATCCTCACCAACTTACTATAAAACAACAGATAAAGTATGTGTCCTATCTCTTATTTCTCTTCTGGTTCGTCCTGCTTTCACCTCAAAACCGGTCCTGCCCACACACAGCAGACACGGCATTTCGCTGCCTGCGTCTCCTCTTCAAAACTGGTCCTGCCCACACGCAGCCGACACGGCATTTCACTGCCTGCATCTCCTCTTTAAAACCGATCCCGCCCACACACAGCCGACACGGCATTTCGCTGCCTGCGTCTCCTCTTTAAAACTGGCCCTGCCCACATGCAGCCGACGCGGCATTTCTCGATTCCTGTGGCGCCTATTCAAAATCGACACGGCATTTCTTGATTCCTATTTGTTCTCTTCCAAACCCTTCCCCACGCTGCCTGCGGCCTCCCATACACCTTGCTATTTTCGTTATACCGCGACGGTTGTTTCCTAAGCCTTTGTTATAAAATACAGTATCTTCTCTGTCGATGGGTTTTTGTACAACGTCATCTCTATACCACGATCCGGCAAATGCCTGTTCCTATCAGTGGGTTATTTTTTGACACAAACAGTTGAGGAAGTCAATGTACTCTCACTACGTCATAGGGCAGTAGATTTCATTGCCTCACATTGGGACAGATTTGGAGACGTTCTTTGCAACGCAAATCGAGTTATCACAAGTCAGGAGTACTGTCAATACATGGCAACATCTGGAGTTTATGGTGGTGAAGCTGAAATTCAAGCTCTTTCAGAGATTCTCCATGCTACCATTGTCATTTACTTCAAACACGACCCCAACTTCCCGCCTTGCATTTACAATTCTGGAAATACTCTCTTTATTTACCTTCTGTACTCAGGACAACTGGACAATGGCCACTATGAAGCCCTCCTACTGATTCCGATCATGTCTCCACAGCAGCACATAATGTCTGATAACACCAACACATCAGTCCTCAGTCATTCTTCTTTTCCACAAAACACTACAGTTTTGTCTACTGGAACAACCTTCCTCTGCAAAATTTGTAGTAAACACAAGAAAATTCACTGCAATGATAAATTGTTTCCCTGCTGAAAGGGATATTTGCATCTATCCTGGAGGCAACTCCTGTAAACAGATTTCCACGCTCAATATGAATTGCGATCCTATGGTTTACCCACTTTTATTCCCTTATGGAGACATTGGCTGGCACAAAGATTTACAACATGTTCCTGATAAAAGAACCATCAACCGAATCAGGCTTGCTCAATGTCAATTTTACGCGTACAGATTATCAATGAGGAATACATTTAGTATTTTGCACTCCAGCAGCAAACTATTCCAACAGTACGTCGTAGATGCGCATGTTAAAACAGAGGGCGTGAGTCTCAACTATCTCAAATTACATCAACAAGATTTGCGTGTGGAACAATACAAAGGACTATCAGACTCCTGCAAGCAAAGGCTGAAAATAACAACGTATGTGTAGGAAAAATGATCATATTACCGTCCACATTTGCAGGAAGTAAGTTATTTGAAATTGTTACTAAATGTATGGTACATGGACCATGCGGTACAGCAGGTAACCCAACAGCATTGTGCATGAAGGATGGTACTTGCACCAAGTGATTCCTTAAAGATTACAAGGAACACAAGCAAGAAAACATTAACGGGTACCCAAGCTACCGCAGAAGAGAATGGCCAACTGCACAAATAGGCAAGTTTATAATTGATAATCGATGGATAGTTCCGTACAATCCATGGTTGAGTAAAAACTTCAATGCACATGTTAATGTCGAAGTTTGCTCATCTATAAAGTCCATCAAATATCTCTATAAATATGTTCACAAAGGTTATGATGCAGCTTCCGTTACCTTACATCAAGAACATGCTAACGATGACTTGGTTCATGATGAAATCACGACTTTCTTGGACGGAAGATATGTTAGTGCTCCAGAAGCTATGTGGCATCTTAATGAGTACAGTATGTCAAACAAATCTCACACAATTATACGATTACCTGTCCATCTTCACGAACAACAAGCTGTCCTGTTTCGTGAAGGTCTCGAAGAAGAAACCTTAAATCGAGAAGCAACAAGAAAAACCATGCTAACAGCATGGTTTGACCTGAATAAGATGGATACTCATGCGAAATCACTCCACTATATAGACATTCCACACTATTATACTTTCGATTCCAAAGCTAGCGTGTGGAAGCGACGACTCCGAAAAAGTAACGCTATAGGTAGAATGCCAATTGTCTTTATTGAAGATTCTAAACGCTACTACTTACGCAACCTCTTAACTCGGTTTCCAGGAGCTACTACTTTCCTGGAGCTTGGAACTATAAATGGAAACATATGCAGCTCATTTAAAGCAGCATGTCAAGAGTTATAGGTCTCCTTAATGATGACAAGATTTGGCATGACACTCTTTATGAAGCTACACAAACTAAGATGCCCGTACATATGAGACAACTCTTCGCTATCATTTGTGCCTTTGGGGAACCTGTCAACATCCCAGACCTATGGCAAACACATACGTAAACTGGCAATTTGCGAAGAACTGTTTACTAAATATTCCACTGACACTGCCCCGATGTACGCTCTCTCAGAAATTAATGAAATACTCAAGTGCTATGGTATGACTCTTCAACAATTTCATCTCCCAGTCACCGAGTTCATCCCACCTTATACTCCGACCTGTGTTGACATTCTCTGCGAACAAAAAGTAGCTTCAGATTACACACAACAACTCAACGACGATCAGCCAACAGTCGTACAAACAGTACTGCAGGCAATATACAATCCACCTGTTCATTCCAAGAAGTGTTTCTTTCTCGACGGCCCCGCAGGAACAGGCAAGACCTTTGTATACAAAACCTTCATCCATTCTGTGAGAGGTAAAGGAGATGTGGCAATAGCGATTGCTTCAACTGGAATCACAGCAACTTTGCTACTTGGCGGCCGTACTGCACATTCCGTGTTCAAAATACCTCTTCAAATCACACCAACATCAACCTGCAATGTGAAGCCAAATACCAGTGATGCCAATAATATACTTGAAGTGAAAATTATCATCTGGGATGAAGCAGCAATGACACATTGTTATGCATTTCAAGCTGTTGACAGACTACTGTGAGATCTCACTCAGCAAAATGCACCTTTCAGTAATAAAACCATTCTTCTCGGTGGAGATTTCTGCCAAATACTGCCTGTTATCTTTTGCGGTTCTCGAGCCCTCACCGTTGCCTCTTGCATCAACAACCACAGGCTGTGGAACGAAATGAAGGTCCTAAAACTCACAAAAAATATGAGTGCTCTCGAAAGTGAAACTCAATTTGTTCAATGGCTTCCTCAAGTTGGGGAAGATAAAACTGGAGACACGGCAGAACTACCTTCTCAATGTTTAATACAACAACAAGACCCAGTTGCTGAACTTTACGGTGATATTAATTTCTCGACTGTGACTCCACAAGAACTTGCTGCAAGAGCAATACTAAGCGTCACAAACGACGATTCTCTACATATTAAAATCAAGAACTTTGTTGTTAATATGTAGAGAATCGTCATTTGTCCCAAGGACAAACGTTTGCAAAGATTTGCATTAATCTACAACAACCAGTCTTCAGCCACGGTCAGTTGTACGTGGCTTTTTCTAGGGTTATATCTTTCGACTCATTATCTGTCGTCTCCACCAAAACACCTATTCACAACTGCATCTTTCAAGAAGTATTTCTTTTATCTTGATTTCTCAATTCCTTTCTCACCGTTTTCCGCTCCTATTCTTACACCGCCGTATGCTACGGCAGGCGTCGACTAGTTTTACATAAATGTGAATAAAAATAAATTTCAATTTATGGGGAACTGACCAAAATTTGTTAGTTTTGCAGACAGTTATCAACCTTGTGCTTAAATAAGCATGCTGAAGATCTATCTGTAGAATGCCTCAATATCTTTGAGTGATTAATTAGTATTAAAAGGGGAGTAGCTGATTTCTATTTGAATAAGATGTAGCATTATCTGTCTGACTGACATATTACTCATTTCATTGTAAACAATAAAACCATTTTTTAAACAATAATTGATTGTTAATATCTGTTATTCACCCTTCCCACAAAACAAACACATAACAACAACAACAAAAATAACATTTCTAAACTGCTAAATCGATTTGCACTGAATGATTCTGAATAAAATATTTTGTATATAAATATATTAGCCATTCCACGTGGCTCTGCCCACATATTAGTGAAAAAGGACAGTGAGGAGGGCCCAGCCCAGCTCCCCAATCCTGATGTTACACTTCCCCCTCCCGATGAGTCTCTCTCGGATTCACATAAATAAATCGATACCACAAGCAAACTATGACACATAGCGCAATGTGAGAAGTCACAAAATCAACCGGAATGTGCAAGCAAATTATAGAAAAAAATCCAATCTAAATCCGTTAAGTAGTTCCCTCGTGAAAAGCAGACAGACAAAATGACATTGGATTTTATATATATATAGAGATATATTGTCATGTGCATGCACATGAGAGACAGCTTAAGGGCTTTGGTGATGGTAATGGTAATTACCCACCGGACCATGAGTTGGTGCTGTGTGCTAATGCTTTCTCTTCTCGTCTCTCTGCAGAATTGACAGCCACTCCATCTCTAACATTACTTCCATGCCCATGTGCCTGGACACTTTCCTTCCCACCACTTGAATTTATAACCCAAAAATCAGCCATTTAGTTTCAGTTCCAATTCAGAACTCTAATCTGAAAAATATTACTATGCATTTTCTTTGCTATTTTCATCCATTTATATAGTGTCATCAAGGTGGTGCCCCAACTTTTTATCTTTTTGTCCTATTTTGTATGCTGCATACTCTGCCATTACTGCTGCTACTTTCCAGCAGGCACTCCAATTGTTCAAGTTACACCACCACGTGGTGATCATTGAACAGCTCAGCACCACTTTCTACCCAGATGTATAAAACATGCAACCTCAGATCTGACAACATTACAACAAATTCAATTAAATACTTTTTGCTGAAGGTAACCTGATACCCATTACACTTGTGAGTAAACTTGCGTTCCAGCGTGGTGTTCATTACAGATGATTCATGGTTAGCACAGTTATCTAGTAACAGTTTATTGCTCAGATGAAGATGAGGTCGGCTGCTACTCCACATCATGTATCTCTGTGATTCCTCAGGTGTGTGTTGAAGTCTCCCAATAGGATTGTAGAGTGAGTAAGTGGTAATCCTTTATGCAGGAAGACCAATATTTCTTAAAATGCGCAATACTCTGAATACATTTTTGGTGTACTCAAGCAACAGTCGCAGTTTTTTTTTTTTTCTGAAAGTCCAACTTGCATTGAAGCAACCCTATTGTCCACTGGAGCAAGTCCAACTCTTTAGCTCGCAGTTTGGGGCTTTTAATTATCCCCAACCCCACCCAAGAGCTCTAAAGTAAAAAAAATAAATAAATAAATAAAAAAAAGTATTAACGAGCTCACCCTTGATTCAGATGTTTGGCTCCAGTGCAGATGCTCTGAGCAGAGGTGAATTTGACTATATGTAGCAAGTATTTTCCAGTTTCAGAGGATTTCCAGAGGATTTGACTGTCAAGGTTTAGCATGCCTGGGTTCATCCCACTTCTTAAAATAAATATGTCCAGTGAAAAAATATTTTCAGAATTAAAGAATGTCAATGTTTTTTACTAATAACCCAATTATTCTAATTTAAAAAAAGTTAAGTTTTATCAAACCATCAAGGGTAATTAGGTTTTGTGATGATGCATTCAGTAGCATAAAACCAACTGAAAGCTCAGCATTCATACTGTAGCAGTGGCGAACAAATTTCCAATAACTTTATTAAATATCAAATTGATTTTTTGATAATATTTTTAATAGCACATCTGTTTGACATGCAAGTGTGTGATCAGTGGACAACTCAGCTTGTTTTGATACCCATAACCGTGAAAGGGGCTGAGATGTGTTTATATTTAACAAAAATAAGTAAATACTCAGTTCTGGTGAGCTGTATAACCCAGTGGGTGCCAGACCTTTCTATCAAATGCTTATGACAGATATTTCACAGGCACAGCTGAAATAAATGAAATGCCATTCAAAGTTTGGAGAAAACAAAACACATTTTATGGAGTCCAAGAAAGTCAACAGAATGATCCCCGAAGAGTACACTTTCAATAGATGTTTAAAACCTACTCCACCCCCAGAAGGTAAAAGCGACCTGTTGAAAATGAAATGTGATAATATTACCGCCTTACAAAACTGAAGACCATACGCTTATTACTATTATTCTGCTTTATATTTAGAGTGAAATTATTCATAAATATTGCAATATTGAAAGGCAAAACAAACAACAAACCAACTATTAAATAAATATATGGTATTCAATTAGGATATATAAAAATACTGTGTTATGAGTCAATAGAAATAAACATAACTGAAGTTTGAAAAAAGATATAAATACATATAAATATGTACATACTGATGTGTTGTTTCCTAAATTTAATTCACCCAGCTAATTACCTGTGGGCTGAATTTAAAATGACTTTTTTATTATTTATTATAAAACTGTGTGCACAGCATTAAAACTGCATTAACAATTTACTTATTATGCTGTTTCTCTGTCCTTACTTAAAGAACGTGTAAACATTACTAGTGTCCTGTTTTTTTATTTTTTTATACACTTCTTGCCAATACCATAGAATTAAGAACTATCTATGCACTATGCACACAATCAAAGTAAATGATGCCACACATTTAATCTAATGGCATGTGCGTCCAATCCTACCTCACATAAAGCTAGGCCTAGGAGCAAAAAATAATGTCCAAATATAATAGTTTTGTTTTTTATTTGTTGGTTTGTACATTAATTAATTGTATTTTTATAAATTATTGTATCGCCTGCAAAGGACAGAAACTTACAGATTTCAAAATCATGAGAACAGAGTTAGATTGAGACTGCAAATATTGCACAAATGTAGAATGAATTAAAAATAAAATATAAAGTTAACAAACAGCAACAGTTATTTCTATAACACATTTTCTTTTTTTTTAATTGCGTTGATTTTATTGTAATCATTCCATACAAATAGATAAATTTTTACAAAAGAAAGGATTGAAAACAAATGAACCCCCACCCCTCCTATAACACATTTTCATACAGACGATGTAGCTCAAAGTGCTTGACAGCTTATTAAAGAATTAGTTACATACAAAGAAAAAACAAATTAAATTTAGATAATAATGAATAAATAGCACAAGCACATGGGGAGCAGCTGAAGGACCCGACGCGCATCGCGACAACCGGCATCAGGGAACAAAGCCGGGGCAGTAGCCTCTCTCTCTCTTCTCCCACAGAAAGGACAAAACGCTGCCGCCATAATCCATCCCACATAAAGAAAACGCCATCACTTCTGGGTTCCTTTCTCTCCTCTGGTCCCCCGTTGATGACGTCCACTAACCATCCACTACCACACCTTCCCAGCATTCCACGTCCCTAATTTCCTGTCCGCCTCTTTATAATGTCTGTGTAACCAGCCCTGATTGTCTGACGTAATTTTTTGTTTTTTAGATTCTGAATACAGTGGAACCTTGGTTCACGACCATAATTCATTCCAGAACTTTGGTCGTAAACCGAGTTGGTCGTGAACCGAAGCAGTTTCCCCCATAGGATTGTATGTAAATACAATTAATCCGTTCCAGACCGTACAAACTGTATGTAAATATGTAAAAATATGTAAAGATTAAGCACAAATATAGTTAATTACACCATAGAATGCACAGTGTAATAGTAAACTAATGTAAAAACATTGAATAACACATAAAACACCCAGGCTCCCTGATCAGCTACACGAGCTGGCTCGCTCGCGCTCTCTCTCTCTCTCTCTGTAGCACACACACCACCAAAGCCCCTCCCTCCCTCAGCTACAGGAGCAGGCTGGCTCATGCGCTCTCTCTCTCTGTGTAGCGCGAGCGCACACACACACACACACACACACACACCTATCCTCCCCCCCATCCCTTCCCTGTCAGCGGCCCGCGTGCTCTCTCTCTCTCTCTCTCTCTGCGCTTGCTCGCTCGCGCTCTCTAATCTCTCTGTAGCACATGCTCGCGCAGCATTTTTTTTTAAATGAGTTTTAAGCACAGCAGAAAAAAGAAACATTGGAACAAATCCGAAGCGCCTGCAAAAACCAACTCACAAGCAAACAAAAAAGTAAGATTGCAGGAGATCACGCTATTAAACCTAAAGCCTGATCGCTGTAAACAATGTTTATAAAAGGTGTTTTAAGCACAGCAGAAAAAAACGAACAACAAATCCGAAGCACGTGCAAAAACCAACTCGCAAGCATACAAAAAAGTAACATTGCAACAAATCACACGTTGAAGTCCTCCATGTAAACAATTTTTTAATGAGTTTTAAGCACAAGGAAAAAAAGCGAACATTTGAAAAAAGAGAAAAATAACATTGCAACAAATCGCATTATGAACTAAAAAATTAACTTTTGAAAAATCCGTAATACAAAAACCACCAAGAAAACTAACCTTGCATGAGACGAGTTCTGCCATGAAGTGTTTTCCTTCAGGTGTTTTCTCTCTTGTGATTTCTTGGGTTTCTGGTGCTTTTAGCTGTTTAGCTGGTGGGAGTGAAAGCCTCATGCAGCCATTCCAAAAAGAAAGTTCTTGTGACCGTCCACATTACTGGCATTCTGGCTTTGTTTACATTGTGCTGCTTGAAAGCACGAGGGTTCTCAGATTGGTAAATGAGTAAACTGGTAAACAGTTTTTCCACCTCTTGTAATTTCTTTCTTTACTTCGATTTCAATTTTCTTCAAAACTTTCTTTTGACCTCTCTTGACTTGCTTAGAAGCCATAGTTAACTGCAAAAGCACACGAAATACTGTAGAGCACAAAGAGAGTGCACGTCTTATTGAAAACAAGGAGCGGCTTGTTCAGCAAACATTGCAGCAATCTCCTCCTCCCCCTCCCCAGCAGGCACGTGCTCTTGCAAGAGAAACTAGCTTGTTTAGCAAACATTGCAGCAATCTCCTCCTCCCCCTCCCCAGCAGGCAAGTGCTTACTCGCTCTTGCTCTCTCTCTCTGTTTAGGAGGCAAGGGAAACTGGCTTGTTTGTATACCGAGTGTGTGGTTGTGAACCGAGGCAAAAGTTTGGCGAGCTTTTTGGTCGTGAACCGAGTTGTTCGTGAACCGGGACGTTCGTGAACCGAGGTTCCACTGTACCATTTTTTTACAGTATACGGGGCCTAAAAAACCCCAAACCTTTATGACTTGTTTGTCTGGTTATTACAGTGGAGTAGCTGGCAGGATTAAAGCCCTAAAAAGATGTCAGAAGGGCAGGACTTGAACACGGTCCTCAACACGATGGCCACCTGGCTCCAAGCACTCGAGCTGGAACAGGCGACCACGAAGGCGGAGCTTGCTGAAGAACGGAGACGGCTGGCAGCGGCAGAGAAGGTAAAACCAGAGCCTGCACGACCCCCGTCTCCTCCTATCATTCCCCTCTCGGAGGCGGATGATATAGAGTCGTACTTCTCGATATTCAAGAGGATGGCTACCCGCAACCAGTGGCCACAGGCGGAGTGGGCTTCCATTCTAGCCCCATACTTGAAGGGCCCGGCGCAGGGGGCCTATCACGACTTCCCCAAAGAGAAGGCCGCCCAATACGGCCTCCTTAGGACTGAGATCTACAAGCGCTACGGCGTGACCTCCGGCGAGCAGGAGAGGGAATGGCGGCACTGGAAGTTCGACCCCAACAGCCCGCCGAGAGCACAGGCCTTCAAGTTCTGGGGTAAGATCGGACGTTGGCTATGGCCAGATGTCAACCAGGCTCGACAGGTGGTCGAGCTAGTCCTGTGTGAGGCGTTTATATACGCCAACTCGGGGAGTCTGAGAAGCCAGCTCGTGGGGTCCGACAAGGACATGTGGCCACCCCGGAGGTTCCGGCTAGACCAAGGGACAGGCTGCCCACCCCGCCGCACTGTTTCAAGTATGGCGAGGTGGGCCATATTGTCAACTCCTGTCCTGCCAACCAGGAGCCCATGGACTGCAGCTGGATCAAGGGTGAAAGGTACTGTGCCCTTTCCAATCCTCTGGCGGTCCGTAATACAGGAGTGGTGTTGGTAAAAAGGCACTCGTGGTGGCCCTATCCGATTTCGGGAGTAACATCACTATTGTTGCTCACCGTTATGTTTTAAAGCGACAATGGCGAGCTCCTAACACGAAAATTACGTGTGTACATGGGGTGACCAAAACATATAAGTCTGCAAAGTGTTTCATAACCTGGGAAAGGGAACCTAGAGAGATGTTCGTTGCGGTGTTACCCGATCTTCCCTTCCCGGTTATACTAGGACAAGACTGGTCAAAAAGTAACTGCAGTAAAACTGTTACCACTCCGAAACCCAAGCGGGGTCTAGTTATGGATGAGCTAGGGCCCCTCCCAGCTGCTTCCATGGCGTGCACCGCAGTGACTAATGATGACGTAGATGGGTCGGGTGGGCTGTCTTCTGATACGGACCTCATCCTGGAAGTGGCACCGGAGGAGGCTCCAGGTCGGATGATACTATCCCCGACCTGCTCGCCAGCGTGGAATATCAATTTCGGTCCACGCCGGCATCCTATAAGAGAGAACAGTGGAATGCCGATTCCCTGAAGTTTGCCCGGAATGGTATCGTGTCCGCGAATGACATATCGTTAGCTGATTCTACTACTTTGTACTGGACAATGAATTGTTATATTGAGTTGCGGAACATGAAGGTGAGGTGCGGAAGTTGTTGTTAGTCCCACGGACCTACCGGTAGCAAGTGTGCGAACTAGCGCATGCCCAACTCTTAGGCGCCCACCTCGGGGCTGAAAAAATGCTGGAGAGGTTAAAGCTCCGGTTTTACTGGCCCGGGATAAATGAGGACATCCGACGTTTCTGTCAGTCCTGCTCAGTCTGTCAGCTGCGTCAGATACCCAGGAGGGACCGCGCTCCTCTCATCCCGATCCCCCTTATTAATGTGCCCTTTGAGCGGGTCGGTGTCAATCTCGTTGGATCCCTGAAGCCTTCGACGCGAGGCCATAAATATATACTCGTGATGGTCGATTATGCAATTTGATATCCTGAAGCAGTTCCCCTGCGAGCTGCCAATTCAAAAAATATTGCACGGGAATTGGTAGGTCTTTTTTCCCCGAGTGGGCATACCCAAAGAAGTCCTTACAGACCAAGGTAAGCCCTTTACTTTAGGATACATTCAGGGAAGTAGCCAAGTTACTCCGCATAAAGTATAAAGTCGGTATACCACCCCCAGACAGACGGTTTGGTGGAACGCTTTAACCAGACCCTAAAACAGATGCTCCGCAAGGTAGTCAGTGCAGATGGTAGGAACTGGGACCAACTTTTACTGCTGGTGCTTTTCGCGTGCTGGGAGGTGCCACAAGCCTCCACTGGGTTCTCTCCCTTTGAACTCCTGTACAGACATCAACCCCAGGGCAAATTAGATGTATCAAAAGAAGGTTGTGAGGGGGAGACACTTCCCTCCACTAATATCCTAGAACATATCACGCAGTTACGCAATAGATTCGAAAAAATACGGCCCCTTCTAAAAGAACATATGTCCCGGGCTCAAGCAGCACAAGCCCGGAAAAACAATAGGAACTCCTCCTTACGCGAGTTCCAACTGGGAGATCGTGTAATGGTGCTCGTGTCCACTTCCAACTCCAAATTATTGGCCCGTTGGCAGGGTCCATATGAGGTTAAAGAGAGAAAACGGCTCATGGACTATTTGGCTCTACAGCTGAATCGTCAACCGAGCGAGAGAGTCTACCATGTGAACCTGCTCAAACCCTGGAGGAATAGGGAAGAGCCAAACCCCTCCGGACCGTCCCTCTCCCTTTTTTCAGAAAAAATCGACATTAACCTCCGCCCTAATTTGACTCCTCACCAGAGGAAGGAGCTTGAAGGAGCCATCTGGTCTGTCTCAGGAGTGGTCAGTGAAGCACCAGGCCGGACCGTGCTGATTCAGCATGACATTGTAATGGACCCGGGGGTGGTAGTCAGGGAGTGACCCTATTGCCTCCCAGAGGCAAAACGTGCTGACGTGGAGCTAGAGGTACAACGTATGTTGGACATGGACATCATTGAAGAAAGCCATAGCCCCTGGTCCAGTCCTATCGTCCTCGTCTCAAAGCCGGATGGCTCCTGGAAGTTCTGCAACGACTTCAAACGTCTCAATCAGGTCTCCAAGTTCGACGCCTACCCCATGCCCTACGTGGACGAACTCCTTGAGAGACTGGGGACGGCTAGGTATTTGACTACTTCTTGACATAACATGACAAAGGGATACTGGCAAATTCCTTTAACAGCATCCGCAAGAGAGAAAACAGCTTTTAGCACCCCTAATGGGCACTGGCAGTACAAGGTACTTCCATTTGGGCTGCACGGGGCGCCAGCGACTTTCCAACATCTGGTAGACAGAGTGCTACGGCCCGACCAGTCTTATTCTGCTGCATACTTGGATGACGTGGTCATCTTCTCCGGCACCTGGGAGGAACATGTACTGCAGGTATTCGCCATCCTCCTGGCACTAACGAAAGCCGGGCTTCGTATCAACCCCAAGAAGTGTTTTTTTCGGTCTGAACGAAGCCAAATATTTGGGCTACCTGGTGGGAGGAGGGCAGGTGAAGCTACAGTGTTTGAAGATACAAGACATCCTCGAATGGCCCCGTCCAATAGTCAAGAAGCAGGTGCAAGCCTTCTTGGGTCTAGCAAGTTATTATCGCCAGTTTGTACCTCGTTTTTCCAAGAGAGCCGCACCCTTGACTGATCTGACAAAGAAACAGGCCCCTTTCCTTGTGGTGTGGAATAGCGAGATGGAAAGGGCATTCAGTGACCTAAAGTTGGCCCTAACGACAGCACCTGTTTTGAGAACCCCTGATTTTACACTCCCTTTTCTCCTCCAGAACGATGCTTCAGATACAGGTCTCGGTGCCGTGCTGAGCCAGAGCATCAATGGTGTTGAGCACCCCTTGATATACCTCAGCTGGAAACTGTTGGACCGAGAGACATGGTATGCAGCAGTGGAACGGGAAGCCCTGGCCATTAAGTGGGCAGCAACGTACCTGCAGTACTACCTATTGGGCTGGGAGTTCACGCTTGTGACAGACCATGCCGCCCTCCAGTGGATGGCCCTTCACCAGGAGTCGAATCCTTGGGTCGCTAGGTGGTTTTTGGACTTGTAGCCCTACAAGTTCACCATTACTTATTGCTAGGGTAACCTCCAGGCCAATGCTGATGCCCTCTCCTGGGTTCATGACCTCTTGGTTTGGGCCGTCCGACCCAATGGGTCTGGACTGAAAGGGGGGTCATGTCACGCACGAGCGCATGGGGAGCAGCTGAAGGACCCGACATGCATCGCGACAACCCGCGCCAGGGGACAAAGCCAGGGCACTAACCTCTCTCTCTCTTCTACTATAGAAAGGATGAAACACCGTCACCATGACCCATCCCGCACAAAGAAAACGCCATTACTTCCAGGTTCCTTTCTCTCCTCTGGTCCCCCGTTCATGACGTCCACTAACCATCCACCACCACACCTTCCCAGCATTCCATATACCTAATTTCCTGTCCGCCTCTTTATAATGTCTGTGTAACCATCCCTGATTGTCTGACGTAATTTTCTGTTTTTGAGATTCTTAAGACCATTTTGCTACAGTATACAGGGCCTAAAAACCCCAAACTTTCCCTACTAGGGCTGGGGGGCTGTCAAGAGGCAGGGTCTGTTAAAGCCCATTGTGGCACTTCTTGTGTGATTTTGGGCTCTACAAAAATAAACTGTATTGTATTGTATTGTATGTGACAATAATGACCATAAATCATGTAGTATATATATATATATATATATATATATACACACTACATGATTTGTCTAATTTACAACAATTATGGTAATTTTTATCTAGTGGTCTTAACTACACGTTGAAGTGCCCAGAGATTACTGTGAGCTCTGAGAAATAATGGGAAATAATAACTAGATCAAGTCATGGGCCGAAAAAGCAAGAGTCAGAACGGTAAATTCAAACTACACTGGGGCTAACAAAACAAGTTAAGATAATACAGAGAGCAAAAGCAAAGTGAAATTGAAAGCATAAGGAAAAATCCTATAACTACAACCTACTTGGGAAATAAGCCAAATAAGACTAAAGATTCTTGGAGGTTGTTTTATTCACCAAGGTATAATGTGTAGTGTAAATGTCTCCATATTTATACAATTACTTATGAGACATCATCAACGTGACTCACCATTTTAGATGACCTGCCAGAACCAAGACATTAACAACTTTCAAGTTGGTAAATAAAATTCCAAATGCCAAATAAACATCAAAATTAGAATTGTCAAAAGTCGCAGCCCTAGAATACACAGATCAATGTGTAAAATTGTCTTATACTATAGGTAGAAACTGGAAGCATCTTCACTGTCATCCTAGAACTAAGCATTAGGCAAAGTATCAGTGAATGAACTACATGCAGTGTTTCTCAATATTTCAGTTTACACTGTAGGCTATTTTGTCTATTGATGATTTACTATCTTTACATTATTTATTTACTTGACTTTGCCATTCTAATAAAGGGGTGTTTTAACTGGTTTTATCTTCGTTCAGCTGCTCCCGTTAGGGGTTGCCATAGCAGATCATCTTATTCCATATCTTCTATCCTCTACATCTTGCTCTGTTACACCCATCACCTGCATGTCCTCTCTCACCACATCCATAAACCTTCTCTTAGACCTTACTCTTTGCCTCATGCCTGTCAGCTCTATCCTTATGATCCTTTTCCAAATATACCCAGCATCTCTCCTTTGCACATTTCCAAACCAATCCGATCTCACCTGTCTGACTTTGTCTCCCAACCGTCCAGCTTGAGCTGACCCTGTAATGTACTCATTTCTGATCCTATCCATCCTCGTCTCACCAATGCAAATCTTAGCATCTTCAACTCTGCTGCCTCCAGCTCTGTCTCCTGCTTTCTGGTCAGTCCCACCGTCTCCAACCCATATAACATAGCTGGTCTCACTACTGTCCTGTAGACCTTCCCTTTCACTCTTGCTGATACCTGTCTGTCACAAATTACTACTAACACTCTTCTCCATCCATTCCACTCTGCGTGCACTCTCTTTTCCACAATCACCGTTACTCTGTACTGTTGATCCCAAGTATTTAAACTCATCCATCTTCGCCGACTCTACTCCCTGCCTTCTCATTATTCCACTGACTTTCCTCTCATTTACACACAAGTATTCTGTCTTGTTTCTACTGACCTTCATTCCTCTCCTCTCTAGAACATATGTCCACCTCTCCAGGGTCTCCTCAACCTGCTCCTTACTCTTGCTACAGATCAAAATGTCATCAGCAAACATCATAGTCCAAGGGGACTCCTTGTCTAATCTCATCTGTCAACCTGCCCATCATCACTGCAATAAGAAAGGGTTCAGAGCCTATCCCTGATGTAATACCACCTCCATGTTGAATGAATTTGTGACTCCTATGGCGGACATCACCAATGTCACACTTCCTTCATACATGTCCTGTACAACTGTTACATACTTCTCTGCCATTCCCAACTTCCTCATACAATATCACAAGCTCCTTTCGAGGCACCCTATTATATACTATTTCTAGGTCCACAAAGACGCAATGCAACTCCTTCTGGCCTTCTCTATACTTCTCCATAAAACACCCTCAAAGCAACCATCACATCTGTGGTTCTCTTTCCTGGCCTGAAATCATACTGCTGCTCACTAATCATCACCTCCCTTCTTAACCTAGCTTCCACTACTCTTTCCATGAACTTCATGTTATGGCTCATTAATTGTATCCTCCTGTAGTTACTACAGCTCTGCATATCCCCCTTATTCTTAAAAATCGCCACCACTACACTTCTTCTCCACTCCTCAGGCATCCTCTCACTTTCCAAGTTCCATTAATCAATCTGGTTAAACAATTCACTACTATCTCCTAAACAACTCCGTGCTTCCACAGGAATGTCATCTGGAACAACAGCCTTTCCATTCTGCATCCTCTTCATAACTGTCCTTATATCCTTCTTGCTAATCTGTTGCACGTCCTGATTCACTATCTCCACATCATCCAACCTTCTCTCATTCTCATTCTCTTCATTCATCTGCCTCTAAAAGTACTCTTTCCATCTTCTCAATACTCCCTCCTCGCTTTTGAGTACGTTTCCATCTTTATCCTTTATCACCCTAATCTGCTGCATATCTTTCCCAATTCCATCCCTCTGTCTAGCCAATCGGTATAGGTCCTTTTCTCCTTCCTTAGTGTCCAACCTCTCATACAACTCATCATAGGCTTCACCACCTCTCTCTTCACCTTATGCATTATCTCCTTGTACTCTTGCCTACTTTCTGCATCTCTCTGACTATCCCACTTCTTCTTTGCCATCCTCTTCCTCTGTACTGTATACTGTCCTGTACTTCCCCATTCCACCACCAGGTTTACTTTTCCTCCTTCCTCTGTCCACATGCCATGCCAAGCACCTTTCTTGCTGTCACCCTTACTACTTCTGCTGTTGTTGCCCAGCACTCTGGTAACTCTTCACTGCCACCCAGTGCCTGTCTTACTTCCTCCCTGAACTCAACCTTTTTCAGTTTCCACCATTTGATCCTTGGCTCTGCCCTCTGCCTCTCCTCTTCTCACCCTACAGACCACCCTCCTATGCTGCCTAACTACACTTTCCCCTGCCACCACTTTGCAGTCCTCAGTCTCTTTCAGATTGACGCTCCTGCATAGGATATAATATACCTGTATGCATCTTCTACCACTCTTGTATGTCACCCAATGTTCCTCCCTCTTCTTAAAATACATATTCACCACAGCCATGTCCATCCTTTTTGCAAAATCCAGTATCATCTGACCTTTATCATTCCTCTCCTTGACACCATACCTACCAATCACGTCCTCATCTCTTCTGCTCCCTTCACCAACTTCCATCCATCCATCCACCTATCCAGGGTCTGCTGGAGCCAATCCCAGCCAACACAGGGTGCAAGGCAGGAACAAACCCTGGGCAGGGTGCACACACACACACACACACACACACACCAAGCACACACTAGGGACAATTTAGGATCGCCAATGCACCTAACCTGCATGTCTTTGGATTGTGGGAAGAAACCAGAGCACCCAGAGGAAACCCACGCAGAAACAGGGAGAACCCAGGTCTCCTTCCTGCGAGGCAGCAGTGCTACCACTGCGCCACCATGCTGCTCTCTTCACCAACATGCCCATTGAAATCTGCTCCAATCACCACTCTCTGTCCCTTGGGTACACTGTCCATCACTTCATCCAAGTCACTCCAAAAATCTTCTTTCTCATCCATCGCACACCCAACTTGCGGGGCATATGTACTAATAACATTCATCATCACACCTTCAATTTCCAGCTTCATAATCACCACTTTGTCTGACACTCTTTTCACCTCCAAAACACTCTTGACATACTGTTCCTTCAAAATAACCCTTACCCCATTTCTCCTCTCATCCACACCATGATATAACATGTTGAATCCACCTCTAATCCACCTGGGCTTACTTCCTTCTCTCCATCACATCCGCTAACTCTCACCCCCTTAACAGTCATACTGCCAACATTCAAAGATCCAACTTCAGCTTCACTCTCTTCACTACCTTCCTCCTCTCCGCCTGCCTCTGGACACGTCACCCTCCTCGTCTTCTCCTTCTTCAGCCAACAGTAGCCCAATTTCTGCCAGCACCCTGTTGTTAACCCGGGCCTTGAACGGATCTGGTATGGAAATCTGTATTGCTGTCCACATATTTATCTGGCAAAATTTTACACCAGGTGCCCTTCCTGACATAACCCTCCCCATTTATCTGGGCTTGGGACTGGCATGAAGAAACACACTGGTTTGTGCATTCCCTGTGGCTGAGTTTTTTTCTCCAACTGGACCTAATTCCAAAAAATTGATTAATCCACATTTCCCAATTTTAGAGGTAACTAGTTTGTTCTATACTATGTCAACACTCCTAGAAACATTGGGGGTCTTCGCAATTCTAAGTAGATTGTCTGTTCATCTTCTAAAAAATAATAGCCACCAAGCAAAATATGCTGTACATTGAAGTGCATGGACATACACGAATGTAATATTTTCAGAGTTTTTTTCTTTGTTCTAAAGTGTATACTGAATTAAAGTGTCCATTGCCTCAAATTCTGATAAATGATGCTGTAGCAATAGCTGGGCAGTTAGACAAACAGAAATCAGTATACACAGTAGCTTTTGTATTGATGGATTTTGATTCCTTTTTTTGACATCAAATAATTAACTTGTTCAAATATATAAAAAGAAAATAACAATCTAAATAATCTCTGTCAAGCCAGGTTAGTGAGGAGATGGTGCTCCCATCCAGAAGCTTTGGGTGTATAGCAGGATTCAGCCCTAGCTGCTTCATATGGCAAACTCACAAAGGAAAAATTTACAATTGCCAATTGAATTTATTTAATGCCTTAAAATAGCTATAGTTATAAAAAGTTAATAGCCTCCAAAACACTCCTATATAAATGTCACATAACCAGCACCTCAGAAGTCAACTGTTTAAGAATCATATACAATGCAGGTATTTTGCAACTCATTCAGTTAGACACACATACTTTGGAGGAGAACATACTGTACATATTAAAAATAAAAAACATAAGAAAATAACTTGCATGTCTGAAAAAGAAAAACAATTGTGTTATTGTCATGCCATGTATGAAACTTCTGACTTTAGAATTTGTTTCAGACATTCATAAATGTTTCAAATGTAATAATATGGTATTGACCAATATTTAAACAGCTATTTAACAACATTTTTATTTGAAAAGAAACAAGCAGATCAGATGAGCTACATAGACACATCTGACCACTGATTTCAGCCTCTTTTGAAATATGCACAAACCAGTATATTTTTTAATAGTGGACAGACGCAAAATAATCAATTGTATTTTTTGCATTATACTTTTTTGTTTTATGTATAAAGCTATATTGTACACAGTTTCACATATTTCTTGGTTGCCTGTTTTAAGGGTTATCTATAACAACAAAATTGTAATGTGTTTGATTGTCTGTCTGTTTACCAGTCTTCCTCTTTGTTTCTTTGCCAACCACACAAAAATGGCTGAACAGTTATAATTTTAGGTTTTGGGGCCAGTAGAGCATCACAATTTGTGGCAATTGTATGTAATAGTCTTCTCTGTTTAGAGCGATGAACGTCTAAAACAGAACTCCCTTACCAGCAGTGTTAATTTACCGTTTTTTTACTATCATCCCGACATATGCTGTGTTTACTCAACCCAAGAGGATTTAAATCCAGTACATGCAAGTATATACAAGCTTGAGCATTAGAAAAAAGGCTCAGAAGGAAATAGAAAAGACTAAAGCTTCATCTAAGCTTTAACAGGCCCCAAGTTCAAGGTACGGCCTGCCAGAGACTGACCTGGAACAGATAGGCAAAAAACAGATCTCTGGGGACCTGACATTGTAGCATCGCCTCCAGCTGAGAGCAAAAGTGGGAGCGAAACTGCAAGTGAGTTGGCCAGGAGAACCCGTCGATTCCAGAAGGTTCATTGGAACTGAGCATGGTATTACTATCCTCACTATCATCCACCTAATACAAGTCAGCAGCACTGACTCCAACCAGACTTGCTACTCCGTCCACGGAGGGCAAAGAAGACTGAATGTAATGATTACCAAAATGATTATATATATATATATATATATATATATATATATATATATATATATATCCTCCGGTCACCCCTTGGCGTTGGCCACGGGCCCCTACAGGGTTGAGCTTCCATGCTCAGTTTTCGTGGCCCCCATACAAACCAGGGCGGCTGCCCCATCGTGGTCCAGGGAAGGCATAGTCCCTCTCCCGGTCCTTCCAAGTGTACCTGGCTGGGCGCAGCCCCCAGCCGACCACCACAGTGAACACTCATAAAATTATAATGGCCGGAGACTTTAATTGTTTTTTAAATCCAGACCTGAATAAGGCTTCTGCTACAGGGGTGATAACAACTAACACTGCAAAAACAATTACGTAGTTTGTAATTGATCATAACTTCTCAGACACATGGAGATTTATAAATCAAAATGTAAGAGCATATTCCTTCTTATCACTAGTACATCATTGTTACTGAAGAATTATTTCTTTATTGATAATAATTTTTTGCCCAAGATCAAATCCTGTAAGTACAATGCTATTATTATTTCCAACCATGCCCCTCTTATCATGGAGCTCAAATCGCTACACCTCACATACTCATCTTGCAACTGGCATCTTAAACCCCTGTTATTAATTGAAGAGAACTGTACAGAATTTATATCCAAGCAAACTGATTATTTCTTAGAGACAAATGCATTCTCAGAGGTTTCTGCAGGAACACTCTGGGAAACTCTGAAAGCATTTGTAAGAGGACAGATTATTTCATATCTCTCCCACAAAAATAAATCAGAAACCAAGAAGGCGACAGAGTTAATCAGTGAATTAACCAGAACAGATCAAGGACACACCAGGGGCCTCGTGCATAACACCGTGCATAGAATTCACACTAAAATATGGCGTACGGACAAAAGCGGAAAT
Source organism: Polypterus bichir lapradei (assembly GCA_026402145.1). Taxonomy (NCBI): domain Eukaryota; kingdom Metazoa; phylum Chordata; class Cladistia; order Polypteriformes; family Polypteridae; genus Polypterus; species Polypterus bichir. Next base: position 1,224,888 of record JANRMT010062809.1, on the reverse strand, counting down.
ATTCATACGCGTAAAAAAATCCAGATGCATAAATCTGTGTGTACGCCAACTTCCATGTTCTTCTACTACATAAATCCCGGTCAGGGTGAAAAGTAACACACGTGCATGCGCCTGCTGTCACTCCCCAACTCCTCCCAGAATTACGCCTCTTTGAATATGCAAATCAATATAAATAGCCCTTAAGATCAGCGTTCTGTGAAAAGGCAATGGCAAAAGCACGGGGGAAAACAAAAGAATTTCAGTGAATACCAAGTGGAGGCAAGGAAAAACGCACAATTTATTGGTTTAAACAGTGGTATAAATAACAAAAGGAAGTTGATTGAGTGACATAGAGTGTCGGAGAAACTCGAAAGCTCAAGTTCACAAAGTCGCACAGTGCCTGAAATAAAAAAGTTGTCAGATATCAAACTCTGAGTGTCATATGAAAGCTTACTAGGGTACAGAGAAAAGAAAAGGCACACAGCGGGGAAAAAAGCTCAAAATGTCAACTTTAATCTTGAAATTTCCACTTTAATAATGTAGTTTATTTTGTCATTAAAGCAGAACATCATAAACTTCATCTTTAAATCATTTAATTTACTAGTTTCTCAAATCCCATCTTAACTAAAGTAGCACGTTAAATGCTTTGTTTTGTATGTGTTCTTCTATGTGCTCTATATGTGTGAATCACTACGTGCTTTCTTTTCCTCCAACAGGACACAGAATCCATTACATTCCTGATATTACAGTTCTCTGAATAATTTAAATACTGAGACGTATATTTGATATAATTTCATTATTCATATCATATCAATTAACACTAGAACTACCAGAGCCAACGAAAAAACTCGTAAATCTGGCCCACCTTAAATCCCTTCGCACCTCTCTGTCAGCGTCTTCTAAATGTGTCAATAAGCTCAAGCAGCCTGCTATACCACCCCGCCTCAGAACCCCCCCCCCCACCGCCTCAGAACGGGCAAGAAGTTCTCCCAGTTCCTGCCTTGATTGATTATCTGGGAGTAAGCTACCCAGAATTGTAAGGGGAAAAAATTTGATGTGTGTTTTGTGTCTACAACAATCTATGTAAACACATTGTTAAAACAGAAACGTTTTTCATGTGTTAGTAATAAATGACAAAATGTAGACATGAACTGTATAATGTGTGAAGGCTGATGGCCAAATATCAAATAAACACTTTCACAAAAGGTGCAAGTACAATACGACAGCTTCTGTGGTGCAGTGGTTAGATCTGCCAATTTATAATCCAGGGGTCGTAAATTCAAAACCATCTTCCCCGGAAATTTACCGTTTTGAGTAGTGAGCTGCTCTTATTGTTATTATTATACAATAAAAACGTACATTTGATTTGTGTCTGTAACAGCCGCTATAAATTTATAGCACTTGTAAAAGTTAGCGTATTTTTTTCACTTTTATTCTCTCAGTCACAATCACGATGCAACACCCATCCCCCGTCCTAGATCTGACACTGTTACTTTGTATTTGAAACTGGGAATAACTGTAGATGTGAGTGGTGTCAGATCGGGTGTGAATTTATACTAGCGCTGTTAGTTAGAGTCAGATCAGAAGACTGGAGAGCCGAGGGAAAGCGTAAATGTGACTAAGAGAATAAAACTGAAAAAAAGCTAACTTTTACAAATACCATACATTTACAGCTGATCTGACGCTGTTTGTTTTCAAATAGTATTGCATAATTCCGGCAATGTTTTCTGATTGGTACTATTCAGATCATAAAATGATTTCTTCAAATTGTCACATATATTTGTCACTTTCTTTTTTGCCCAGTGCTGCGTTGACATCGTGCACCAGAAGGCGTGAGCTTATTCAGCGCGAGCAGGAACATGCAGGTGGCCGGATGCTTGTGCTATAGCATGCTTGATCTGGTGGTGATCAACGCACATGTACTGTACAAGGCATGCACTGGGGCCACTAACCGCTGCACCACAGAAGCTGTTGTATTGTACTTGCTCCTTTTGTGAAAGTGTTTATTTGATATTTGGCCATCAGCCTTCACACAATACACAGTTCATGTGTACATTTGTCATTTATTACTAAAACATGAAAAACGCTTCTGTTTTAACGATGTGTTTACATAGATTGTTGTAGACACAGAACACACATCAAGTTATTTCCCCTTACAATTCTGTGTAGCTTACTCCCAGATAATCAACCAAGGTAGGAACTGGGAGAACTTCTTGCCCGTTCTGAGGCGGTGGGGGGGATGGTATAGCAGGCTGCTTGCTGCTTGGGCTTATCAACATATTTAGAAGACAAAATACACTGATGGAGAGGTGCGAAGGGATTTAAGGAGGGCCGGATTTACGAAGTTACGAAGTCTTTTCGTTGGCTCTGGTAGTCCTAGTGTTAAAGCATGTATTAACACTAGAATTACCAGAGCCACACAATCAGCTCAAATTATTTAAGTGATGTTAACATTTTATCTGTATAATGTGTAAGAAGAATGAATCTCCAGACATTATAAAGGTTTGGGGCAGCCATCCATATATTACACCCCAGCTGCAAAAGTATGAAATTATTGAACAGAGATGTTCACAAGACTGAGCCCAAAATAGAACTGAATACTTGGAGGTAAGATGGTGGTTTTAAGGGCTGGGGAAGGAAATGATGTCATCTATGCCAGATTTGGAAGTGACATCATCAGAGGTGCCGGAATTGACATCATCAGGAGTGCTGGGACCTGGCAAGATTTCCCGGGAATGGTCTGCAAGAAACTGAGAGAGACAGTCAGCATACTCTGCCACCCCCTGGTCTGGTGTAGTATTACATTTACTCAGGCCCTTTAGCTGTCTCCTACTCGCACGTGTGTGACAAATGTAATAAACTTATTTCATCTTAAAAATATATTCATCATATGTAAATATGTGCCTTATAAAGTGGCTCAGGTTGTTCAATATTATAACTGTATTGCAAGTTTACAGTGAGGTAATTGTACTTATAAGTACATACAATTCTACAAGGAGCACTTGATGGACTGTTTGATTGCATTTATAGTTCTTGGGATGAAACTGTTTCTGAACCACAAGGTTAGTACAGGAAAGGCTCTGAAGAGTTTGCCGTATGAGCGTAATTCAAATATGCAGCATGGTTGAGGCAGCGTGTGCTCGATCCTGTATACCGATAATTCTCTTTCCGATCAGCTGCTGTAGAGGTGTGATTCCACACTCAGATACAGTTATATAAATACTCTGAGTGATGCACTGAGAGTAATATGGAAAAAGATGATCTGCTGTGGCAATCCCTAATGGGAGCAGCTGAAAGAAGAAGAAGAAAGAGTAGTGAGAGCAGCAATGCTAAAGTAGCTATGGTATTTGGAATAGCTTGGCCATTCTGTGGGCCATTATATTGTTACAGGTTAAATACAATCAGATGCCTTAAACTAATAAACAATAAGCAGTTAATTTCAGTGTATATGATAAAGCCGCGTCAGGGATGTGGATCTAAAAAAGAAAGGGAAACCACACTGGAATAAAAGCACTACTTTGACGCTGGGTGCTGCCAGTTTGCAAAACTGAGCGGAGAACTTGCGTACACCAGGGTTTGAGCTAGCATGAAAATGTGCGTGGCTTTACGCCAAGTTTAGGTTTTATACTTCGCGATTTGAGCGTGGAAACAGGAGTACGCAACATTTTTTTGTGTACGTACCATTTACGCATGAGGCCCTAGGTCTCCAAAGCCCTAGGTATTCTCACTTCTGAATAAAGATCTTAAGATACTCTTGAAAGTTCTAGCCAGAAGGATTGAGCAATTGGTTCATTCTCTAATATCACAAGACCAAACTGGATTTATTAAAGGCAGAAATTTAGCTTCTGATCTTTGACACCTGTTTAATGTAATATATTCACCCATAAAGTCTCCCACCCTGGAGATCTTATTATCTTTGGATGCCGAAAAAGTATTTGATATGGTTGAATAGGGCCACCTATTCACTACATAGCACAAATTTGGGTTTGGCCTTAACATATGTGCATGGAACTACTACATACTAGCACAGTCCTACGAAAAATTACACTCCAAATTTAGCTTCCCATCAAAACATTTTTTCCATTATTTTCTAAAAAGAAACTTTGCTAAACGAAAATCAGTCCAATTTTCCTCACCTGCTACCTATGTCTAATTCAGAAGAAATATTGATTAGCTCCATATGCACAAAGTATACAATTATTCAACTTAAAATCTTTTATCAAGCACATCATTTAAAATTGTCCAAAATGTTTTCAGGACAAAATAGAGATTCTGACAGGCAAATTAATTTGTTTTTTGGATCATGATGTTACAAAATATCAAGAAAAGTAAAAAATATGAATAAAATTTTCAACCTCCCTTCATGATTTCATGACATCAGTGTAGACAGCAGTGAAAAGCATGACATATTTGACTTTGCCTTTACAGAGCTTATTTGTGGCCAGTTTGAAGACACAATCCACCATCCGTAGGCAATTAGTATTCTGAGTCATCTAAGTATTTTTACTGTAAAATCTTATACTGTGCAAAAAATATAACTTTCAATTTTTGGATGGTCCGAATGGTGTTTCATATAATATGGAATTTTAGTTAATATATAATAATCTTTTACAATTTACAATTTATTACAAGTATATGTACAGTATACACTCACCGGTCACTTAATTAGGTATATGTGTTCAATTGTTTGTTAATGCAAATATCTAATCAGCCAATCACATGGCAGCAGCTCAGTGCATTTAGGCATGTAGACATTGTCAAAACTACCTGCTGAAGTTCAAACCGAGCATCAGAATGGGGAGGAAAGGTGATTTAAGTGACTTTGAATGTGACATGGTTGTTGTTGCCAGACGGGCTAGTCTGAATATTTCAGAAACTGCTGACCGGCTGAAATTTTCACAGGGAATCGTCCGAAAAAGTGAAAATATCCAGTGTGCAGCAGTACTCTGGGCGAAAATGCCTCGTTGATGCCAGAGGTCAAAGGAGAATTTCCAGACTGGTTTGAGCTGATGGAAAGGCAATAGTAACTCAAGTAAGCACTTGTTATGACAGAAGTATGCAGAAGAGCATCACTGAGTGCACAACATGTCAAACCTTGAAGCAGGTGTGCTACAGCAGCAGGAGACCACACCGGGTGGCACCCCTGCCAGCTAAGAACAGGCAACTGAGGCAACAATTCCCACTGGTTCACTGGACAATAGAAGATTGGAAAAGAATTGTCAAGTCTGATGAGTCTCGAATTTTGCTGCAACATTTGGAAGGTAGGGTCAAAATTTGGTGTCATAAACATGAAAGCATGGATCCATTCTGCCTTGAATGAACAGTGGTTCAGGCTGGTGGTGGTGGAATGGTGTGGGAGATATTTTCTTGTCACACTTTGGGCCTCTTAGTACCAACTGAGCAGCGTGTAAATGCCACAACCTATCCAAGTATTTTTGTAGACCATATTCATCCCTTTATGACTGCACTGTACCCATCTTCTAAAGCTACGTCCAGCAGGATAATGCACCTTCTCACAAAGCTCAAATCATCTCAAACAGGCTTTATAAACATAACATTGTTTTCATTGTACTCAAAGGTTCTCCACAGTCACCAGATCCCAATCCAATACAGCACCTTGGGTTCCAGAAAGGCCTCTGCAGTGTTTAACTTTTTATATAGCATAGCTTTAGCTGTTAATCTATGGAAAATCACTTACAGCTACAGCACAATTCAGAATAACAGCTAACATCTATAGAAATGTAGGCAAATGCATTTCTAATTTAAAAGTAAAATTTTGATAGTGGCTTATCCTAAATTATATGAATAGGAAACTACAAGCTAAACTGATTAAAACCTTGAACCTAATTAAATTCAAATCATTAATCCAAATGGCCCCTATGGAAACTTTGCTCAATTACAATTCTAATAAAACCAGAAAAGGAGAAAAATAAAGTAAGAGCTAAAAATTCACAAGATCTCTCTGCACTATTAAAGGATTTAATAATTTGCATAGAAACTATTTTCCTTTTACACTTTAACTTCACCATTAGCAAAATAAGTTATTTAACATTAAACTAAATATTACAAACTCATTACCATATTAATTTTTTGTATGCATTTAATACTAAGGAGTATTAAACGATGCATTCTGTCAAACTGGTAATGGTTACCCACTCTGCATTTTCAGGTAATATTTAAATCTGTGCCATTATTTGCTTGATGCATCAGTGCCAACTCATTATAAACATTAGGTGGCAAAAACTGAAAACCTAAAACAGATGAAAATCCAACAATAATAACAACAACAATTAATATCTTTATATATATAGTATAAAGAGATAAAATGTCCAGCATCCACAAGAGGATGGCAGTATCCAATGAACTGATGAAACAAGAGAGTACAAAAAAGACAGATGTAAGGGCAAGGATGTCTGATGACAAAGGCAACAAGACACACAAAAAATAGAATAGAGGTATGAAAGGGCTAGCAGAGGTACATAAACACTTGATGTGATTGAAACAGGCAGAATTAACATTTTACCATTAAGCCTGTTTTAATAAACGGGCATTTTGCCCGCAATGCTAGTAACAGTAATCCTCAAAGTGGCTTTGTGTAGGAGATACTTACACAGCAAAATAAAATTAAATGATCAACACAGCAACAGGACTGTAACATTTTCTTTTGAACAAACTGCTAATGGATGATTTAGTTCAAAGTATAAGCATCTCTCAAATGGGCTTACATTAATTATTAATATTATTACATTAATATTGTTCTTAATTGTTCACCCTCATCTATGACTTGATAAATTGTTCCCATTCACTCCTGTCTATAAAAGTTCTGCCTCTTGAAAAACTCTGACATTGTGCTTTACTGTGATATTTTGTTCTTTGCATTTATTGGCAAAGGCAAAGTTAACAGGAATCATAGTTAAATATTTAAAGAGAGTCATTATATTTTTTTATATTAGGCTGTTATTATTTTTCTGCCCTTCCTGGCCGTCTGACCTTATACCAAATTCATCTTTAGAGACTTAAAAAACAATTCTATATGTAATGACTGTCTATTAATAATATATTTATCTTACATGTGTATTATTCATTTTTTGTATGTTAATTATTCGTTATTATTCTTATCTAATTTTAACTTGCTTTTTTTATTTGCAGCTATTTCTTTCACATGTTGTATAGCACTTTGAGCTACATTCAATGTATTAAAATGTGATGTAGAAATACATACTGTAGTTGTTGTAGTCAGGTTATGTCAGAGGCATAAACTTAATTTAATTATTTATCATTTATGGGGGTGCACGGCCCAGTGACCCTGTAGTTAAGATGTAACAAGTTGGATAATGGATGGATGGATGGGGGTGCGTGGTAAGATTATGATTGTGCTGTCACCATCACCGTAAGCTACCTGTTAGGCTGGTGAGTAAATAAAGAATAACCTAAATTAAATTAGTTTAATGTGGTGCTCAATAGTGATTTGCTTTTTCTCACATGACACAGATTCAGTTTTTTTAGAGAAATGTGGTAAAAAAAGACCTGCCAATACATTCAATTGTTTAGGCTTTCCTGAAATGCAAACAGATCTACCTTAATTAAATTAATGTCTCTCCATATAAAAGTGTGAAACTCTAATTTTGCATTGAGCAGCTTCACATCTTGTTTCCACCAATTCAGACTCCTTTCTTGTGTCCACCAGTTTATACAGTATGTACAGATCCAGCAGTGATGTCAGAACGTCTTTGAGTACCTGTCATCCTGCACTCTGAGCAATTTAAAGTCATTCTATCAGTGGTTAGCATGTCAACATTCAGCATGTAGCTACTATTCTTGGTTGTCTATTAAGTTACTTCTGTCTGATGAAGTAATTTTTATTCATTTTGCTGGTTCAAGATATATTTTAGTACACAGTTGTATCAGATTTGAATCCCTTGCAAAATTAATTTGAACTGCCAAACAAACAAACAAAATTGCCATTAACCAAAAATCAGAACAGAGCAATTTTTAACTGCAGTCTCAATTTTGGCCTTAGTAAACTGTAGCAACATATGGACTTGAATGTAGCTCAAATGGACTCATTAGACTTTTCTCTTGCATTGTTCCAGGATTGGAGGACAATTACACTATACAAAAAATAATTTTTTTGACATAAGATTTCTACTTTGAGTGCAAATTTACTGTCACTTGTACAACATTACATACATGCAACATGTTGCTACTCTCCAGCTAATTGATTACTTAGTACTAAAACTCATACTGTATGTGAACATTACCTGGAAAACGTCCTGATTCAGCTATTTTTCATAAATGAATTGTGCAAAAAGCATATGTAAACATCTCAGGAATACTAAAAATGAAACATAAGTTGGTCTGTAGAGTGAGTAGTGTGTGGGGTTTCAAAAGAATCAGTCACACAGTATGCAGTGCCATCACAAGTACCATTTGACAAGTACTGTTGTGCAGGCCCAACTGTAAGAACTTTGGTTTCAGCTCATTTTGAGCAGGTTATTGTAAGGAGCAGTTTAGACTTTTTTAACCTTGCTTGCTGTATTCTTTGGTCAATTTTCCAGTCACTGTACAGGTTTCTGTGATACAGTTACATTTTTAGTGCCCAAAAAATATACATTTTATCATGAGCATGATTTGTTAAGATATGTGATGTTATTGTGTATTTGTAAAAATATTTGTGCAGCTTCTGATTAAATAACTAGTTTCCCAAAATTACTGAAATTAACGTTTACTTTGAAACAACATAATTATGTATCAGAAAAAGGAAAACTTAATTCCACTCTAAAGATAAAAAAGGTATGTCTTGCTATAGAGAATTATGGAGGGTAGAGAGGATATAGAAAAAAGATGTAGTATGAGGACACAAAACAAGTGAAGTAAGAGAAAAAAAGAAGACCAACCCTGGTGTACGCAAGTTTTCCGCTCAGTTTTGCAAACTGACGGCACCCAGCTTCAAAGCAGTGTTTCTATTCCTGTGTGATTTCCCTTTCTTTTTAGATCCACATCCCTGATGCGGCTTTATAAAAACACTGAAATTAACCACACATTGTTTATTAGTTTAATGATTGTAATTAACCCGTAACAATATAATGTTCCAAGGAATGGTCTAACTATTCCAAATACCATAGCTGCTTTAGCATTAATACTCTCACTGCACTTTCTTCTTCCTCTTTCAGCTGCTCTCGTAAGGGGTTGCCACAGCGGACCATCTTTTTCCATATTACTCTCACTGCACCACTTGGAGTATTTATATCACTGTCTCTGATTGGGTAATCACAGCAGCTGATTGGAAAGAGAATTATCAGTATATAGCATCAAGCACACGCTGACTCGACCATGCTGTCTATTGAACTGCTCTCATATGGCAAACGCTTCAGTGCCTTTCCTCGTAGTTCGGAAACAGTTTCATCCCAAGAACTATAAACGCACTCAATCAGTCCATCAAGTGCTCCTTGTAGAACGATTTGTACTTATAAGTACAATTACTTCACTGTAAACTTGCAATACAGTAATAATATTGCACAACCTGAGCCACTTTATAAAGCGCATATTTACATATGATGACAATATAATTTTTAAGATGAAATGCAGCAAAATATGTTTATTACATTATACAGATAAAACTTTAACTTCATTTAAATAAACTATATTGTTAATAATTTAACATGTGAGGCCACAGTACCACAGCGCTAGCAAGGAGCTGACGCTCCGTTCACAGATTGTTCCTGCTTCATGCTGTATTCTTGCTGTGGCTGGCACGACACTGGAAGGATAGATGGATAGAATAATTAAACATTTACTATGAATATATTTTAATGTTCCTTAAAAGTTTTGAAGAATAGGCATTCTAAGCTTACAGATGGCTTAACGTCTATTACAGAGCTGATTGTGTGGTGATTGGGTATTTGGAGAAAGAAAAGTAAGGACAGGAATTGGGGGTTAGTATGTTTGAAAGAGACAGTACTGCTACAATAAAGTACTGTATTTTATTGAAGGTTGCGCATGGTGCAGCAAGCTTCTTGAGTGAGGCATGAACAATCAATGAGTCACCGTGTTCCCATGTTTAATAACATGCTTTAATTCCTATCATCATGAAAATGGTATCAAGTATATATCTCAGCATTTTAATTATTCAGAGAGCTGTAATATCATGAATGTAATGGATTCTGTGTCTTGTCGGAGGAAGAGAAAGCCCGTTTAAGAAGCACGTAGTGATTCACACACATAGAGCACATAGAAGATCAAATACAAAGCAAAGCATTTAACATGCTACTTTAATTATGATGGAATTTGAGAAACTAGTAAATTAAATGATTTTAAGATGAAGTTTATGATGTTCTACTTTAAAGACAAAATAAACTAAGTGATTAAAGTGGAAATTGTGAGATTAAAGTTGACATTTTGAGCTTTTTTCCCCACTGTGTCCCTGTTTTTTTTTTCTTTTCTCTGTACCATAATAAGCTTTCATATGACACTCAGATGGTGGGCTATGACTCGCCTGATATCTGACAACTTCTTTTTTATTTCAGGCACTGTGCGTCTTTGTGAACTTGAGCTTTCGAGTTTCTCCTACACTCTATGTCACTCGATCAACTTTCTTTTGTTGTTTATACCACTGTTTAAACCAACAAATAGTATGTTTTTCCTTGCCTTCACTTGCTATTCGCTGAAATTCTTCTATTTTCCCCTGTGGTTTTGCCATTATCTTTTCACAGAACGCTGAGCTTAAAGGCTATTTATATTGATTTGCATATTCAAAGAGGTGTAATTCTGGAAAGAGTTGGGGTGGGGCAGCAGGCACATACATGTGTGTTACTTTTCATGCTCACCAGGATTTATGTAGTGGAAGAACGTGGAAGTTGACGTTTGCACAGATTTATGCATCTGGATTTTTTTGTGAGTACGCACGTTTACGCTTTTGTCCATACGCCATGTTATAGTGTGAATTCTGTGCACGGCATTATGCATGAGGCCTCAGAATAGGTGCAACTGAAAAAGGTCAATCAGTAGTGAGAAAACAGCAAGAAATTGAAATTCTTGGAAAAATGATTGGATGGAGTTGTCTTTAAACACTCATTATACTGTAGAATATTGTATTTTAATGTTATTGTGGTGCCATTATTTTGTAATGAATACCCTAGGAGCCAGGTATTCCAAATAGTTGAATTGCATTAGGGGTGGGACCAGGCCAGGAGACAGAGCAGTCAAAGGGCACTGAAGGAAAAGATGTCTAATAAACAAACAAGGGTCTGAGTTCTAAGGAGAACTAACCTCACCAAAATCAAAGTCAAAATGCAAAACCAAGGTTACAGTCAAAAAAGAGAATCAAATATTTTTTTCACATCTAATGAACAATAATTAAGTCATCTTACATATAAACATCTATGCGTGGAAGTGTGTGTGTCTGTTTGTCCAGCCCGGAAGTGAGTGGTGGAGTTGAGGTAAGGGCTCCACCTCCTAGGAAAGAGAAACTCGCTTAACCACTAATACTGTACATTAATACAAGGCTAGCACGTTGGCAAAACGAAACTTCTGAAGAAAGAGACACTTGCTTAGCCACTAATACATAACTGAGGCAAGCACATCGGCAAAACGAAACCTCTGAAGAAAGACAAAGTCGCTTAGCTACTAATGCACAAGTGATGCGAGCACATCGGCAAAACGAAACCTCCTAAGAGAGAGACTCCCAGAGTAGTTCCTTTCAATTACCTGACATTTCTACATTTCAGTTTTTTTTCTGATGATTTCAATAGTTTCTAGAACCCCGGGGTTTTAAGAACATGGACTTACACAGCTAGTTTTGTTTATATTTCATTTTTGAACTGGATCTAAGGTTTAAACAATGAGTAATTACATGCCGCCATCTTAAAGAGTCTGATGCAACAACATCATATTGTAGGAAAAGACAAATTGGTCACTTAGCTAATCAGTCATGTTTTCAGCAATGCCAGTAACTAAATAATTTGATAAGACTTCTACAAAACAGAAAAACATATAACACAGTAAAGGCTGGCTGTTTACTAGCTAGTTAGAGGTTGAATATATCTTGGCACAGATAGACAGTTTTACTAAACCATGCCTTTAAGGGTGGTGTCTGTTGTGGTGTGGAGTTGTTGCTGTTGTTGCTCGAGGTTCAAGTAGAGGATTCTTTCTCTTTGCTAGGTGTTCCTTTGTTTATGGTGTGCTCTGATGTTGCCTCCCTTGTGTCCTCTGAAACTTCACAGGAAAAAGCCTTATCCTTTCTGGCATAAGAATGTATGATGTTGAAGTTCCCTTATTGAAGTAATGGCTGTTTCTCAGTCTTTTCAAATTGGGCTCAGTCTCTGACACAGAGCTTAGCTTGGCCCTGTGGATCTTAAAGCTTGTTTAGGGCATCCAGGTCCAAGACTCTATGGAATGTAGCTTCCATGCCAAAGAAAATTAGTGAGCTCTTTGCTCCGCAGAGAGTGAATGGCTTCTTACCCCAGAAAGAGTACCTTGATCAGATTTCTTCTCCCCCAAAGGGCAGAGATTTCTGTTTTCAGCTTTTCAAAAGAGAGTGCATTAGCTTCTTTTTGGCTCCTCAAAGAGAGAACAGATCAGCAGCTTTTAAGTTTCAGACAATAAGAAGAGATGAGTGCAGCTAATTTTTGAAGAATGATGTAACCTTGGATGATTGGATCAAGGCCACTGCAGCTACAGAACCATCAGTGCCTGCTTACAGTATAGGAGCATTGTTTTGTCCATCCCATACGGGCATGCAGAGTTAGCTGTCACAAGACTAAAAATAAATGTCCTTTTAGGGTCTCTGCAAAGGTGTCAGGTCAAATTTGTTTTACATCTTTGTTATTAGATGAAGTACAGGACGGATACTGTTACAAGTGCCAGTACCTACTTGCGTGCCACTGAAAAGTCTGGTAAAATGGGCAATGCCTGCTTTGATCTACAACATACTGAAATGACACACAATCATCAAGTTATCAATGGACATCATCTCAACAAACAATATAGCTGCAGTTATGACAAGCCCACTTAAAATGGCACCATGGTGGCTTCACCACCATAACAACATTTATTTCTGTATTATATTTTCATACGTATAGCTGAAAGTGCTTTTTAAATTGTCAAAGAAACAATTACAAGAAAAAAAGAAAACTAAAATTAACTGCTTGCTTCCATTCCACAGCACTGGTTCAGCCACAATCCTGTCTTTCCTTTTTTTCTTCTTCTTTCATTTAACTTCTGTGCTTCTTTCTCATGCTGTTTTTTATGTGCAATCTACAGAATGCCGATGTGGAACAGGTTGAACGTCTTAAGCAACTAGCTCCCCTTCACACCAAACACCCTGTGGCCTGGTATATACCATTTTTCACTACTCGCTCCCAGCCATGTACTCCTCAATGCATTTTTCCCACCTGCCAATAAAAGATGGTGATACAGTATTGTTTACCTCCTAGTTTTGGAATATTTATAAACTATTCCATAATTTATCACGCTTATTTTTTGTGAGTGTCTTGTTTTGCTTCAACTTTTGCCTTTTGCTATTTGTTTTGTTATTGTTATGATGATTGTTTAGTCTGTTCGTTAATGACCCTTTGCTTGATTTTTGACCATTGTTTTCTTAGTCACTCATCTCCAGTCAGTTTATTCAAATGCCCCTTTTAGGACAAGCTTATTTTTCCCATCAGAGTACAATAAATTCCCCATACCTCATTTTTCATTTTTTTTTCCATTGGACTTAATTTTTTTTAACACCAATTTATTTTCTTTAAGCTTACCATACAACACAAACTAAGTGCTGTTTGCACGTTCACTGTGCCAGCCAGTATCTAGTATCTAAAACAAATATGGACATTTGACTGACAAGCTATTCCATAGCCAGATGGAAGCAGTTCCCTCATTATTTACCCACTATTTAGCGGGTAAAAGGCCTTGAATTGATTCCAACTGTGGAATTTGCATTTGGAATCTGTCACTATGAGCTTTCAATATGAGGTCCAAAGAGCTGTTGATGCAAATAAATATAGTCCATCATTATGCTGAGAAAATAAAATAAACCCATCAGAGATATCAGAGAGATAACAGAAACACAAGGAGTGGTCAAATCAACCATTTGATACATTGTTAAAAAGAAGGAGTGCACTGGTGAGCTCAGCCGCTCCAGACTGCCTGGACAACCATGGAAGACAACTGTGCTGGATGATTGCCGAAGTCTTTCCTTGGTGAAGAAAAACTTCTTAATAACATTTAGCCAAACCTGGGAGGTAGGCCTATCATTGTCAAAGTCTGCAATCAAGGGAAGACTTAATGAAAGTAAATACAGAGGATTTACCACAAAGTGCAAACCACTGGTAAACCTCAAGCATGGGAAGGTAGATTAGACTTTGCCAGACAACATTTTTAAATTGCAGTGATTGATTATAAAGGATTTTCAACCCAGTATTGAAAATTATATTTATGATTATGGTAGTTTGTCCAAATACCTTTGAGATCCTGAAAATAGTGGGGTCATGTATAAAAATGTCTTTTCTAAGCAGCTCATACAATATTTTTGTTAATCCCCTTGAATTAAAGCTGAAAGTCTACACTACAATCACATCTTGATTGCTTTGTTTCATTCCTTTGTGGTGATGTACAGAGCCAAACTTATGAAAATTCTGTCACTGTCCAAATACCTACAGTATGTACCTAATAATATATATATATATATATATATATATATATATGGTGTATATACTGTATATAGATAGATAGATAGATAGATAGATAGATAGA